>CM063589.1:457563-845544 GCA_032356905.1 Salix exigua | reverse complement strand
TAATTTTCAAGGGTAGGGTGCCAGAAACACACACGTCTCCTTCTCTTTCGAGCGACAAATTCTTGAAACAGATAATTGTTTTTTCTATTGAAACAGAAATAGGGTGTCCTGGAAAAATATCATAGGGTGCCCTGCTCGCCCGATACTGATAGACAATCTTGACTCCACGAAAGTCTGCCAGTCGCATGTTCTTGGAAGCAAGGTTGTAAAAATTCAAATTGAATTTTATTTGAAATTTTTCCCTTCGGTGCTATAAATTATTTTTAGATAATATTATAAATCATTTTATGAACTAAGTCTAAGAGTATAAATCTTTATGTTCAAATATTTTTTTGATATGATATTAAAATTTTGTTGATCAAACGATCACAAGTTCAAATCTCATCATCTCATTCTCTATTTTAATTAAAATTAATTATCAGTATAAGTTAGTGTGAGTTCAAATCTCATTACTTTTATTTTTATTGCTACTATTATTAAAACTAATTAACTGTACAAGACAATATAAATCTTTATAAGTTTCAACTCTTGGAATCAATACGGATTGTCTAAGAATACCACCATGTATTAGCGTTGTTTTCTTGCTCGGACGTTTCCATGGGAGATTAGATTAACCGATTGCCCTTCTTAATTTCCAAGCTCCACTAGTGGTGACTTGCAAGCCTTTTTCTTCTTTGAGACAACCTGGTGCTGTCTTAATCATTGGAATTGATAGAATTAAAAGTCTTGCTGTGAACGCATGGACCCATGCACCATTTTTTTGACCAGGCGACCTTGACTTGGAACGAGTCCACGAGAATGCGATGCACTTCACTCATAAGTATAGCATCATCATTGAAGGGAAGCATTACACACAAACATGGCGTCCATTCATTATGAGCCGAAACTTGTTGCAATTTTAAGCTTCCCGTTTTTCTTGTCCTGTATTTTTGTATCTAGTACTGGTCTGGTGGCTGCGCTTCGCTCGGACCTTCTAGAATCGGAAGGCAAGGCTTTGCTTGAGAGTGGATGGTGGAGTGACTACAGCAACCTCGCCTCAAATCGTTGCAAGAACTGGCCTGGCATAGTTTGCGATCGGGCTGGAAGCATCACCGAGATGTCTCCGCCTCCAGGGTCCCTCAAGGAGGGAAATAAGTTTGGAAAGATGAACTTTTCTTGCTTCCCAAACCTTGTTCGTCTCGACCTGTCCTACCATGAGCTCAATGGGAACATCGCACCTCAAATTTCTGTCCTTCCAAAACTCAGATACCTCGACCTGTCCTCAAGTAACCTACCAGGTGAGTTACTGTCTTCACTTGGAAATCTCAGCCAACTAGTTGAGCTTGATATCTCTTCCAATAATTTCACCATTACCATCCCTCGAGAGCTAGGCAATCTTAAGAATCTTGTTACCTTGAAATTGTCTTATAACAGCTTCAGTGGCCCGATTCCTTCGGCACTTTGTCATTTGGACAATTTAACGTATTTACAGATGGATGTCAATGCTCTCGAAGGTGCCCTCCCTAGAGAAATAGGGAACATGAAAAATCTAGAGAGTTTGGACGTGAGTTACAATAGACTTAATGGTCCAATCCCTCCAACAGTGGGTGGTTCAGCCAAGTTGAGGTCTTTGATCTTTCGTCAGAACAAAATCAATGGATCCATTCCTTTGGAAATAGGAAATTTAAAGAATCTAGAGGTTTTAGATCTTAGCTCTAATATCATATCTGGTTCCATTCCTTTGGAAATAGGAAATTTAAAGAATCTAGAGGTTTTAGATCTTAGCTCTAATATCATATCTGGTTCAATTCCTTCAACGCTGAGTCTTTTACCTAACTTGATTTCTCTAGCTCTTGGTGACAACCAGATCAATGGCTGCATCCCTTTGCAAATAGGAAATCTGACGAATCTACAAGATCTAGATCTGAGCTCTAATATCCTAGGTGGTACAATTCCTTCAACTTTGAGCCTTCTATCCAATTTGACCACTGTAAACTTTTCTGGCAATCAAATCAATGGACCCATCCCTTTAGAAATTGGAAAATTGACAAATCTACAATATTTAGATCTTGGTGGCAATAAGATCACTGGTTTGATTCCCTTTTTATTAGGCAATTTAACAAAGTTGACAACTCTACAACTTTCTCGCAACCAAATCACTGGATCCATCCCTTTGGAAATACAAAACTTGAAAAATTTGGAACAATTATATCTGAGTTCAAACAATATTAGTGATTCAATTCCTCCTATAATGGGCAGTTTGAGAAACTTGGCAGCTCTAGACCTTTCTAACAACCAAATCAATGGTTCAATTCCTCCTACAATGGGCAGTTTGAGAAACTTGGCAGCTCTAGACCTTTCTAACAACCAAATCAGTGGTTCAATTCCTCCTACAATGGGCAGTTTGAGTAACTTGATATCTCTAAACCTTTCTAAGAACCAAATCAGTGGATCCATCCCTTCATCTTTGAAGCATTGTGAAAAATTGACCTCTCTAGATTTGAGCTACAATAATTTAAGTGAATGGATACCCTCTCAGCTATATAGTTTGCCCTCTATATTGTCTGTGAATTTTAGTTACAATAATCTCTCAGGCTATGTTCCCTTGAATTTGTCATCACACTTTGATTTTCTTCTTTGTGCTCATATTACCAACGATTCTGCAATTTTTAAAGCTACTGCATTTGAGGGCAACAAAAATTTACACCCTAGTTTCTTAAATTGTTCGTTACCTTCACAAACTAATAGAAAGATCAATTCCATCAAAATATTTCTTCCTATCACCACCATTTCACTATTTCTCCTATGTCTCGGATGTCGTTATCTGTCTCGATGCAAGGCTACACAACTTGAGCCAACATCATTAAAGAATGGAGACTTGCTTTCCATTTGGAATTATGATGGGAGGATTGCATACGAAGACATCATTGCATCGACCGAGAACTTTGATCTCAGACACTGTATCGGATCCGGTGGTTACGGGAGCGTCTACCGAGCACAACTTCCAAGTGGGAAATTAGTTGCCTTGAAGAAACTTCATCGTCGAGAGGCCGAGGAGCCGACTTTTGACAAGAGTTTCAAGAATGAGGTGAAACTGCTCGCACACATACGTCATCGGAGCATTGTAAGGCTTTATGGATTTTGTTTGCACCGGCGTTGCATGTTTCTAGTTTACGAGTACATGGAAAAGGGAAGCTTGTTTTGTGCCTTGAGAAATGATGCTGAAGCCGTGGAATTAAACTGGATGAAAAGAGCACACATCATCAAAGACATTGCTCACGCATTATCTTACTTGCATCATGACTGCAACCCACCGATTGTTCATCGAGACATATCAAGTAGCAATGTGTTGTTGAATTCGGAATCCAGGTCTTTTGTTGCTGATTTTGGCATGGCTAGACTCCTAGATCCTGATTCTTCCAATCTTACTGTACTTGCTGGTACCTATGGATACATTGCCCCAGGTAAAAATATTTCTTCTAAAAATATATTCATATTTTCCACTCATGCACTACCAAACTAAAACAATCTGTCTTAAGCTGCGTGATGAGTTAAGATGTGCATTTCTTGTAAGAATCTGGAACAACTAGGATTTTATTCTATCATCTAGACTCACAAAGTACGCTTTCCGGGAGTGGGGTTTTCTCAAATTCAAGAAAAAAAACTAAAACAAACTCTTATCTCTCTCTCTCTCTATATATATATATATATGCGCGCACGCGCGTGTTTAATTTTGTTTTGTTTATGGACAGAGTTGGCTTATACCATGGTGGTGACAGAGAAATGTGATGCTTACAGCTTCGGAGTTGTGGCACTTGAAACTTTGATGGGAAGGCATCCGGGAGATCTCCTGTCATCATCTGATCAGGCTATTACACTGAAAGAAGTGTTAGATCCTCGTTTGCCACCTCCAACGAATGAAATTGTCATACAAAATATATGTACTGTTGCCACTCTTGCATTCTGTTGCCTACATCCGAATCCGAAATCTCGACCTTCGATGGAACTCGTGTCTCAAGAATTTCGATCTCCCAAGAGATCATTGGTAGGTCTTGAGATTTCTTTGCTGAAGCTGCGACATCCTAGCATGCACACAAATGTAGGTGACATCACAGTTTCTAGTTGAAAATGTGAACTTCGAGCTCACATTGAAGTTTATAATATTTCTTAATTTTGGAAGAACTTTTTTTTCCAATCATCTTTCAAAGGAAGACCATTTGAAGATTTATGTCTCATGTTTGGAACCGAGCTTTGACTTCGAGAGATGGTGAATAATTGCGATGTACTCCCTCAATTTTATACATGGACTTTTATACTATTTAGTACCGTGTTTTAAATTTTTTTTTGAAGAAAAATGATTTTTTTATTTTTCTTTAAATTAATTTTTTTAATATTTTTAGATTATTTTAAGATTACCGATATTAAAAATGATTTAAAGAAAGCGGGCATTAGGAAGGGCACTGTAACACATCACACCTTGATGAAACGTACCTTCGTGGCACATTCGATTTGGGCCTGTGATAGTATTTCCACTTAATTTTCCTACTAAATATGAGTTTCAGGAGAGTGATTATTCCTTCGAGTTAAAATGATAAACGTCATTACGTCCCGAGCGAGGTTTTTCCCGTACAAAAGAGATAAAATAAAAACAAATTATACCTCAAAAAGCAATCTCCATTTTATCAGTTAAACAACAGAAGATGAGCCTGGCCAGGCGAGACTGATCAGATTTCAAAGCAAAACACTATAAAAAACAAGATCCAGTCCGAACTAGATGATCAACGCATTGATTTCCTTCTTTAAGAACACAAGTGAGAGTTCAGTTTCAGGCGACATCCCTGACAAACGTTTGAATCCCCTAAAGATCGTTAAGAAGGAGCTCACATGATCGATCGCAAATGATGACATAATGATGTTCAACTCTTGTTCCTTAAACAGCATCGAGTTGTTGTTCAATGCAGTGCAATTCAGCTTTGAAATCATTTTTGCGCAAGAGATCGATGCGTTAACTTTGGCTGCAGTAGCTTTTGTGAGCACGCATGCAGCAGCACTTAGGTGGAGACTCCTGTGGGAAGGAATAGATGGAGCCTCCATCTTCCAAACCATGTAACTTGTCATTTTTCCAGCCTCTTGCTGCATCCAGCTGTGCCTCTAGCTAGTTAGATTGCTTCTCGCAAGTATTCTCTGGTAATACTACAAGACTACAGTGCTTGTGTTTTTTTTCTTCTCTCGAGTTTACTGCCCCACCTAATCAAAATGCAGTGGTCAAATGCAAAGTAAAGTCACTAAAATGAACATGTTCAAAGTCCGAAAATCAGGCATTCTAACCCTAATTTTTTTTTAAATAAGATTCTTAGAATCATTACACTACATTGGTTAATGGAGCTTATACCGTCACTGACTTCAATTGTTATTTTACAGAAACGGGTCTTCTCTTTTTATTACCACGGGCGTGTTGGATATCCTTCCAGGACATTAACCCTTCGTGTGGATGCCCTGGCAATACTGATAATCTTTTTTTCCCATTACCGTGGATGCTTGGGAATGTTTTTAATGATTATTACAGAATTTAAACCTAAAATAATAGATAAGTAAAAATTTTTAATTTCAAATTTTTATCCGTGTACTACCTACTAGTTACAAATTACAATAAGGACAATCTTGACTAAACTACCAGGATAGTTTGCCAATTCCAAAAAACACGTTCCCGCACATCGTCATGGGCGACATAATATTTTTTTAATATAAAAAATATTAATTGTGTGTTTTTTTGTTATAATATAAATTTAGTCAAAATAATAAATACGTGCAGAATTAATGTGAAATAAAAGTTTTTTTTATAAAATATATGAATTTTATATTGATATAAATATATATGTTTAGTAGGTTTTAATAAATAACCAATATAAAATTATCATCATCATTAAAAAAACAAGAAGATTAGGATATTTGAATTATTAAATTCATTGTATTAAGATTAGTTCATATAATAATTCAATTTAAATCACATTTAAAAATAAAATATAAATTGTGAGAATACTTGCAATAATCAAATAAAAAATAAGTAGTTAATTTTTTATCCATAAAAAAGATGAAAACATAAATTAAAAATTCATCCCTATGTTATTGTTATTTTCATTATTATAACAATTAAAATTATTATCAACATTATTGGTCACATAATTGAAACCATTAAATTACCTCAAAAATTCAAAATATTAGATTTGAAAACTCAAGCTGACCTATCATCTAGAGCATGCTGTACGGAGGCATCTTGGAATCCTGATGGGCTTGCAATAGCTGGAAAGGAATTTGCCTCATGTGATTCTTTAAACATAAATGGAAGAACAAAAAAGCCCCATCCACACGCATAAAGACCCGACAATATAAAGGATAAAAACGGGTTAATACTGTCACAGTCTACAGTCATAAACCTCAGAATCTACAGTAGTCAACACAGTGAAAACACAACAATTATATTATAGGTAACTAGACAATGCCCCCACGCTTCGCCGCGGGCGGCACAATATTTTTTTCAATATAAAAAATATTAATTGTATGTATTTTTTATTATAATATAAATTTAGCTAAAATAATAAATCTGTGTAGGATTCATGTCAAATGCAAGTTTTTTATAAAAATATATGAATTTCAAATCGATGTAAATTTATCTATTTTTTAATAGCTTGAAACGAAATAACCAACATAAATTTATCATCATCATTAAAAAAGCAAGAAAACTCGGATATCTGAATTATTAAGTTCACTGTATTAAGATTAGTTTATTTTATAATCCAATTTAAATTAAACAAAAATAAAATATAAATTGTGAAAATACATACAATAATAAAAAAAAAATAAGTTGTTAATTTTCTAGCAACAAAAAGACAAAAACATAGATTAAAAATTCATCCTGACGTTATTGTCATTATCATTGCTATTAAAGCTAAAATTATTACTAACATTACAGCCAAAACAATTAAAATAATTAAATTTCCATGAAAAAAAAAACAAAAGATTTTTATAAGAAAACAATAACTAAAATTATAATTATTATTGCATAAATAATAAAATCATAAAAATCATATAATCTAAAGAACAATAAAGAAACTGGAAAACAAAAAATAAATGAATAAATGGAAAAATATAGTAATATTACTTTTAAAATGATCATCGATATAAATTAACATTTCAGGAAAATCTTTAAAAAAATCAAAAGATTTTTATAAAAAAATAATCACTAAAATTATCATTATTATTGGTTCGGAGATTAGTGAACAAAAAAACTTATAAGAAAAAAAAATAAAAAATAATAATAAATTGGTTCAGAGATTAGTCATGGTGTGTCAACGCTGGCCTGAACACCCCGATTATCAAAAAATAGATTTGGTCGTGGTGGTGCACTTGAGCTGATTCGGAGATCATGGTTATAAAATAAAGATATAAGTGAAAAAAAGAGTTTAAGGTGGCTGAGAGACCATGTGTACAAAAAATGTATAAGCGAAAGAAAACAAAAAAAAATAAGCGTGAAAGCACTGTAGCAATCCATATTGTTTTTTAAAAAATTCGGCCCAAGAATTAGTCGTGGTGTGCTTAAGCTGGTCGGAGATCCCGGTTAAAAAAAAATCTATAAGTGAATAAAAAATTATAAAAAAAGAAAAAAAATATACTAGCGGGAAAGCATTTAAAAAAAAAGTGGGTTCGAAGATTGTCGTGGTATGCATAAGTTGGCTTGGACACTTTGGTTATAAAAAAAAATTGGATATAAAGATTAATCGTGGTGCATTTAAGAGAACTCGGACATCCCGATTATTAAAAAACAAAAAAACAAAAAAAAATATAAGAAGAAAACAAAAATATGTAATAAGAAAAAATGAAAAAAATTAATAAGTAAAAAATATAAAATAAATGCAAAAAAAGAAGAAGCAAAAAATGGAGGAAAAAAAAGAAGAAAAAAATAATTAAGAAAAAAAAAGAAAAAGAAAAAAGAAAAAAAAACATAAGTAAAAAAAAAAATATTACAATCCACAGTGCACTGTGCTGTGTACAGAGGCACGGGAATTATATTTTAGTTAGTTAATGTTCTTGGAAACAGCCGAATAATGTTTTTTCTTTTCTTTTTATGAAACCAAGGGCCTACAAGATGCCGGCAATACGGACTGGCCCTTTTCTACTCGTCTCTTTCCATGAAATCAGATGGAAAATACTCTTCTCCCCTGTGGAAAACTATAGAGAGTGTCCACAGGGGGCGGTATTTGGAATGCTAGAAATAACATAATTTTCAAGGGGAGGGTGCTAGAAACACACACGTCTCCTTCTCTTTCGAGCAACAAATTCTTGAAACAGATAATTGTTTTTTTTTTAATTGAAACAGAAATAGGGTGTCCTGGAAAAATAGTATAGGGTGCCCTGCTCGCCCGATACTGATAGATAATCTTGACTCCATGATTTTCCAGGCATTCGTACTTGGTGCTCTGTTTATGTTAATGTATTATGTGCCATTGTAATTTCTTTCCAACTTTACGATCTAAAGCAGCAAGATCTTATTGAAAGACAGGAGGGAAAGTACACTTAAATCATTGAGTTCAAATTGAATTCTATTTGATGTTTTTCTCTTTTTAGATTTTGATGCTATAAATTATTGTTAGATAATATTATAAATCATATCATCAACTTCGTCTAATAGCACAAATCTTTATTTTAAAATAGTTTTTCGATATAGTATTAAAATTTTGTTGATCAAACGATCACAATTCAAATCTCATTCTATATTTTAATTAAAATTCATTAATAGTATAAATTTAAAATCTTAAAGTTTCATTTAAAGAATTTAAAATTTTAGATTGAGATAATTTTTAAATCATATATTGTGCTCTTTAATTAACCAACCGCGACTTTTCTATATTGAACAATTCCAGACATGCTGTGAGGCAAAAGCAAAATTGCCTCTAGTATTTGTTGGTGGGTGTTAATATTTACTTTGCTTTAATCACTTCTCATTTAAAAAGAAACTCTTTTGTTTTTTTAATTTGACATAAAACCCAATAATTTTGATGGTTGAAATCATCGTAAATAACAACTTTCTTTTTACACTGGAATAAAGTTTGTTATCAAAAATAAATTTTCTAAAATTAAAAAGATCAATCACTTAATAATCAAAAAAAGATGTGGGATTAAAATGAAAAATTTCAAACCAATTTCAATGTCGCCATCTATTTTACCTGTTTTTCTCACTTCAGTCCTTTGTATTCCACTGGGATTGTATAAACGTTGCTTGGCAAAATTCTTGACCTCGAACTTTGTTCTCCTTAGAAGTGATTCTGCTGATACCATTTGATGATTCTTCACCTTCCACCATGCATTTAAACTCTCTGACTTGTATATAGGGAGATTACAATTCGAGGTTGTCCTTCAAATAGCACACGATCTCTTGCTGTAAGAAATATTGACAGCAAATGCCTCTAACAAGACCAAGATGACAACGTCTCCACTCTCGGCCTATTTTAAAATCTTCAAGCCAAGGCATGGTATTTCAGCAATCATTTCTAAAGTATTTTTCAAACTAAGATGAAGAGATGACAGTTTTCTATCTCAGAACAAGCGTGGCTGAAGAGCAATTGCATGAATGAATAAAAAAATGCAATTTGAAAAATGTGAATGGATGGGTGAAAATGAGAGAATGAAATTTCACCACCATTGCTTTCTCGGTTTGTTTTTATTGGTCTCGAAACCATTTGTCACTCAAAAGAAGAGGCCGTGTGGAAAATAATGCAAACCCAGGTATTATATAATCTTGACTCCACGAAAGTTTGCCAGTCGCATGTTCTTGGAAGCTACCGGGATGATCTACTCTTATTCCATGAAGCTAAGGGCCTACAAGACGTGTAATGAGTCCATGAAAAAGCCATGCACATCATTCATGAATTTAGCATTATCACTGAAGGGGAGCGGTGGACACAGACATTGTTGGTAATTCTAAGCACTAAGCACTTCACTGTAAAATCTGATGATCTCACTTGTATTATTCAAAGGAATGCTGGTGGCTTTTATAAGCCTTACATGAAAGGAAAATAAGCTAACAACCCACGTACAACGTGGTAAACAAACTGGAATGAGAAATTCTAGTCTACGTGTCCCACTAATTAGGGATTATTTAACAAAACAACTTTGACAATTTCAGCTTACTAAATCAGTTCCAACAATGCATCTCCTAAACTGAATGTAGTAATTCAGTTTAACGTTGGTACTTCGCATACGCCCAATGACTGGCGCATTTTTAGAAACACATCCAATTTAAGAGGTTTTGTCATAATATCTGCAACTTGTTCTTGTGTGCCACAATGCTTCAGCTCGACCACTCCCTCTCTAGTTAAATCACGCAAGAAATGAAATCTTACGTCAATGTGTTTGCTACGTCCGTGCATAACTGGATTCTTTGATAGCTTGATTGTGGAGCTATTGTCACATAGCACAGTGGTGCACTTGTTTTGAGAAGCCCCAAGATTCTCCAATACCCTCCGCATCCATACTCCTTGACATGCACAAGATGTAGCCACGATGAATTCTGCTTCAGTGGTTGATAACGTCACAACTGACTGTTTCTTTGAAGACCATGCTACAGCTCCTTTGCTTAGTAGAAACACATATCCAGAAGTACTTTTCCTGTCATCCACATCTCCTGCATAATCACTGTCTGTATATGCTATCAATTCTGAATTACCCTCCTTTTGATAGAAAATTCCCAAATCTATAGTACCAATCAAGTATCGCAACACCCTTTTTGCAGCCTGCCAATGCAACTCGGTTGGATTTGCCATGAATCTACTGAGGAGACATACCACATACATTAAATCTGACCTTGTTGCTGTTAAATACATAAGGCTTCCGACCAGTTGTTTGTACATGGTAGCATTGACTTTGACTCCATCTTCATCCTTCATGAGTTTGACACCAGGAACAATAGGATTCTTCACGCTATTACAGCTTTCCATTCCAAACCTCTCCAACACTTCATTTGCATATTTTTTCTGACTGATATAAATGTCTCTAGAAGATTGAAGTACTTCCACGCCAAGAAAATATCTCATTTTCCCTAAGTCAGTCATATCAAATTCAAGTTTCATAGAGTTTTTGAATTTGATAACCAAACTTTCACTATTACCAGTAAAAATCAAATCATCAACATATAAGCTAACGATCAGGATTGTACCTCCGTCTCCTGTTTTTATGAACAAAGTATGTTCACAGCTGCATCTTTCAAAACCTTCCCGGACAAAATATGTCTCAATCCGGCTGTACCATGCACGAGGAGCCTGTTTAAGGCCATATAATGCCTTTTTCAATCTGTACACCTTGTGCTCTTCACCCTTCTTTTCGAAACCCCTTGGCTGTTCGATAAATACTGCTTCATTTAGCTCCCCATGCAGAAAAGCACTTTTGACATCCAGCTGATATACCGTCCACCCATTTCGAGCTGCTAAAGCAACCACCATTCGTATAGTATCCCATCTAGCCACCGGCGCAAATACTTCCGTATAATCAATACCTGGTTGCTGTGCATAGCCTTTTGTTACAAGTCGAGCCTTACACTTGTCAATTTCACCAATTTCATTGAATTTTGTTTTAAAAATCCATTTTACCCCAATCTTTTTCACCCCGGCAGGAAGGTCTGTTAATTCCCAAATCCCGTTCTTTTCAATTGCAGCGATCTCCACATTCATCGCGTCTCTCCACTTTGAACTTTGAGCTGCCTCTTCATACGTGACTGGGTCTGTGGCTGAAGAAAATAGAACAAAATTTTCTTCTAAATTTCTCTCCTCTTCCCCGTGTCTTCTCTCCTCATTTAGCTCCTCTGCCACGTGACTTTGTCTTCTTTGACTTTGTCTTCTCTCCTCATTTCTCTCCTCGTCCCCGTGTCTCTGCGCTTCGTCCCCGTGTCTCTCCTCTTCTCTCACCACTTCCATGTCTCTCTCTTCTTCCCCGTCGGAAAACTCACCCCCACTTGTATAATTTTCCATCCAAAAACGGTACTCGTCTGGTCCTCCTTTCCGATTTGTTCGCCGATAACGGATTTGTTGCAGATCCGTGCCTCCCTTGTGGTGATCCGTCTGTTCCAGCTCCCGAGGTTTGTTCGGCAGGTGACCGTCGGTTCTCAGGTGAGTTCTCTTGACCCGATCTGTTTCCTCCAAGTGAAATATCTTCACTTTCTTCATGTGGGTGAACTGAAATAGCGTTATTTGTTGTAGATCGGTGCCTCCTTGATGATTCTTCGCCTGTCACAGCAGCTATGGTGCGACCCACAGATGGGTTATTTGCGGCTGGCCGTGAGGAGTCTCCACTGGACGAAGAAGAAGAAGACGAGCCCTCTTCTCCATGACACATAGATAAGTCATCTTCTTCTTCATCATCTTGATAACTGTCATCACCATCACATTCAAGAGCATCTGTTGTTGATTCATCAGTTTCATGCCAATTCCACATCTTAGTTTTAGCAAAGACCACGTCTCTGCTTATCACGATTTTTTTAGTTTTTGGATCATACAGACGATATGCTTTTGATTCGTCACTCACACCAAGTATCACACACCGAAAACTTTTATCATCCACTTTTCGTCTTGTTTGATCTGGCACATGAACATGCCCAATACATCCAAAAATACGAAAATATTGAACATTTGGTTTAACACCAATCCAAGCTTCTTCGGGAGTCATATTTTTCACTGATAGTGTAGGACTTCTATTGATCACATGTACTGACCATTTTACAGCTTCTAGCAAGAAAATCTTTGGCATTTGTTTCTCGGACAACATGCTCCTGACCATGTTCATGATGGTCCTGTTCTTGCGTTCGGCCACTCAGTTTTGCTGAGGAGTGTAGGCTGCGGTGAGCTTCCTGCTAATGCCATGATCCTTGCAGAAATTGTTGAACTCAAAAGAGGTAAATTCACCTCCTCTGTCTGTACGTAGACAACATATAGGGACTCTTGCTTCTTTTTCAACATATTCTTTATAAGTTTTGAATACAGTAAATGCTTGTGATTTCTCAGTAAGAAAATATATCCACACCTTACGACTGTAATCGTCAATAAAACTTATAAAGTACCTCTTGTTGCTGCTGGAAATTGGTTTGATAGACCGCAGATATCTGCATGAATTAGTTGTAGTTTTTGAGATGCTCTCCATAAACTTGTCTTTGGAATTGGTTTTCTGTGTTGCTTTCCAATCATGCAGTCAGTGCATAATTTTAATGTTTCCTTCAGTTGTGGCAGCCCCCTGACCATTTGCTTGCACTGTAGTGTTTGTAGTCCCCTGTAGTTTAGATGCCCATATCTGCAGTGCCATAGGTGTGTATTATCTTCAAGAGTTGTTTGAAAACAGTTTGAGGTTTTCAAAACAACCCTTGCAGATAACATGAACATTCTATTTGCAGACATTGTTGTCTGCACAATGAGCCCTTTCCTAGGATGATAGAGTCTACAGACTCCTTGCTGAATTAAAACAGTTACCCCTTTCTCTTGCATTTGCCCAAGACTTAGCAAATTATTCCTTAACTCAGGTATATAAAAGAAATCTGTGATTACCTGAGTAATTCCAGCAATTTGCAGCCGTATGTTCCCTTTTCCCAGCACCGTCATTCTTGAGTCATTTCCTAGCTTTACAGTCTACTGAAATTTCTCATCAAAATCCGAGAACCACTGCCTATTTGCACACATATGATTGCTGCACCCCGAGTCAAGAAACCACACATCTTCTGTTATTGATTTATGCTCCACATATGACATCAACAACAATTCTTCTTTTTCTTCATGTTCTGCATAGTTTGCTTCCCTTTCCCACTTAGGACATTCATATTGAAAATGCTCTAATTGATGACATTTATAGCATTCAATTAATGCTTTGTTGAACATATGATTGCTTCTACCTCTGCCTCTGCCCCGAAAGGTTCCACGACCTTGGCTGCCTCTTCCTCTGCCAAATCTAGAGTCATAGCTCACTTTCAATGCCTACTCATCTCTGTGATGTCCATTCATCTTCAGCTCATGCACCAATAAGCTACTTTGCAATTCATCAATGGTTAAAGTGTCTAGATTATTAGACTCTTCAACTGAACACACAACATAATCAAATTTTGAGGTCATGGATCTCAAAATTTTCTCAATAACCACCACTTGCTGTAACTTTTCACCATGGATTTTCATTTTGTTTGCTATGATAAGTGTTCGAGCAAAATATGCATCAACACTCTCACCTTCCTTCATCTACAGAATTTCAAACTCCTTTCGGAGAGCTTGAAGTTGTGCTCTTTTGACTCTTGTAGAGCCTTGATACTTCTGTTTCATGGAGTCCCAAATGTGCTTGGCAGTATCCCTATTCAGAATAGTTTCCATGATGGTTCGATCAATAGCTTGAAATAAGTAATTCTTCACCTTCAAATCTTTTAGCTTTTGATCTGCAATTGATTGACGTTGAGCTTCACTGATTTCTGCACCTTCTATTGTTGCATTGATTCCATTCTCCACCAGGCTCCAATATTCCTTTGAACGAAGGAAATTTTCCATAAGCATGGACCAATGATCATAAAAGCCATCAAACCTGGGAATTGCAGGTTGAACAAATGAATTTTCAGCTGCCATTTGTAACTCTCAGTGTGGAATTGCACACACACGTTTCACTCACTTTTCTCACTCTGTTTGTGATCCCCTTTTGTATTTGTGAACCCCGGTGTTTATTCACTCTTCTCACTCTCTCTGTGCTCTTTGTGTTTTGTAAGAAAACTGTTGTTTCTCTCTCACACCCACCCAGATTCACTCTCTCACACTCAGATCGTGTGCACACCTCTGATACCAATTGTTGATATTCTAAGCACTAAGCACTTCACTGTAAAATCTGATGATCTCACTTGTATTATTCAAAGGAATGCTGGTGGCTTTTATAAGCCTTACATGAAAGGAAAATAAGCTAACAACCCACGTACAACGTGGTAAACAAACTGGAATGAGAAATTCTAGTCTACGTGTCCCACTAATTAGGACTACGTGTCCCACTAATTAGGGATTATTTAACAAAACAACTTTGACAATTTCAGCTTACTAAATCAGTTCCAACAGACATGGCCTACAAGTCGCGAGGATCATATATAATACCTGGGTTTGCATTATTTTCCACACGGCCTCTTCTTTTGAGTGACAAATGGTGTCGAGACCAATAAAAACAAACCGAGAAAGCAATGGTGGTGAAATTTCATGCTCTCATTTTCATCCATCAATTCACATTTTTCAAATGGCATTTTGTATGAAGCTTCTTCACCATGGATCGTTGACTTTTATCTGATGATTTTTTTTTCTTCGTGGTAAATTTATTCTTCTTCAAGTTGGTGATGCAAAATTTTGGTTTTAGGCATAAGCTTGCTCTGTGTTTCTGGCTCAATATATATGAACCTTTTATTGGTGAAAAGACTGAGTGCATGTCTGAGATTTGATTATTTCCTTGTCTTAATTTTCCAGGCATTCATACTTGGTGCTTTGTTTATGTTAATGTGCTATAAAGTATTGTTAGATAATATTTTAAATCATTTCATGAACTTAGTCTAAGAGTACAAATCATAATTAGTTTTTTGATATGATATTAAAATTTTGTTGACCAAACGATAACAGATTCGAATTTCACCATCTCATTCTATATTTTAATTAAAATTAATTAATAGTACAAGTTAGTGTGAGTTCAAATCTTATTACTTTTATTTTTACTACTACTATTATTAAAACTAATTACTGGTGTAACACAATATAAATCTGTATAAGTTTCAATCCTAAAATTAAATACAAGCAAAATCTTAAAGTTTTATTAAATAATTTAAAATTTTAGATTAATATAATTTTTGAATCAGATAATGTGCTCTTTAACCGGGACTGTTCTATATTTCTAGACATGCTGTGAGGCAAAAGCAAAATTGCCACCAAGTTAGTATTGTTGGTGGGTGTTAATATTTACTTTGCTTTAGTCACTTCTCATTTTAAAAAGAAACTATTTTTTTTAAAACAAAACAAAGCACCTCAAGTTTTAAATAAAAAACATAACTTCTTATTTTGAGGAATAATTTTCTCAAAATATTTTCCATTAATCATCTCAAGAAACTATAAGCCATAATTCAATATCAAAACTGTTATTTCTTTATTATCGATTCTATTTTTTTATTTATTAAAATGACATGTGTGTACAATAATGAACTAGCTATTTGACATGAGATTTGTCACGGGTCAGATAGATTTTTTGACAAAAATAAATAAGCATACAAGCTTTTTAAATATGTCATTTTTTTACAAATACAAATCCTAATATAAATAAAGAAGTTTATACATGCATCTAATTAAATAAATTAATAATTATTTGTTGTAATAAATATATAAAAAATATTAAAGTATCTATTCGACTCGCTTAGCTGCTATTTTTCTTGACACAAAAAATTAATATATAGGGTTATTAACCTGTTTTTTTGACATCGAGTAAAAAATATAACTGTAAATTAAAAAGTTGATAGTTATATATAATAACATATAGTGCATAATAACATGTAAGATCTCAAGATAATTTTTATTGTGGGGAAAAAAAACAATGTTGTCATTGCTACACTGAAACACTACTATCTTAGTCTTTGTATAATAAATTTTCAAAATAAATGTTTTAAGAATTTACTTTTTAAAAAAAGTTAAGAACAAAAAGAATGGTATAAATAAATTAAGTGTAGTGATAAATATTCCAACTGTGAAGAGTAATTTTTTTTTTCCCAAACAAAAGTGTAAAGAAAAAGGAGAGGAAAAACTAAACAAAATATTAAA
Organism: Salix exigua; assembly: GCA_032356905.1. Taxonomy (NCBI): domain Eukaryota; kingdom Viridiplantae; phylum Streptophyta; class Magnoliopsida; order Malpighiales; family Salicaceae; genus Salix; species Salix exigua. The sequence goes on along the minus strand of CM063589.1, from coordinate 828,730 downwards.
AATAAAATAAAGAGAAGATAAAAAAAAAAGATAAATAATCCAAGTGTAAAATGATAAAAATAACAAGCATAAAGAAAAAAAAGAGCATATAAATTATAGATTTACCACCACGACAGTAATAAAATTGGCAAAATTAACAATTATGTCATTTCCGTAGTAGAAGATCATTTTCTATTAGTGGTGACTTGTTCTTCTGTGAGAGAATCTGATGATGCTTTTGTCTTGATCAATGGAATTGATAGAGCTAAAAACTTCGTTGTGAACGCATGGACCCATGCACCGTCTTTGAACAGTTGAGAGGACACATGAAAGACACGGCGAACTTGACTTGGAACGAGTCCACGAGAACGCGATGCACTTCACTCATAAGTAGAGCATTGTCATTGAAGGGAAGCATTACACACAAACATGGCGTCCATTCATCATGAGCCGAAACTTGTTGCAATTTTAAGCATCCCATTTCTCTTGTCCTGTATTTTTGTATCTAGTACTGGTCTGGTGGCTGCGCTTGACCCAGCCTTGCTAGTATCGGAAGGCAACGCTTTGCTTGAGAGTGGATGGTGGAGTGACTACAGCTACCTCACCTCATCAAATCCTTGCAAGAACTGGGCTGGCATAGTTTGTGATCGGGCTGGAAGCATCACCGAGATTTCTCCTCCATGGTTCCTCAAGGTGGGAAATAAGTTTGGAAAGATGAACTTTTCTTGCTTCCCAAACCTTGTCCGTCTCGACCTGGCCGACCATGAGCTCAATGGGAACATCGCACCTCAAATTTCTGTCCTTCCAAAACTCAGATACCTCAACCTGTCCTCAAATAACCTATCAGGTGAGTTACCGTCTGTACTTGGAAATCTCATCCAGCTTGTTGAGCTTGATATCTCTTCCAATAATTTCACCATTACCATCCCTCCAGAGCTAGGCAATCTTAAAAATCTTGTTACCTTGATCTTGTCTCATAACAGCTTCAGTGGCCCGATTCCTTCGGCACTTTGTCATTTGGACAATATAACGCATTTACATATGGATCACAATACTCTCGAAGGTGGCCTCCCAGGAGAAATAGGGAACATAAAAAATCTAGAGAGTTTGGACGTGAGTTACAATGGACTTAGAGGTCCAATCCCTCCAACAGTGGGTGGTTCAGCCAAGATGAGGTCTTTGATCTTTCGTCAGAACAAAATCAATGGATCCATTCCTTTGGAAATGGGAAATTTAAAGAATCTAGAGGTTTTAGATCTTAGCTCTAATATCCTAGGTGGTTCAATTCCTTCAACTTTGGGCCTTCTATCCAATTTGAACACTGTAAATTTTTCTGGCAACCAAATCAATGGACCCATCCCTTTAGAAATAGGAAATTTGACAAATCTACAATATTTAGATCTTAGTGGCAATAAGATCACTTGTTTGATTCCTTTTCCATTAGGCAATTTAACAATGTTGAGTACTCTACAACTTTCTCGCAACCAAATCACTGGATACATCCCTTTGGAAATACAGAACCTGGAAAATTTGGAAGAATTATATCTGAGTTCAAACAATATCAGTGGTTCAATTCCTCCTATAATGGACAGTTTGAGAAACTTGACATCTCTAGACCTTTCTAACAACCAAATCAGTGGACCCATCCCTTCATCTTTGAAGAATTGTGAAAAATTGGTCTCTCTAGATTTGAGCTACAATCATTTAAGTGAAGGGATACCCTCTCAGTTATATAATTTGCCCTTTTTATTGTCTGTGAATTTTAGTTATAATAATCTCTCAGGCTGTGTTCCCTTGAATTTGCCATCACCCTTTGATGTTCTTTTTCGTGGTCATATTGCCAACGATTCTACAATTTTTAATGCTACTGCATTTGAGGGCAACAAAAATTTATACCCTGGTTTCTTAAACTGTCCGTCACCTTCAAAAACTAACAAAAACATTTCTTCCTATCACCACCATTTCACTTCCATCAAAATATTTCTTCCTATCACCACCATTTCACTATTTCTCCTATGTCTCGGATGTTGTTATCTGTCTCGATGCAAGGCTACCCAACCTGAGCAAACATCATTAAAGAACGGAGACTTGCTTTCCATTTGGAATTATGATGGGAGGATTGCATACGAAGACATCATTGCATCGACCGAGAACTTTGACCTCAGATACTGTATCGGATCTGGTGGTTATGGGAGTGTCTACCTAGCACAACTTCCAAGTGGGAAATTAGTTGCCTTGAAGAAACTTCATCGTCAAGAGGTTGAGGAGCCGACTTTTGACAAGAGTTTCAAGAGTGAGGTGAAACTACTCGCTCACATACGTCACCGGAGCATTGTAAGGCTTTATGGATTTTGTTTGCACCGGCGTTGCATGTTTCTAGTTTACGAGTACATGGAAAAGGGAAGCTTGTTTTGTGTCTTGAGAAATGATGCTGATGCTGTGGAATTGAGCTGGATGAAAAGAGCAAACATCATCAAAGACATTGCCCACGCACTATCTTATTTGCATCATGACTGCAGCCCACCAATAGTTCATCGAGACATATCAAGCAGCAATGTCCTATTGAATTCGGAATCCAGGTCTTTTGTTGCTGATTTTGGCGTGGCCAGACTCCTATATCCTGATTCGTCCAACCTTACTGTACTTGCTGGTACCTATGGATACATTGCCCCAGGTAAAAATATTTCTTCTTAAGATATATACATATTTGTCGCTCATGCACTGCCAAACTAAAGCAAATTGTCTAAGGAACATGTCATGATGGTAAAGAGTTTGGGATTTGTACAACAGGTTTAGAGTTCGAGTTAGAGTGTACATTTCTTGTAAGAGCCTGGAACAACCGGGGTTTTGCTCACTCACCTAGGTCCACAAAGTGAGCTTTCCAGGAGCGGATTTTCTTCGAATAAAAAAACCTAAATCAAACTCTTTATATATGTGTGTGTGTGTGTGTGTGTTTGTTTGTTTGTTTAATTTCTTCTTTTTTTATGGACAGAGTTGGCTTATACTATGGTGGTGACAGAGAAATGTGATGCTTACAGCTTCGGAGTTGTGGCGCTTGAAACTTTGATGGGAAGACATCCGGGAGATATCATGTCATCATCTGATCAGGGTATTACACTGAAAGAAGTGTTAGATCCTCGTTTGCCACCTCCAACCAATGAAATTGTCATACAGAATATATGTTATGTTGCAACTCTTGCATTCTGTTGCGTACATCCTAATCCAAAATCTCGACCTTCGATGAAACTGGTGTCTCAAGAATTTCTATCTCCCAAGAGATCATTGGTAGGTCTTGAGATTTCTTTGCTGAAGTTGCGACATCCTAGCATGCACACAAATGTAGGTGACATCACAATTTCTAGTTGAAAATGTGAACTTTGAGCTCACATTGAAGTTTATAATATTTCTTAATTTTGGAAGAACTTTTCTTTCCAATCATCTTTCAAAGGAAGACCACTTGAAGATCATAATACCTAGGTTTGCATTATTTTCCACACGCATGGTCTCTTTCCATGAAAGGCAGGGAGAATGGATTAAGTGATTGGCCTTCTTCTTAATCTTCAAATTCCACTACTCGTGATGAAGAATAGAATGCCTCGATCTTTTTTTGAGTGACAAATGGTGTCAAGACCAATAAAAACAAACCGAGAAAGCAATGGTGGTGAAATTTCATTCTCTCATTTTCATCCATCCATTCACATTTTTCAAATTGCATTTTGTTTGAAGCTTCTTCACCATGGATCGTTGACTTTTTATCTGATGATTTTTTTTTCCTTGTTGGTAAATTTATTCTTCTTCAAGTTGGTGATGCAAAATTTTGGTTTTAGGCATAAGCTTGCTCTGTGTTTCTGGCTCAATATATATGAGCCTCTTATTGGTGAAAAGACTGAGTGCATGTCTGAGATTTGATTATTTCCTTGTCTTAATTTTCCAGGCATTCATACTTGGTGCTCTGTTTATGTTAATGTGCTATAAGGTATTGTTAGCTAATATTATAAATCATTTCATGAACTTAGTCTAAGAGTACAAATCTTTATGTTCAAATAGTTTTTTGATATGATATTAAAACTTTGTTGACCGAACGATACCAGGTTTGAATTTCAACATTTTATTCTATATTTTAATTAAAATTAATTAATAGTACAAGTTAGTGTGAGTTCAAATCTCATTATTTTTATTTTTACTACTACTATTATTAAAACTAATTACTGGTATAACATAATATAAATATGTATAAGTTTCAATCCTAAAATTAAATACAAACAAAATCTTAAAGTTTCATTAAATAATTTAAAATTTTAGATTAATATAATTTTTGAATCAGATAATGTGCTCTTTAACCGGGACTTTTCTATATTTCTAGACATGCTGTGAGGCAAAAGCAAAATTGCCACCAAGTTAGTATTTGTTGGTGGGTGTTAATATTTACTTTGCTTTAGTCACTTCTCATTTTAAAAAGAAACTATTTTGTTTTTTAAACAAAACAAAGCACCTCAAGTTTTAAATAAAAAACATAACTTCTTATTTTGAGGATTAATTTTCTCGGAACCTTTTCCATTAATCATCTCAAGAAACTATAAGCTATAATTCAATTTCAAAACTGTTATTTCTTTATTATTGATTCTATTTTTTTATTTATTAAAATGACATGTGTGTACAATATTGAACTAGCTATTTGACATGAGATTTGTCGCGGGTCAGATAGATTTTTTGACAAAAATAAATAAGCATACAAGCTTTTTAAATATTTCATTTTTTTACAAATACAAATCCTAATATAAATAAAGAAGTTTATACATGCATCTAATTAAATAAATTAAGAATTATTTGTTCTAATAAATATATAAAAAATGTTAAAGTATCTATTCGACTCGCCTAGCTGCTATTTTTTCTTGACATGAAAAATTAATATGTAGGGTTATTAACCTATTTTTTTGATATCGGGTAAAAAATATAACTGTAAATTAAAAAGTTGATAGTTATATATAATAACATATAGTGAATGATAACATGTAAGATCTCAAGATTATTTTTATTGTGGGAAAAATAAAACAATGTTGTCATTGCCACACTGAAACACTATTTTCTTAGTCTTTGTATAATAAATTTTCAAAATAGATGTGTTAAGAATTTATTTTAAAAAAAAAGTTAAGAACAAAAGAATGGTATAGATAGATTAAGTGTAGTGATAAATATTCCAACTGTGAAGAGAAATTTTTTTTCCCAGACAAAAGCGTAAAGAAAAAGGAGAGGAAAAACTAAACAAAATATTAAAAATAAATAAAGAGAAGATAAAAAAAAAGATAAATAATCCAAGTGTAAAATGATAAAAATAACAAGCATAAAGAAAAAAAAGAGCATATAAATTATAGATTTACCACCACGACAGTAATAAAATTGGCAAAATTAACAATTATGTCATTATGTCATTTCCGTAGTAGAAGATCATTTTCTATTAGTGGTGACTTGTTCTTCTGTGAGAGAATCTGGTGATGCTTTTGTCTTGATCAATGGAATTGATAGAGCTAAAAACTTCGCTGTGAACGCATGGACCCATGCACCGTCTTTGAACAGTTGAGAGGACACATGAAAGACACGGCGAACTTGACTTGGAACGAGTCCACGAGAACGCGATGCACTTCACTCATAAGTAGAGCATTGTCATTGAAGGGAAGCATTACACACAAACATGGCGTCCATTCATCATGAGCCGAAACTTGTTGCAATTTTAAGCATCCCGTTTCTCTTGTCCTGTATTTTTGTATCTAGTACTGGTCTGGTGGCTGCGCTTCGCTCGGACCTTCTAGAATCGGAAGGCAAGGCTTTGCTTGAGAGTGGATGGTGGGGTGACTACTACAGCAACCTCACATAACGTTGCGATGACTGGCCTGGCATAGTTTGTGATCGGGCTGGAAGCATCACCGAGATTTCTCCGCCTCCATGGTCCCTCGAGGTGGGAAATAAGTTTGGAAAGATGAACTTTTCTTGCTTCCCAAACCTTGTCCGTCTCGAACTGTCCTACCAGGAGCTCAATGGAAACATCGCACCTCAAATTTCTGTCCTTCCAAAATTCAGATACCTCGACCTGTCCTCAAATAACCTACAAGGTGAGCTACCGTCTTCACTTGGAAATCTCAGCCAACTAGTTGAGCTTGATATCTCTTTCAATAATTTCACCACTACCATCCCTCCAGAGCTAGGCAATCTTAAGAATCTTGTTACCTTGAACTTGTCTGATAACAGCTTCAGTGGCCCGATTCCCTCGGCACTTTACCATCTGGGCAATTTAACGCATTTACATATGGATCGCAATGCTCTCGAAGGTGCCCTCCCTGGAGAAATAGGGAACATGAAAAATCTAAAGAGTTTGGACGTGAGTTACAATAGACTTAATGGATCCATTCCTTTGGAAATAGGAAATTTAAAGAATCTAGAGGTTGTAGATGTTAGCTCTAATTTCATAGCTGGTTCAATTCCTTCAACTTTGGGCCTTCTAACCAATTTGACCACTGTAAATTTTTCTGGCAACCAAATCAGTGAACCCATCCCTTTAGAAATTGGAAAATTGACAAATCTACAATATTTAGATCTTGGTGGCAATAAGATCACTGGTTTGATTCCCTTTTTATTAGGCAATTTAACAAAGTTGACAACTTTACAACTTTCTCGCAACCGAATCACCGGATCCATCCCTTTGGAAATACAAAACTTGAAAAATTTGGAACAATTATATCTGAGTTCAAACAATATCAATGATTCAGTTCCTCCTATAATAGGCAGTTTGAGAAACTTGGCAGCTCTAGACCTTTCTAACAACCAAATCACCGGATTCATCCCTATGGAAATACAAAACTTGGAATACTTGCAAAAATTATATATGAGTTCAAACAATATCAGTGCTTCAATTCCTCTTATGATGGACAGTTTGAGTAACTTGATATCTCTAGACCTTTCTAAGAACCGAATCAGTGGATCCATCCCTTCATCTTTGAAGCAATGTGAAAAATTGACCTCTCTTGATTTGAGCTACAATAATTTAAGTGAAGTGATACCCTCTCGGCTATATGACATGCCCTATATATTGACTGTGAATTTTAGTTACAATAATCTCGCAGGGTGTGTTCCATTGAATTTGTCATCACCTTTTCATTTTCTTCTTCGTGGTCATATTACCAACGATTCTGCAACTTTTAAAGCTACTGCATTTGAGGGCAACAAAAATTTACACCCTTGTTTCTTAAACCGTACGTTACCTTCAAAAACTAACATAAACATTTCTTCCTATCACCACCATCTCACTTCCATCAAAATATTTCTTCCTATCACCACCATTTCACTATTTCTCCTGTGTCTCGGATGTCGTTATCTGTCTCGATGCAAGGCTACACAACTTGAGCCAACATCATTAAAGAATGGAGACTTGCTTTCCGTTTGGAACTATGATGGGAGGACTGCATACGAAGACATCATTGCATCGACCGAGAACTTTGACCTCATATACTGTATCGGAACCGGTGGTTACAGGAGCGTCTACCGAGCACAACTTCCAAGTGGGAAATTTGTTGCCTTGAAGAAACTTCATCGTCGAGAGACCGAGGAGCCGGCTTTTGATAAGAGTTTCGAGAATGAGGTGAAACTACTCGCACACAAACGTCACCGGAGCATTATAAGGCTTTATGGATTCTGTTTGCACGAGCATTGCATGTTTCTAGTTTACGAGTACATGGAAAAGGGAAGCTTGTTTTGTGCCTTGAGAAATGATGTTGAAGCCGTGGAATTGAAGTGGATGAAAAGAGCACACATCATCAAAGACATTGCTCACGCATTATCTTACTTGCATCATGACTGCAACCCACCGATCGTTCATCGAGACATATCGAGCAACAATGTCCTGTTGAATTCGGAATCCAGGTCTTTTGTTGCTGATTTTGGCGTGGCCAGACTCCTAGATCCTGATTCGTCCAACCTTACTGTACTTGCTGGTACCTATGGATACATTGCCCCAGGTAAATATATTTCTTCTTCACATATATAGATATTTGCCCCTCATGCACTGCCAAACTAAAGCAAATTGTACCTAAGGAGAGTGGTATGATGGTAAAAAACTTGAGATTTACATAATAGGTTTTGAATTCGAGTCAAGATGTATACCTCTTGTAAAAAACAAACCCATTCATATTTTTCATGAAAAATGTCATTTCCCTTGCTCTCTTTCTCTTCCCTTCGCTCAAGCCACCAGCCAGCCACCATTCTCTTTCCTACACAGCAGCCCACCAGCCTTGAAGAATAAGAACAAACCCGAGATTTGAAGAAGAGGAGAACTGATTGATTTGTGTTTGTGTTTTTGTGTTTTTGTGCTTTTGGGTTTGTTTTGCAGATGGCCATTGAAAGCCACCATCGGTGGGAAAGCGAAAAATGGAAGATCTACACGGCCCTAGCAACTACCATCAGCTCCGACCGGCGACAGCCTCCTCCACAGCGCCCTCAACCATTTGAAGACAGAGGAGAAAATAAACCAAGAAGAAAAATGCAGATCCGGAGCGAAGAGGAAGCCGAGACGTTGATTGTTTGATTTTATGCTTGTTTTGGTTATCTTGTATTTTGTAGGTCACTATGAGCTCCACGCCGGCGAGAAGAAGAGGAAAACAGAGAAGGAGAATAGAGAAAGCAGAAGAAGGGCAGATCTGAAGAGACTTTTGATTTTTTTTGTGGGTCTTGTTTGCTGTTCGTTGTTGTTTTACAGGTCGCCGGAAAGCCATCACCGGCGAGAGGTTGAAGAGAAAAATCTGATCCTTTTGCCCCTTGTCCTGCCGGTCACCGATGGTGGCGCGTGGGTAGACACCCACGCGCCACTAGTCCTTCTCTTGCGGCATTTGCTCCAAAAATGCTCCCTAAAGCCCTTTTTTGTAATTTTCTTTTATATTCATGTGTTTATTTGAACTTTTATTGTATTTCTAATTATTGTTAGATAGTGTAATGAAAAAGATAAAAAAAGACAACGTGTGTGTGAGTTGTATTCTATTTTTAAATGTGATGAAAAAGGAATAAAAAAAGATTGTGTGGGTGTGTTGTTTTATTTATTTCATATTATGTTGTTTTGTTAAGAAAAAAGAATATAAAATAAAATAAAAAAATGTGTTTTCATTGTAAGAATTCGAAACCAATATTTCAAAAGTATAAAAATCTTTTTGGGAATTTATTATTTACTGCTAATATTCAGATAAATAAATCTTAAAAGGTTTATACCTAAAATATTATCTAAAATATACGGCAGGAATAGTATGTTATTATTTTTTTTTGGTGTTTTGGATAAATAAATTCCAAAGGTTATTATCTAAAATATTCAGCGGGAATAATAATAATCAATAAAATTTATTGGATTTTTAAATTTCTTTTTTAATTGTAACATTTTTTATGAAAAAAATACTGACTTATTGAAACATTTTAAATCACATCTAAATAGACAATGCAGTTTACCTCAGGTAAGGTGTATTATGGGTGCTAATACCTTCCTTATACGCAACCAGTTCTTTACCTTGAATCTCTGAGCAGACCAGTACAAATCGGGTGTTACTAGTGACCCTTAACAGCCAGGTAGTGACTCCTCATCGACTCCACTGCGAGAGCCAGATCCCTTCCGGGATGTCGCGTGGTGACGTGCGACAATCTTATTGAAAGACAGGAGGGAAAGTACATCTTAAATCAGCGAGTTCAAATTGAATTCTATTTGAAGTTTTTCCCTTTTTAGATTTTGATGCTATAAACTATTGATAGATAATATTATAAATCATATCATGAACTTAGTCTAATAGCACAAATCTTTATGTTAAAATAGTTTTTTTGATATGGTATTAAAACTTTGTTGATCAAACGATCACAATTCAAATCTCATTTTATATTTTAATTAAAATTAATTAATAATATAAATTTAAAATCTTAAAGTTTCATTTAAATAATTTAAAATTTTAGATTGAGATAATTTTTGAATCATATATTGTGCTCTTTAATTAACCAACCGAGACTTTTCTATATTGACCAATTCTAGACATGCTGTGAGGCAAAAGCAAAATTGCCTCTAGTATTTGTTGGTGGGTGTTAATATTTACTTTGCTTTAATCACTTCTCATTTTAGAAAGAAACTCTTTTGTTTTTTTAATTTGACATAAAACCCAATAATTTTGATGGTTGAAATCATCGTAAATAACAACTTTCTTTTTACACTGGAATAAAGTTTGTTATCAAAAATAAATTTTCTAAAATTAAAAAGATCAATCACTTAATAACAAAAAAAAAGATGTGGGATTAAAATGAAAAATTTCAAACCAATTTCAATGTCGCCATCTATTTTACCTGTTTTTCTCACTTCAGTCCTTTGTATTCCACTGGGATTGTATAAACGTTGCTTGGCAAAATTCTTGACCTCGAACTTGTTCTCCTTAGAAGTGATTCTGCTGATACCATTTGATGATTCTTCACCTTCCACCATGCATTTAAACTCTCTGACTTGTATATAGGGAGATTACAATTCAAGGTTGTCCTTCAAATAGCACACGATCTCTTGCTGTAAGAAATATTGACAGCAAATGCCTCTAACAAGACCAAGATGACAACGTCTCCACTCTCGGCCTATTTTAAAATCTTCAAGCCAAGGCATGGTATTTCAGCAATCATTTCTAAAGTATTTTTCAAACTAAGATAAAGAGATGACAGTTTTCTATCTCAGAACAAGCGTGGCTGAAGAGCAATTGCATGAATGAATAAAAAAATGCAATTTGAAAAATGTGAATTGATGGATGAAAACGAGAGAATGAAATTTCACCACCATTGCTTTCTCGGTTTGTTTTTAGTGGTCTCGAAACCATTTGTCACTCAAAAGAAGAGGCCGTGTGGAAAATAATGCAAACCCAGGTATTATATATGATCCTCGCGCCATTAATTTGTGGTTTTCATTCTTCGTATTGCCCGCGTCTTGTAGGCCATTAATTTGTGGCTTTTTCATGGACTCATTACACGTCTTGTAGGCCCTTAGCTTCATGGAACAAGAGTAGATCATCCCGGTAGCTTCCAAGAACATGCGACTGGCAAACTTTCGTGGAGTCAAGATTATCTATCAATACTTTATAGGAAAAGATAGAAACAGTAGAGATGCATGCATGAATATGAAAATAATTCTACTCGGAGTTCAAAGAATTATTGTGTGTAAGATCTAAATAAGGAATCAAAAGGACCAATTACGAATTTTATTAGGATAATCGATTAAGGATTAGGGTTTTGAGTTTTGGAAGAAAAGGGAGAGAGAGAGGGACTCAAGAGAGTTTTTTTTATTTTATTTTACATCCGACACTTATAAAACTACCCCATTAAGATAAGAATACCTCCAAATAGATTGTATTTTTCAAACAAAGGTGAAGAGATGACAGTTTTCTATCTCAGAACAAGCGTGGCTGAAGAGCAATTAATTGCAGCATTTTTCAAATACCCTTCTTTCAAAGATGTGGTGGGAATTCAATCCATGCTCTTGGAAGCAATACGGATTGTCTAAGAATCAAATCCCCAAATTAATGGCAAGAGGCTCAGAATACCACTATGTATTAGCATTGTTTTCTTGCTCGGACGTTTCCATGGGGGGATAGATTAAACGATTGCCCTTCTTAACTTCCTAGTGGTGACTTGTTCTTCTGTGAGACAATCTGATGATGCTATTGTCTTAATCAATGGAATTGATAGAGCTAAAAACTTCGTTGTGAACGCATGGACCCATGCACCGTCTTTGAACAGTTGAGAGGACACATGAAAGACACAGCGAACTTGACTTGGAACGAGTCCACGAGAACGCGATGCACTCACTCATAAGTAGAGCATTGTCATCGAAGGGAAGCATTACACACAAACATGGCGTCCATTCATTATGAGCCGAAACTTGTTGCAATTTTAAGCATCCCGTTTTTCTTGTCCTGTATTTTTGTATCTAGTACTGATCTGCTAGAATCGGAAGGCAAGGCTTTGCTTGAGAGTGGATGGTGGAGGGGCTACGGCAACCTCGCCTCAAATCGTTGCAAATACTGGCCTGGCATAGTTTGTGATGGGGCTGGAAGCATCATCGTGATGTCTCCGCCTCCATGGTTCCTCAAGGTGGGAAATAAGTTTGGAAAGATGAACTTTTCTTGCTTCCCAAACCTTTTCCGTCTCGACCTGGCCAACCATGATCTCAATGGGAGCATCCCACCTCGAATTTCTACCCTTCCAAAACTCAGATACCTCGACCTGTCCTCAAATAACCTAACAGGTGAGTTACCGTCTTCACTTGGAAATCTCAGCCAGCTTGTTGAGCTTGATATCTCTTTCAATAATTTCACCATTACCATCCCTCCAGAGCTAGGCGATCTTAAGAATCTTGTTACCTTGAAATTGTCTTATAACAGCTTCAGTGGCCCGATTCCCTCGGCACTTTGTCATTTGGATAATTTAACGCATTTACATATGGATCACAATTCTCTTGAAGGTGCCGTCCCTGGAGAAATAGGGAACATGAAAAATCTAGAGAGTTTGGACGTGAGTTACAATAGACTTAATGGTCCAATCCCTCCAACAGTTTGTGGTTCAGCCAAGATGAGGTCTTTGATCTTTCGTCAGAACAAAATCAATGGATCCATTCCTTTGGAAATAGGATATTTAAAGAATATAGAGGTTTTAGATCTTAGCTCTAATATCATAGCTGGTTCAATTCCTTCAACTTTGGGCCTTCTATCCAATTTGATCAGTGTAGATTTTTCTAGCAACCAAATCAATGAACCCATCCCCTTAGAAATAGGAAATTTGACAAATCTACAATATTTAGATCTTAGTGGCAATAAGATCACTGGTTTGATTCCTTTTTCATTAGGCAATTTAACCAAGTTGACAACTCTAAACCTTTCTCACAACAAAATCAGTGGATCCATCCCTTCATCTTTGAAGTATTGTAAAAATTTGACCTCTCTAGATTTGAGCTACAATAATATGAGTGAAGGGATACCCTCTCAGCTCTATACCTTGCCCTCTATATTGTCTGTGAATTTTAGTTACAATAATCTCTCAGGCTATGTTCCCTTGAATTTGCCCTTATCCTTTGGTTTTTATTTCCCATGTGATTCTCTTCTTATTCCCAACGATTCTGTAACTTTTAAAAATTCTGCATTTGAGGGCAACAAAAATTTACACCCTGATTTCTCAAGTTGTTTGTCACATTCAAAAACTAACAGAATGATCAATTACATCAAAATATTTCTCCCTATCACCACCATTTCACTATTTCTCCTGTGTCTCGGATGTTGTTATTTGTCTCGATACAAGGCTACCCAACTTGAGCCAACATCATTAAAGAATGGAGACTTGCTTTCCGTTTGGAACTATGATGGGAGGATTGCATACGAAGACATTATTGCATCGACCGAGAACTTTGACCTTAGATACTGTATTGGAACCGGTGGTTACGGGAGCGTCTACCGAGCACAACTTCCAAGTGGGAAATTAGTTGCCTTGAAGAAACTTCATCGTCAAGAGGCCGAGGAGCCGGCTTTTGACAAGAGTTTCAAGAATGAGGTGAAACTGCTTGCACACATACGTCACCGGAGCATTGTAAGGCTTTATGGATTCTGTTTGCACCTGCGTTGCATGTTTCTAATTTACGAGTACATGGAAAAGGGAAGCTTGTTTTGTGCCTTGAGAAATGATGCTGAAGCCGTGGAATTGAACTGGATGAAAAGAGCACACGTCATCAAAGACATTGCTCACGCATTATCTTACTTGCATCATGATTGCAACCCACCGATTGTTCATCGAGACATATCAAGCAGCAATGTCCTACTGAATTCGGAATCCCAGTCTTTTGTTGCTGATTTTGGTATGGCTAGACTCCTAGATCCCGATTCGTCCAACCTTACCGTACTTGCTGGTACTTATGGATACATTGCCCCAGGTAAAAATATTTCTTCTTAAAATATATACATATTTGCAACTCATGCACTGCAAAACTAAAGCAAATTGTTCCAGGGATGGTAAAAAGTTTAAGATATGAACAACAAATTTCAAGTTTGAGTCAGTACATGTAATTTTTATAATAACTTGTGACAACTAGGGTTTTACTCGCTCATCTATATTCACAATATACGTTTTCCGAGAGTGGGTTTCCTCGAATCTAAAAAAACTAAAGCAAACTCTCTTCTATATGTATATGTGTGTGTGTGTTTTAATTTTGTTTTTTTTCTGGACAGAGTTGGCTTATACTATGGTGGTGACAGAGAAATGTGATGCTTACAGCTTTGGAGTTGTGGCGCTTGAAACTTTGATGGGAAGGCATCCAGGAGATATCCTATCATCATCTGATCAGGCTATTACACTGAAAGAAGTGTTAGATCCTCGTTTGCCACCTCCAACGAATGAAATTGTCATACAAAATATATGTATTGTTGCAACTCTTGCATTCTGCTGCTTACATCCAAATCCAAAATCTCGACCTTCGATGAAACTCGTGTCTCAAGAATTTCTATCTCCCAGGAGATCATTGGTAGGTCTTGAGATTTCCTTGCTGAAGCTGCGACATCCTAGCATGCACACAAATATAGGTGACATCACAGTTCCTAGCTAGTTGAAAATGTGAACTTTGAGCTCACATTGAAGTTTATAATATTTCTTAATTTTGGATGAACTTTTTTTCCAATCATCTTTCAAAGGAAGACCACTTGAAGATTTATGTCTCATGTTTGGAACCGAGCTTTGACTTCAAGAGATGGTGAATAATTGCGATGTACTCCCTCCATTTATATTTAGACTTCTGTATTGTTTAGCATTGTATTTTAAAAATATTTTTGAAAAAAATTGAATTTTTTTTATTTTTGTTATTTATTTCAAATTAAAATTTCTTGATGTTTTTATATCATTTTGATGTGCTGATATTAAAAATAATTTAAAAAATATTATTCTTATATTTTTCTAAATAAGAAACATTTTAAAAAACAGTTTCAACTACAATGTCAAATATACTCTTTGTCATGATTAAATTCCGTCACAACATATCATCAGTTTTATGTATATAGTTCTATATAGTTCATAAATCCTATATGCTAAAACTTTTATATGGTATAATTATAACAGATGATTACGTGACAATTTATATTCTATAGGATCTCCTGCATCGAAGCTCTATGCACCAGTGTTAGATTTTTCGTAATATTATATATATTCATAATATTGTTCAAAAAAATTATTTAATTATCTTTTTTAAGATTTAATTGAATAATTCTAAATAATTTTATTTTTGGATTTAAAATATTTTTTTTAATTAATATATTTAATTATATATATATATATATATACACAAATAATATAACCTTAAAATAACATGCCAAATCACTCCAAAACTAAATTATTACACTTCAATTAAAAAAATAAAACATCAACTGAAACATAATTTACAAATGCTACGTCCAATTCATATTCTTGGTGACAGTTTACAATTAACGGATACAAGAAAAATTAGCTAAGGTATTTCAAATTATTGCAAGAATCGTACAGGCCGACAACATCACTGAAATTACCAAAAACCCACAGACATGGGGGCAACTCGAGGACGTCATCATCTCCCCGACTTGAGAACCAGAAATAACTACTAGGTAAACCCTAAATTTATTCCCCGTACAGGGAGCAAAGCCATGGTACGCACACAGTACACAAGAGTGAAAGGTTCGACAGTTCTACATCTACAATTAATTGTTCACCCGACACCATAAAAAATAATAGAAAATAAAATGAAAAAAAAATACTTTGTTTAAGATGAAGGTTCTGATTTCAAATTTTTGAGATGAAACTTGGAATGCTAAAACCTTTATTTTAAAATAAATAAATCATCTCTTTTTAGATGGAAAGCTTAACACTAATATTATATTGAGTATACGTTGAGATTGTAATTGCAGTTGTTTTTAAAGCGATTTTATGACTCAGAAATACGTCAAAATCTCAATTGTCTAAAGTTTTTACAATAGGCTTCATCGCATGAAAGTTCGAATCTAAGATCTATCAGAGATACAACTTAACCTAACCAGGTCCTTATCGTTGCGCCACTCACTTGGGGACGCTAGACCAATTATCCATTTCTAACATCATAATCCTAATTCAGTCCTTTTTTAATACTAAAAAATATTAAACGAGTAATTCAATCTTAATTAATTCTCTTTTCATGGAACCATTAATTATTAAAATCTATATCCATTCCTCCCTCAAATTTGAAAGAAATTCAGAAATGCGAGACAGTTGATCAGATTAGGCTGCCATCAAAAAAGAAACCAACGATTTTTCAATTTCCCCGTTTATCACTGCTTAATCAAGCTGGGAAGGTGGTTAAATTTTCTCCTCCAATTATAGTTTATTGCCCAGTGTCAACTATAAACAGGCGAGACTCGCTCCATATCCAGGCTGGTTTCGGACACCAATTAAGTGGGACCCACTTCATGCAAAACACTTAAACCCTGTAAAGGCAAAGATTTTCACTCTCTCTCTCTCTCTCGTCAACTGAAGGGTTGAGAAAAGAAAAAACTGCAGGACGACTATCTTGTTTTGGTCAACCTTTTCTACTTTTATGCCCTGCTGCTGATCTTTCACTCTCCTTTCCTGTTTGCTTCTTCTTGTTGGCTTCTCTTGTATTTTTCCGCTATTTAACTACAAAATAACTCTTTTAGTATTAGAAATAATAATAAATTAATAAAGCACCCTTTCCCCCCTCCCCTACTTCTCCTTCCTCTCGGTTTCCTACTGGTATTAGTTTCCCACTTCGAATAAGGGAAATAAACCCCAATAACTGGAGTCTTATCGGCCTCATGGATGGTTCAATTCTTCAGGGCCTACTTGTTGAGTTGTCAAACCAGAAGTAGCGAAGAGGGTTTTTGGAATCTCTGTGAATTATAGACCTTTTGATAGTCCAAGGAGGATACAGGTATGGCTGTTTTCATGGGATTTTGCATTTCAATGTTTTTGAAATATATGGAGTTTCTTTCTCTTGCTTGTGATCTTTGCTGTTTCCTAATTCGCTCTCAGAGCAGTGAGAAGAAAAGGGTATTTGAGTTTAAGTTTGATTTGCGGTGTTAATGGGGGAATTCGGTTAATTTGTTTGGATAATTGATTAAAAGTGTTGGTGATTTTGTGGGGCATCGTTGATTTTGAACGCACTTCTCGATGTACCCTCTGTTTCGAATAGGTAATTTACCACACGATTTTCACTGAATTGGAAGGGAAAGGTTTGCTATTGCTTTGCGCAACTCCTCAGTGCTTGCTTGTGCACTTCCTTTTCTCCACATTTTCTTTCATTGCTATAGTTGAACTTGTTATCTGCTAGGCTGGATAATTGAGCTTGCGAAATGGCAATTTTAAGATTCAGATTGCCAATTCGGTATTGTTACTAGATTAGCAAGGCAACGTTGCTTCTGTATGCTTGCTTTCTTTAACCGTGATTAATCTCTTTTTTCTTAAACTTGGGACAATTTAATCCTCTCCTTGTGCTGTTATTACTGCCTCATCAAAAAGACCATATGATAATGGGCAAAAGTAAGTTTATAGTTTTCTGACTGCACACTGCTTTATTGCAGCTGGTTTCTTTAGATCAAATGGCTGAAAGCTGGGATGGAAGTTATGATCCTGGAAGCCAATCGGATGACAGTCATCACTTAGAAAGACTCCGTGTAGAGCCTATTTACGATGCATTTGTCTGCCCTTTAACAAAGCAGGTCATGCGTGATCCTGTCACCTTAGAAAATGGTCAAACTTTTGAACGCGAAGCAATAGAGAAGTGGTTCAGGGAATGCAAGGAGAGTGGAAGGAACTTGGTTTGCCCCTTGACAGAAAAAGAGTTGAAAAGCACAGACCTAAACCCCAGCATAGCTTTGCGGAACACCATTGAAGAGTGGACTGCTAGGAATGAAGCTGTTCAAATTGATATGGCATGCAGATCTCTAAACCTGGGCAGTCCAGAAAGTGATGTTATGCATTCTTTGAAGTATATCCAATACATGTGCCATAAAAGCCGATCGAATAAGCATGTTGTGCGCAATGCTGATTTAATACCTATGATCATTGAAATGTTGAAGAGTACCAGTCGTAGAGTCCGGTGTAAAGCTTTGGAAACCCTTCAAACTGTGGTCGAGGATGATGCTGATAATAAGGTTGTGCCAGGTTTGCTTGTAATTGCTGTATATCTTCCATGACATCATTATTGTAATGCGTTTATGTGCAGCTTCCGTGACATCAACAGAGATATACATTGCCTGTCCCCTGTTAACTGATCTTCCTTGTTTCGCAGGCAATACTGGCTGAGGGTGACACTGTGCGGACCATAGTTAAGTTTTTGTCTCATGAGCCATCCATAGAAAGGGAAGAAGCTGTCTCCTTGCTGCTTGAGCTCTCAAAATCCAAAGCCTTGTGTGAGAAGATTGGTTCAATCAATGGAGCAATTCTCATATTGGTTGGAATGACAAGCAGCAAATCAGAAAATCTTTCAACTGTTGAGAAGGCTTATAAAACTCTGGAAAATCTGGAGAAGTGTGAGAACAATGTACGGCAGATGGCTGAAAATGGCAGGCTGCAACCTCTTCTTAATCAAATCCTTGAAGGTAACTCCTTTGAGCTCAACGTTTCTATTATTTTTGAATTTCATGCAAACATTAGGGTGGTCCTTTGCTAATGCACCTGTACTAATTATGTTGAATATTTTGATTTGGAGGTAGGTAGTGGAAGCCATTTAAATTGCAACTTTTGCTGCTTTACCCTTTCTTTTTTTTACACATCATGATTGCTAGTTGCTATTTTGTAGATCTAATGATGCTTCTATTTTAAGTATTTGCTTAATTTGGTCCTCCAACTCTTCTTTTTTTTTTCCAAAATTCAGCTTAGTGTTTAAAAAAATTTGTTTCATGTGTCCCCCCCCAAAAAAAAATACAGTTTCCTGTTAGAGAATAATGTGAGTCATATCTTAAGGTCTCATGTAACAGTCTAAGCTTTGGGGTTGAAATGGCTCTTTGATATTATATCAAAACCTTGTGGGTTTGTGTAAATTTCAAGTTCAAATAACTTCTTACTTGAGGGGTCGTGACCTTATCTAACATGATATCAAAGCATTAGTGATCAAACGATCATAAATTCAATTATCATTTTCTCTTCTAATTAAAATTAATTTAGCACAAGGTAATGTGAGTTTATCTAAGTTTCAAGCCTAAAGGGTTTTCAATTGAGAGTGTGTTAGAGAACAATATAACTAAAATCTTGGTGTTTCACCTAATAGCTTAAGTTTCTGGTTGAGATGGTTCTTTGATATACTTGATTTTAGTCTCAAATGCATGCATCTGATGATCATACTCATGCCATATTCCTCTGAATAATGCAACCAAATTGAAAATTTTACAGGCCCACCAGAAACTAAACTGTCTATGGCTTCATATCTTGGTGAGCTGGTCTTGAACAATGATGTAAAAGTCCATGTTGCTAGAACTGTTGGCACATCTCTGATCGATATAATGAGAAGTGGTACTGTGCAGTCAAGAGAAGCTGCTTTGAAAGCTTTGAATCAAATTTCTTCTTATGAGGCGAGTGCCAAGGTTTTGATTGAGGCTGGAATTCTTCCTCCTCTTGTCAAAGACCTCTTCACTGTTGGCACCCTTCCTATGCGTCTCAAAGAGGTCTCTGCCACAATTCTCGCCAATGTTGTAAACTCGGGCAATGACTTTGATTTGATTCCTGTAGGACCTGACCATCAGACTCTTGTTTCAGAAGACATAGTCCATAACCTACTCTATCTAATTAGCAACACTGGTCCAGCTATTGAATGCAAGCTTCTGCAGGTTCTTGTTGGATTGACTAGTTCTCCATCTACTGTTTTAAATGTTGTTGCTGCCATTAAAAGCTCAGGTGCTATTATCAGTTTGGTTCAGTTTATTGAGGCCCCCCAGAGGGATTTGCGTGTAGCTTCCATTAAACTTCTTCACAATGTCTCTCCACACATGGGGGAGGAATTAGCTGATGCTCTCCGTGGCACAGTTGGCCATCTTGGAAGCCTTTTTAAGGTTGTAGCAGAAAACGTAGGAATCACAGAAGAGCAAGCAGCTGCTGTTGGCCTTTTAGCTGAGCTCCCAGAGAGGGATTTGGGTCTCACTAGGCAGATGCTAGATGAAAGCGCCTTTCCCCTAATCATCTCCAGAGTGGTAAAGATCCGTCAGGGGGAGATTAGGGGTGCCCGCTTTATGACACCTTTTTTAGAAGGACTTGTACGGGTTCTTGCAAGAGTTACTTTTGTGTTGGCTGAAGAGCTAGATGCCATTAAGCTCTCCCGTGAGCACAATCTTGCTGCTCTTTTCATTGAACTGCTTCAGTCAAATGGGCTCGACAATGTACAGATGGTCTCTGCAATGGCACTAGAGAACTTATCTCAGGAGTCCAAAAATTTAACAAGATTGCCCGAGTTGCCGCCTCCTACTTTCTGTGCCTCAATCTTTCCATGTCTTAGCAAACAGCCTGTCTTAACTGGACTGTGTCGGCTCCACCGAGGAACATGTTCCCTAAAAGATTCATTCTGTCTTCTGGAAGGACAGGCTGTTGAGAAGCTGGTAGCTCTTTTAGACCACACGAATGAGAAAGTGGTTGAGGCAGCTCTTGCAGCAATTTCTACTTTGTTGGATGATGGGGTTGACATTGAACAAGGGGTTGCAGTGTTGTGTGTGGCAGAGGGAGTTAGACCTATATTCGAAGTGTTACTGGAAAAACGAACAGATAATCTGAGAAGGAGAGCGGTTTGGGCTGTTGAGAGACTTTTACGGAATGAAGACATAGCATATGATGTTTCTGGAGATCCAAATGTGAGTACTGCACTTGTTGATGCCTTCCAGCATGCTGACTATCGAACACGGCAGGTTGCTGAGCGTGCCTTGAAACATGTTGATAAGATACCCAATTTCTCTGGTATCTTTCCAATTATGGGTTAGGCCACTTGCTGATCCTGGAGCTGTGTAAATCATCGTGTGTCCCGAGCCATTCATGGTTATCCTAGCTTTAAGCTGCAGCTATATATTGCTGCAAACAGATTTTTCATCTGTAAAAGTTTTGAAAGTGCTCATTGGTTTTCTAATCATACTGCCTTTGGCTTTCCATTTTGTTTCTTTTTCCATTTTATGTGTTGTGCTAGTATTGAGAGTTGGATATTGTTTATGGTTCCTTTCCAGCTTCCAAGATTAACCATTCTTAAACTTTTATATTTTCTGAGATCAATCAACAATTTATTGAAATACCCAGTGTTGTAACCTTTAAGAATAGGAGCAGCTTATGTCAGTGATGGCTTTGCGGGTTTTGAGCCACGACCTAAAGGGAAAGCTGTTGAGTTTAACCAGGGTACCTTAACCTTCTTTTTATGACAATATTCTAATCAAGGCATAGAAAAAAGGTTTTGATGCAATCGCAAGGGTCCAAAGACTTTGGTCTCGAGGCTGGATTGATTCGGATCATATTCAATCTTTCATATTGTTGTCACAAAATTCACCAAAATAGAGTCTGCTTCATGGAGTAGGATCTACAAATCAACTTCAAGGCCTTCCCTGCAATTGCCACCATAAAAAATCATTATTAACGCAAGGATCCGCAGACTTTGGTCTTGAGGCTGGATCGATTCTGACAATCTTGAATCTTCAAAATTGTGGTCAAAAACGTCACCAAACGCAGTCTGCTTCATGGAGTAGGATCCACAAATCAATTGTCCAACTGCTAGCATCAAGGCCTTCCCTGCAATTGCCACCATAAACATTCATTGTTCAAGCATGAAATCAGTTTACAGAAGAGATGTAAAATGAAGGATAAAAAGGGCATCATCAACAAACATCTCCTATTTGGAGTACAGGATGAACAAGAGAACAAAATCATTATTATTAACAAAAACAAGATCAGGACAGGATGAATGATATAAACAATGGAGAGGAAAATACACAGATGAAATTGCCGACAAGCAAATTGATATCGTCCAAGGAATTCGATATGAAATTTGGTGGTTCCAGATCACAATCTGTGCTCAAAATCTAGCGTGGGTAGATAAATGTCTAAAATTCTCATCACATATCAGCATTCACCAAGGACTTCAGAGATGTAAGACAGCCAATGATTTAGTCATGCACGAGGAAGCGTCCAATTCGTGAGTCATGTGATTCCTAGCAAGGTGGCTCCAGTTTGTCCCCGTGCTAGACACATCACATACAGTAAGGAAGTCCAAGACTTGACCAAATATTTTGAACATTTCAACACCAAATATTAGGTTTTTATCAGCAACAAATGCAGCATTCCAATCCATTGGCGCATCGGGATGGACTGATACTTCAGTCCAGGTAAGATACAAGAGATCTAGTTCCCACAATTTTCTAACAGCCTTGTTTCTCTGGCCTATTTGACCTTCCCCTTCACACCAGGACACTGAAAGCATAAATAGTTGACCATTACAAGATACAAGTTTAGGGTAATATTCGTGAACACGGGGAGGGAACGGAGATGTTTGGATTGCCATCCAAAAGCCCCTTTGAATGTCATATCCCATGAGCTTGTCTGTCTCGGAGTAAACATAAAAAATCCCATTACAAATAACACCGGAACAAACCACCCCAAAATCCATTGGCAACCTCTGGATTTCTGTCCATTTATTTGATGCAGGATCGTAAATTTCTCCAGAATCCAGTGGCTCATCCCAGGACCCAAGACCTCCTACAGCAATCAATACAAACCTCTTACAGTGCTTTGTATTTGATTGATCATTTTTTTGTCTGATGAACCTGTGTGACTTTCTATTTGGTAGCATTGAAGGCTCATATTCATCAAAAGCCTTTTTATATTGTCGTCTTAGTGAAAGCCTGTGTGGGTCCTCATATACATCCGATATCCCACCAACACGTGACCTAGGAAAACGTCTTTCTTGTCGATGTTGATGACTGTGAACCACTGTACAGTCTGAATGAACCTCAGAAATTCCTAAAACAGGCATTGATCTTGCATTCCTCATGGATGCAGTTTTACGCCAAGATTTTGTTACAGGGCTAAAAACCCACACACCCTTGTGTGTCCGAAATGAGCTCCTATCCACCCTCCCAAAGTGTGTCAAGCTAGAACAACCTCCAACAACATAAATATCATCTTGAATACTGGCAACAGAAAACATGAACCTTCCTTTTAGAATGTCAGAATCAAGCCTATGCCACTGATCCTGAGAAACATCCAATGCATATATATCCCCGGAACAATATCCATCTTTAACAGAACCAAACAAAAACAACCACGGCTTCAGGTATGCACCTTCCCGTCTCATCTGTAGGAACCGAGGGGTGGTGGTCAAGTATCTCCATTTCTTGCATACAAGGCGGGCATTCATGAGACTCGTCAATGGGAGTCTCACCAAACATAATTCCAGTACGTCATCTGGAAGAAACATATGCAACCTGCTATTTTGAATCGAATCGTCAAGCTCTAAATCCTTCCTGATATTTTTTTTCCAGAACTTCTCTCTCACCCCATATGAGAAACAATCAAACCCTGTCTCCTCATTCCCACATACTGGTTTATAACCCTTTCCTTCTTCACTAGCACTGCAAGACCTCCTCCTACCACTTGGATCTCCAAATTCCTCACTTGTTTCAGCACCAACTTTGCACCCCCCACCCATGCCATACAAAGTAAGACATTTCAGAGAAACTCCCCTTGAATCATCCTCTTCCTCTCCTTCACCTCTAAGATTCTTCTTCCTCAGCTTCTGGCTAACACTTCTCACTAACCGTTGCGACACACTCAGGGCCTCCAATTCCCGGTGAAGAGATGCCTCTCCAGTTAATCTCTCAGAAAACATTCCGTTCTCTCCTAGTTTACACACGACAAATTACATCCCATAACCATATTTTGAGCAGCATTACTCACCTTCTATCATCTACAAAAAAGAAAACATAAAAAAAACAACAAAGATTACCCCCAAGCACATCTTCATATAACAAGAGCACCAAAAACTAGAAATATAAAAAGAAATCGACTTTACATTCAATTATCAGATCCATAACATTGTTTTTCAATAAACCAGATCCTACATCACTAAAATCACAACCATAAACGAACAAAAATATTTGATTTCAACCAAAATCCACAACAATCATTTTTTTTTTAAAAAAAAAAGTAAAACACAGGATCCCCCTTGTTATCTATCCAAATTAGCAAGACCAATCATAGAAAACACAACCCTGAAATAAAGGACCGCCCCATTTCAAGTATAAAACAGGAAATCTTAAAACAACCATTTTTAGCATAAAGTTAGCTCGAAATCTACAATTTCTTACCCTTATACCAGTCAACCACGAAATCCTAAGCCAGGAAACAGGTAAGAATAACAGACAGGGAGAGAGTTACTTACATTACAAAGATTATAGTAGGAAGAAATAAATCTGACAATGCGAAGTGAAGCAAAAAGTTTCAATCTTGATGAACAAGGACTTGAGAGAGTTGAAGCTTGGATCTAGTTTTAGTTTTAGTTTTTTTTTTGTTAAGGTGGTCGGTCTGTATTTAGTAAAGCGACATGGCACTCGATGACTATACTTGTAATATTAATATTATAAAAGCGACGCGTCAGCGCTTTTCTTTTCCATTTGTCATTCTCCCTTTTGTTTTTCCACCTTTTTTTTCCTGCAGAGTTTGGACATGGTAGATAACTTGAGCTTAGTGGAGAGTAGATGTTAGCAGAGCCGTTGATGGATGCTAGGATCTCGAGGTGGAGCTGTGTTAATTGGTTTCGAGGGGTAAGTGGGGCTCGGGGCTCTATGAAGGTGGGAAAAACGACGTCGTGGAGGGACTGTGGCGTGTGACAAATTTTCAGGGGGAGGTTGAGTGACTGGCCCACTTGAGGTGTCTCGTAAGTCAAAACCCACTTCCACCCCTTGCCGATAATAAATTATAATAAGAGATTGATTTGATTGTTGAAACAAATAATGAGTTATTAACTTCCATTAATAAAATTTAAAGGGATTAATTTAGTTACAAAAATACATACGTTTTCAATTAATTTAAGTTTCATCATCAGTATCTACAAAAATTTAAGAACGATATTAGAGTTATGTTTTTTAAATTGCTAAATTGTAATTTTAATTGATTAATAAATTGTATGTTTTTTAAATTGTTAGATTGTAATTTTAATTGATTAATAAATTGTAAAAATACTAGAGAGAGAGAGAGAACATATTAGCTGGAAGGATGGTTACTGCTAATTGTGTTTAGAAACAGGTGTTTTTATAAACATATTTTTAATTAATAATATATTAAAATTATTAAAAAAAATATATCGTTTAAAATAATGTAATACTTTTAAAAAAAACACTTTTAAAAAATTAAACTCCACCATCAAATACATTTTGAAAGAAAACAATAGTCAACCATGCAGCTTGTCTTGTCGCACAAAGAAACAAAACGTGAATTGATATTCTATTTCTAGTGCAAAATTATTGATTAAATAAATATTTTAAAAATAAATCAAGTTGTAAGAAAAAAATTTGCTTGTGTTTTTTAATAGCAATATCTATTAAGATTGTCATTCAGGTTGTTTTTTGAAATATTTTTTTAAAATTATATTAAAATAATATTTCTTATTTTTTAAAAATAATTTTTGAAACCAACATATTCTAAAACCAAAAAAATAATATAATTTTTTAATTTGTTTCGAAGATACTTAAAAAAACAGGAACATGTTGCTATATTAAAGCTGTATTGTCTTGAATGATGTCTGGTGTCTCTTGTAATAAAAATAAATTGTCTTATTAATTGGTGAAGAAGTTCCCTTGGATTAATATCCATGTGCACGATTTTAACATAATTTTTTATTTTAAAATTAAAAATATAATAATTTAAAAAAAAAATAAAAAATATATTTTCGAAAAATGCATATAAAACATAAAGACAAATAAACTCTCAAATGTTTTCATGGATTGATGGAGACTGGAGAAAGAAAAAGAGGGAGAATATCAATTTATAAAAGGGAATATTATAAAGGCGAGATAAGTATCTAAATGTATCATAAAAAACATAAAAAGGAAAGGAAAAGGAAAAGGAAAGGGGGAGACATATAATGGGCCAAGATATTCTCATTTACGAGAATTAGCCCAGTTCTCTCTAACCCAAGAGCAATCCATCTAGGCCTTGTCAGTGTCCTGGGCCTGGACTTCCCAATTTGACGGTGGATGTTGTTTAAGACGAGCTTTCTTTAAATCACACCCCGCGGGGAGAGGGAGAGAGAGAGAGAGAGGTGGAATCGGAAGAGACGGAGACGGCGAAGACGAAAACGAGAACGGATAAGATGGCGGAATCCACGGCGTGGTGGCTTCTTATGATACCCGTCGTCTTAACATTCACTGTCGTGTCAAGCATCGATGACAAATGTGCGGCTTGCAATGCCGTTGCGGTACTTTCGATTTCTCCATTTTTTCACATTTTTATAGATCCTCTAATTCACTCTGTACTAAATTGTTACCATTTGATGATTACTCACTAATCACTTTTCTGAGGCTAATTGAGCTTAATCGATCACTGTTTCTTAATTTCTCTGCAGGAGGAGATAGAGTATGGTCTTTCCAATGTAAGGATTTATTTTATTTATTTTAAGCCGTGGTTCAAATTTTTTCAATATTATAAATTGTTTAGGAAAGTACGGTGTAGGAAAAACCGCGGAATCATTTGGACATGAGACATAGATTGGATTCTAAAGGTCAACGTAAAGGAAAGGTTATTGACTACAGGTAAAGCTTCCATATTTCCTTTCAGTTTTATGTTATCTATTGCTTACCACTCCTCGCCATGGAGATTAGTGTCTTATTAATATTGCTGGTTTTTTATGATTGCCTAACGCGTTTTTTTATAAACAGAGTCAGTGAGCTTCGGGTTGTTGAATTATTAGATGGGCTTTGTGATAAAATGCAAGATTACACCCTTGAGAAGGTATTTATCAGTCAAATTGAACTATTCATTGATTGTGCTCTTTGCTCTTGTCGCGTGTTTGATATAGTACTTTTTTTGTAGCTGGAGATATTTGTGCCCGGCATTTCGTAGTTTCAGTTAGGATCAATATGTAGTATTCTCTTCCTTAAGTACGTTTCCAATACAGAATGTAGTTTCAGCTGTGTGTGTGTGTGGCAATTTTTTATCCTCCTGCGAGCACATTCAATATCTCATTCAATATATTTTGTAGGTAGAGACGAAAAGATATGAATGGGTTAGAGTGGATAGCTGGGACAATCTTTCAGTTAGTAAGTATTTGTTCCTGTCAGTCTTTGTCTTGGTTTGGTTATTGTGCTGTAAACAATTTGTCCCTGGCAGTATGTTCCTCCCTTTTCTTATATTGAATGTCTGACTTGAATAATTCATGCTTTTATTGTTCATTTAATTTCAAATGGTAGATTGATTGGTGTTTTCGTGTTTGATGTAAGACAATCTGAATGATGGTAGGACTAGGACCACTTGCTTACTCTTGTAAAAGGAGTGCTAGCTCAGTTGTGATGTCTACTAGCCTCACGTGAGTTTAAATTTTGATGGAAAGCTGGAAATGAAGATCTTGATGCCCCTGTAATGGCAAAGGAATTCTATTCGAGCAGAAGTTTTGTATCCTGTCTTCAGGGAGTCTGTTTCAAGTTCTAAATCCTTTCTTCAATAATTTTGTTTTCTTTCTTATAGAGAATGGGATTGGAACACCAAAAGACTTTCCTATCCTTTCTTTTCTAGGATTTGGAATTCCTCCCTTATCCCTGGTGAACTGGCTCACCCTTTTAGTTGTGATTCTGATGGTTGGTTCTAACTCAGCATTTTTTCCATACATTCTTCAGCATGTCTGTCACACATTCTGCATCTCTTGCTCATTGAACTTTTACCTTCAACTAAACTACTGCAAATTTTTAAGCCAGTTTCCATTTGTTTTTGTTGATAGACAAGCAAGAGGCTAAGGCATATGCAAAAGATATATCATCTTATTGTGGAAGGTGAGATGGCAAGTGGTTTGGTCATCTGTCTCTTTTTCGCTCATTGCAAAATACACTTCAATGGCTTTGTCAAATGCACTCATATTCCAAGGATGTTTATGTCAGCTAGTTTACGGTTTTACCAAGTCTAACTTGTTTGTTTAAAATGGGACAGGTTATTGGAGGAAACAGAAGATGAGGTGAACTTTCATATCCTGTTTTGCCATATCTAACTTAACGGTTTTTCTTTAACCTATGCAAACAATCCAGGCCACTAAGAACAGTTAATCTTGCAGTTGGCAGAACTGATAAAGAAAGGATCCGTGAAAGTAGGAGGTGTGAGCAAGATTCTATGCCAGAATTTGAGCAAGCACTGTAATCAGTCACGGTAATGTTGAATCCAAATCCAAGTATACCTGTTTTAGGCAAACTAGTTGGTTAAAAGGATAGTTACTACTGTTAGAGGTGTGGTGTGCCTTGCTTGGTGCTTGAGTGGATGAGGTCAGTGCTAGCAGTCTCTATTTACCTAGAGTCTAAAGGACCGTCTATTTATGTTGTGACCTAACTTGGAAGAATCAATAACCATTCACTGACCTGAGCATCATTCGCACTACACAACTCATTGGGCTTATGCCCCTACTATAAACTAGAAAATACAATTTGCGCCTTGGTTTTTCCTAAATATTGTTTTGTTTCTAGGTTTGTAAAGTACCTGGTGGTTAAGAAAAAACTATTTACACATGGGCATTTCCCCAATATTTTTCTGTTTGTAGATTGTAAATTACCCGATAACAATTTAATCATGCATAAATACAGGTTGTCAATCATGCTCTCATTTATTTTTTAACACGAGCTTCGTCTATTTATGCAGTGATTCCCATGAGGTAGATGCTGACAATGAAGAACCAGATGGAGAACTATGAGAAACTCCAATAATTTCTGGAATCAATCCCTCGTGGGAATGTTTTTTCTCAAAATCGACAGCCTTTTCACAGTACTGAATTATGCACGAGTCTTAGCCCACAATGTTCTGCTCCCATTGTATCAGTTTTTCAACTTAAAACATAGCAATAACAGTCATGAAAACAAACTTACAAATTTATTTCGTTTGCTATTTTCCTTGTCAAATATAAGACTTGTTAACTAAACTTTGTTCCTCTTTTAAATAAATGCCCCTGGATCAAGATAGGCATCAGCACCGTTGGGTTAGGTGTAACACAGGATGTTACATTTTCATGTTTGATGGGACAGATTTGGACATTTGGTATCTCAGTTAACATATCTGTGTGTGTGAAAATTATGCCACGTTCCAAGTGATTTTGTTGATCACAGATGAATTTAAGCACTGTTGAATTAGGTCATGATTGGAGCTGTTGTTGCATCGGTTTTTCATGAAATTTATATTCTTAAGAAAAAAAGATTTTACGGCATCTCTATATATAAAATTAATGCTCCTCAAGATACTGCCTTTGGTATCATATAATCTCACCAAAAACCCGAAAATTATTCCGCTTCTTGGTTTGTTTCGAGTGATTTTATTGCTTACAAATGAATTTATATCGAGGAAGTATGGAAGTTCGAAAATCTGGGAAAGTTGGTATCGAATGACACAACGCCTGGCACCTCTGTCAAACTCATAATTCCAGTGGATTCCAGCACGAATTCCTTATTCAATATCGTCCTAAAGGGACTCAGTGAGTCTCAACTCGTTTCCGCTATTTATTTCGACAGCTCTTTTCTTTCAGGCGACCGGCGTCCTATAACTAACTAACCATCAAAAAGCACAAACATGGCTCACAGAATTGGCGGCATAAGCTTACGGGAGCAGAGGCTGCTTATTATAAGACCCAGAACGACCCAGGGAACAAGCAAGGCATCCATGGCAATCCCTCGCAATCAATCAATTCATTGAATGACAAAACATGGAGATCAACTATTTAGAAGAGAAGTGTTAGATCACACCTCTCAATTTGCCCCCAAATTATGTACATCGGATAAGTAAAGAATGAGAGGGAGATCCATGCAACTAAACAGTCGAACTATGAACTCCCAATGGTACAACATAAATTAAATAAAGTGTCAAGGGTTTTGAAACTCAAAGAATCACACTCTATGCCATATTTATTCCCTGGATAAAGCTGAATGGCAGCCATGGCCTTGTGGATATCAGGAGCAGCTTGGAGGAAAAGATGTTCTTGCTGATTCCACCCTAGAATGTATTTGTACAAATGTGATCAATCATAACTTTTTTCAAGAGTTTCTATCTAGAATACCCTTCAGTAAGTTCAGATCTTCAGCAGATATATTCCTCCGAACTCGGGGTAGTGGGATTTCTATCTGATGGGGTGGATCCTGGGAGAAACAAATAACAATCACTGTTAAATTATCACATGCATTGCGTCTGAGTGCCTCTCGGACCAGTGCTCTTGAGCATCTTTCAGGATCATTATGGAGCATCAGTTCTTTCCTAGCAATTGTCACCGCACACTGGCTGCTCATTACATCCCACAAGCCATCACAGCCCATGATCAAGAACTCATCATCCTCAGTCAAATTTGTCGCCTGCAATTCAGGCTCAGCACTTAAAGGGCAGGCAGAACCTTTAGGGCCCTTCATGTGCCAGTCTCCAAGGGCTCGTGCAACAGACAATTGGCCATTGAGGTAGCCATTATAAATGACACCACCAAGTTTCTCAATTCTAAGTCTTTCTGATGAGCAATTAGGTTTGTGGTCTTTGGACATCTCAATTGCTCTACCTCGCCTCCCCAGCACTGCTCGACAATCCCCAGCATTGGCAACTACTAATGTCCTGTAAAAGAGAAATTATTTTAGAGAAGTGAAACCTCAAAACCTAAACAAAAAGCAATTATGGAAAAAAATTCTCGCATTCTGGACTTGCCAGGAAGACATGTTTGCACATAGGCATCCCTAAAAAGGACGGCACAGTACTAAAAGAGGACAAAAATTGATCCAGCACTTAGCTTTCTCAATTTATCAAGGAAATTTTTTTGCATTGCATATTAATGAACCCAGTTCAACTTAATCTAAGAGTTTAGACAGATCTGATGTACATCACTCCCATTTTTATCATCATCCTCTACTTTCTCACTTTTAACTCACTCCAACTTTCTCATTACTTTACGGGAACAAATCAAAAAACAATAATCCGCCCTACAATCATGTACATTTAAAGGTCAATGGCAAGTCATGGATACAGAGAAGCTTTAAAAGCTACTTCACCCCCGTAAGAACATCCTCCTCAATATTCCAAATCTAACCGAAAAACGCATCTCACTTACCTTCCAAATATAAGAGCAGTTAGTGCAGTGGTGCCAGAAGAGATATCAAGTGCACTATCATCTGCAAAAGCATAATCAGCTTTCACAAACGCACTCTTAATCGCCTTCTCTACACAAATCGGAAAATGGGAGTCCTCGACTATAAACCTCAGAATATTATTTTTCACAAATGAAGCCGCATCCGTACCTCCATGCCCATCAAACACCTGCCCACAAACATCAACAAAAATCAATCCAAACCCATTTCCAGCTACTAACTACTTGTCCATGATCCCACGGACACAGATCAAACGTTTCAAATATACTCACCCCATAAAAAGCTCCAGGAGAAGGGCAATTGGTGCTGGTGGTAGCCCTTAGATGATCAACAAGATTATCTATACAAACATGCTCATCTTCCATATACTGTTTCGGCCCTCCTTCAGCACAACTTCCCGATCGAAACACCGCCGGTAAGAACTCTGATTCCTCTTTATCCGGTGAATTACCGATCACAATTCCAACCCCAACTTCAAGGGCCTAAACAGAAACCAATCAATTCATAATCTTTTCATCAAAAGCACATCCAATCATCAATTTCCTTCTCACTTACCAGATCAGCAGCGTTGAGAAACCGGACGGAGTCCATACTTTGACGGAGATGACACGGAGGTTTACCAGTGGTAGATTGTTTGAGATTCTCTAAATTTTCTGACACATTATTGTTGTAACCGCCTTCCAGCAGTGTAAATGGAGGTGAAAATTCCATGCTTGCTGCCATATCTTTCATAACAAAAAATAAAACGGTGGGGATGGAGGTTGGAGAAACCCTAGGAAAAGGGGGGACAGGAATGTGGGAGAAAGGAGGGTGGAGATTAAGAGAGGGGAAATGGTGTGGGTATTTGGTTGGGTACTGGCGATTCCAGGTGATCTTGTTCTGGATCTAACTGGAGATGGGAATGATGACACGTGGTCTCTCTTGGTTGGTGGGATATTTGTTTGTTTGGATCGTTATTTTGGCTATTAATGGAATGGCACTGCCATTGTGTCCCAGCCGTTGGATCTTCTAACTGCTTGATGGACGGTCCGATTCTGTGTTATCTGATTTTTTTTTTCAAGGCTTGATTTTTTCAAAATGTTCTAAATGCGCTGTATTCAGTTGTGAAAATTGTTATCAAGCATTGATTATTAGAAGGAGCATTTTCTTAATGATGTTTTCAATTCCTACCTTTTCATTAATAAGATAAACACAATATTAGGACTCGTTTGCATTTTCTTCGTAGCTGATGATCTTGGTAAAAAAAAACATTATATTACATCGATGCCCATCATTGTCATAAGGAAAAAGCAAATATATATTTTTTTGATGTATCTTGGAAATTCTTTGTAACGAACAAGAAGTGTGTCCCATGATAATATCATATTCATAATAAAAAGTAGCTGATATCTTTGATAATCAAACCACCATTATCATTTAACGATGGATGATTATATTGTTGTGAGTTATTATCTCTTTTACCAACTAGTTGCAATTTATAATTCT
Organism: Salix exigua; assembly: GCA_032356905.1. NCBI lineage: Eukaryota > Viridiplantae > Streptophyta > Magnoliopsida > Malpighiales > Salicaceae > Salix > Salix exigua. Next base: position 795,917 of record CM063589.1, on the reverse strand, counting down.
CCTAGTTATCATCAGAAAAGTCATTGTTTTTTCACATCTAAAAATTATGAACAATTCATTAATATCATCTAATATATGTATCTTATCAGCATCCAAATAAGATGAACTGTCAAAAATATTTTTTTAAAAAAATAAAAAATATTATTTTAATATATATTTAAATAAAAAATATTTAAAAAAACAATCTCAATTGTACCATCAAATAATCAGGTAATGATTTTTCCTGCAGAATGCCCGCCCGCGGGTCATATAAGAGTACAAATTAATTTCAAGTTTCGCAGGTTAGGTGCAATCTTTTCAGAATTTCAAATCTTGATGTTGCATTTTATTCTTAAGAATATCTTTTGTGTTTTAAAATTAATTGGACGGGCCAATATTAATTAATATATTTAAATAAAAAAGGCCGGATTTTTGTGAGATTCTCACCCCGTAGACTTTATCAATTTGGAAATGGCTACAAAATCAAAGACAATCATTCATTGGTGGGGTTGGAGTAGAATATCATTGAAACGACACGACAACAAGCTAGTCAACTCGCATTCATGTAGCCTCACTTGCACGCCCAGTTATTAAATCGGCCGGCAAGGTGGTTCTCGGTCCGGCCCTGGCTTCAGACGAGGATAAAACAAACTCCATTTAAAGCTTTCCTGGTGATTTTGATTAATCAACTCACAACTAATTGACAAATAAAAAACTGATTTTATTTAAAAAAAACAACAAATAATACTATTTTAATTAGCCTGAATCGATCTAAATAATTTATAAAATTAAAGCTTTAACCATGTAATATACAATAAAAGTACTTGTGATGAACCATATTAGACGAAGGATCAATCTAGCAGAGCCAGAGAAAGCTGGTCGACAATAAAATTAGATGCTTTTCATAGATCTCCTCTATGCATATCTTTTATCATCTCGATATGGAACCTTGTCAGCATTTAAGGTCATATCCATCGAGATTATTCTCTAGGGTTTCAAACTTGGCTAGTTACTTTCAAACCTGGTTAGTTACGGTCCTCTTTGGAAGGAGGTCGTGGTTATTTTTACAAATGATTTTTATTTACAAACACATTAAAAATAAAATAATATCATTATTTTTTAAAAAATAATTTTTGACATTACTACATCAAAATGATATAAAAACATAAAAAAAAATTCATTTAATTAAAGTGTGTATTGCTTGCAAAAAAAAAAAAGACAAACGATGGTACAATCGCAATGCCAAATGTACACTACATTAGATATTGGTAAAGTACTTTGAATTCTGGAACCACCAAGATTTTATTCATTCATTTGAACCCACAAAGTGTATTTTTTCAGAATATGTGGTTTCTTCGTATCCAAAAAAAAAAATCAGTATCTTCCCTTTTTTTTTATACCACTAGTTTCCTATCCATAACTTGGTTTTAAAAAAAAATCACGGGCTAGGTTGATACGCTAAAGTAAACCTATATCTATTCACAATATTATTCTTTTCTTTTTTAAAAATCAAATTAAATTTTATAGATTAATTTAGTAAATTAATTGAGTTTAATTAAATCAGTTTTTACGTAATTTAACATAGAATTTTATCCAGATTTAGTTGAGGATTGACAAGTAATCGCGTGAATACAATACAACAGATACAAAACAAGCCAAGTTTCATTACAATGCTTGGATCATCCCAAGCTAGATTTTAATAAATTTTTTAATATATATATATATATATATAATTATTTTTATACAAATCTTACTTCCAATCATATATATGACATGAAATGAACTATCTTTTATTCATGACTTGAAATGTGTATTTGATACCATCATGTATCCGATGAATAACAGGAGTCTAAGGATAGACAAGTGGGGATCCTATTACAAGCAACCAGTTATTTGTCGAGGAACTAAACTGCCACCAACATGGGAATCTCCTCTGATGTTAATCTCGAATTTCAAACGTGAACCAGTAAAACAAAAACGAGGCTATTTGTCTCTCTCACCCATCCCGAGTAAACTCCAAAAATGATGCCTTCTGCTGTCCATTCACACAATGGCGTACTTCTTTCGTTATAAGGATATAATTCCCATTGAATTCTAAAGAGGCTAGTGACCAAAGAGGAAAAAGTTTGGTGACTGGTCCACCTCTCAAGTATCACAGGTGAGAGAACTGTTCCTGGCTTCATCACGGGGTTCTTTCCTAGTAATTTCTTTAACATGGGCTTTTTTGAAATTTTCTAGTTTAATTGAACATAGAATCTGGTTCTTGTTTCTACTATTGCTAGCAGTCGTTTTATAGCTCATTGTTGTATCGAATGAAGCAAATTTGCTATGGCTGAGTTCATGCTTTTATCTGGATTCTAAAGCTTGTTTTTTTCTCAGCAGAGAACTGTGTAATTTAGTGCTTGACGAGTTTTCTTAAAAGTCTAGTTTTTGCAGAAATCTTTTATTGCATTTATTCATTAAGAGACCATTGCATACTTCCTCAGCCAATTAACTGCTGTTTTTGAAATTGCTGATGTTAATAATTCTGATCAAGGTCTGGTTTTTTTACATGTTCTCCAGAGCCCTTCACAATCAATTCTGTGCTGGCAGATTCGTTTTGGAGGAGAAGATAATTGTGTTATTGAATTGAAATGGATTCTATTAGGTTTGGTTGTTGGGTATTTCTCTTCTATTTACTGCTTTCAACAACTGGATATAGTAGGAATCTGATCTCAAGGCCTGCTGTTGTGAATATTGGAGCTCTCTTTACATTCGAATCTTCGATTGGAAGAGTTGCCAAGATTGCTATTCAGGAAGCTGTCAAAGATGTAAATGCGAATTCTAGCATTCTGCGCGGCACCAAACTTAATGTTGATATGAGAAACTCTAACTGCAGTGGGTTTATAGGCATGGTTGAAGGTAATTTACTGCTACATCTTCAATTCCCTTTTGCTTTCAATGTTAGTTGCTGACTACACTTAGTGTGTTTAGCTACTTATCATGGAGGATATTAGGTTTTTAATCATGTACTCTAATCATAATGTTTGTGGCAGCTATGCGATTTATGGAGACTGATGTTGTTGCCATTATCGGCCCGCAATCTTCTGTTGTTGCTCATATCATATCCCATGTTGCGAATCAGCTTCAGGTTCCTCTATTGTCATTTGCGGCAACAGACCCCAGTCTTAACTCTCTGCAGTTTCCCTTTTTTGTTCAGACCACCCCAAGCGATCTGCACCAAATGGCAGCGGTATCAGACGTTGTTGATTATTATGGTTGGAAGCAGGTAACTGCCATTTACATTGACGATTATTATGGACGAAATGGCATATCAGCTCTGGGTGATAAACTTGCAGAGAGACGTTGTAGAATATCTTACAAGGTGGGGATTCCCCCGGATACTGGAGTTAACAGGACCGACATCTTAGATATTCTTATCAAGGTTGCGTTAATGGAATCTCGAGTTATAATTCTCCATGTAAATCCTGATGTGGGCTTCGAGGTCTTTTCTGTGGCAAACCGTCTTCAAATGATGGGCAATGGGTGGGTATGGATTACTACAAGTTGGCTCTCGTCTGTTTTGGATTCTGCTTCTCCTCTCCCATCAGAGACCATGGACTCAATTCAAGGAGTTCTCTTTTTGCGTCAACATACACCAGATTCAGATCGAAAGAGAGGGTTTTACTCTAGGTGGCGCAAATTGACCAGTGGTTCTTTTGGGGTGAATTCTTATGGCCTTTATGCTTATGATTCTGTCTGGCTAATTGCACATGCTATTGATGCATTTTTTAACCAGGGTGGTATCATCTCATTTTCTAATGATTCCAGGTTACGTTCTGTGAAAGATAGTGGTCTCCACCTCGAGGCAATGAGCATCTTTGATGATGGAAAACTTTTGCTGAATAACATATTGCAGAGTGATCTTGTTGGTTTGACAGGCCGTATCAAGTTTGATAAGGACAGATCTCTTATTCTTCCTGCATATGATGTTAATAATGTGTTCGGAACTGGGTTCAAACGGATTGGTTACTGGTCCAATTACTCTGGTTTGACTGTCTTACCTCCAGAGATACTTTACACAAATCCACCAAATCGTTCAAGTGCAAACCAGCAACTGTACAAAGTCATTTGGCCTGGGGATACACTGATCACGCCACGGGGATGGGCTTTTGCTAACAATGGGAAGCAACTGAGAATTGGCGTGCCGATTCGGGTCAGCTTCCGGGAGTTTGTATCACAAGCACGAGGGACAGACACATTCAAGGGTTTCTGCATAGATGTGTTTACAACTGCAATAACTTTATTACCATACCCTGTTCAATATCAGTTTATCCCCTTTGGAGATGGTGAAAACAATCCAAGCTACACAGAGCTGGTGAATAAAATCACGACAGGTGTGAGTGCATAGTAAAGTTGTCTGCAACTTCAAGTTCGAGTCTATATATTCCAGTGTCTGATTCGCTCATATTCTTGTTGCAGTTCTTTGATGCTGTTGTTGGTGACATTGCCATTGTCACCAACAGGACAAAAATCCTAGATTTTACACAGCCATATGTCGCATCTGGATTGGTTGTTGTGGCCCCTTTTAGGGAGTCGAACACTATAGCCTGGACTTTCCTGCGACCATTTAGTGCCCGTTTGTGGATTGTCACCGGTTGTTTCTTCATTGTTGTTGGCTTAGTTGTGTGGATTCTGGAGCATAGGATAAATGATGAGTTCAGGGGCCCACCTAAAAGACAAATCATAACTGTTATATGGTGAGATTTCAAGTCACATGGACATTCTTCAAAACTCAACAAAAGAGAAATATTTCCTCGTACATGTCTGCACTGTTACTTGTGTTTTAATGTTACCATTCTTGCATCTGTGCCTGTTGTTTCTCAGTTACCGCTATAAATGTTTCCCTCCTGTTTTTTGATCGGGGAAGCAATTTGCTTTCTGTACCATGCCGCTTGGCTATAATTATGTACTTGTTTTCTTGCAATTCAAGCACCATTTTGTAAAGCTGACTGTATCATATGAGGGCAAGACATCAGAAAATATAACCCCAAATAACATCCTGCAAGTACTCGAAACAATCAGTGCTGACATACTTCTTTCTTGACCCATGCAGGGTCAGTCTCTCGACTCTATTTTTCGCTCATAGTAAGTGAAAATCAGATTCTTGCCAAGATTTTATGCTTATCTTGGACCATAAGCATCATATTTATTTGATTGAGTTGATTTCCTAAAACTTTTGCAGGAGAAAACACTATGAGCACCCTTGCGCGTTTTGTGCTACTTATATGGCTCTTTGTGGTTCTAATAATCAACTCAAACTACACTGCAAGCTTGACGTCAATTCTCACAGTTCATCAACTATCTTCTCCTATTAAAGGAATTGAAAGCTTGAAGGAAAGTGATGAGCCAGTAGGGTACCAGGTGGGTTCTTTTGCTGAATACTACTTGAGTGAGGAAGTTGGAATATCAAAATCTAGGCTTGTTGCCCTGGGATCACCAGAAGAATATGCTAAATCGCTCCAACTCGGTCCTGGAAAAGGGGGTGTCGCTGCCATTGTTGATGAACGTCCTTATGTGGAACTTTTCCTCGCAGGGCAGTGCACGTTCAGGATCGTGGGTAGAGAATTTACAAGAAGTGGCTGGGGTTTTGTGAGTACCTGCTTTCTGATCCATCTTTTCTTTTCTCACGCTTAATGCAGAGCATTACAGCATTAGACCTAAATAAAGAACTTGGAACTGATAGGAATGAACAGTTCTCGATTCAGAGTGCATTCACTAAAAAGGATAAGATTTCCATGAAACATCTGTCTGAAAGTTCACTAACATTTTAAAAGGCTCATTTCACAAGATTATTTGCCCGAAACTACGTTTTCAAGGGAATGGTTAGTTTCCATTGCTGATTCTTTCCATTCCGAATCCCTGGACATACATGCAGTGCACGCTACCATTATACAGGAACATATTTTCACGGGAATGGTTGTTTCCATTGCTGATTCTTTCCTCATCTCATCTGTTTGCTGCAAACCAGGCATTTCCAAAAGACTCTCCCTTAGCTGTGGATATGTCAACTGCAATTCTAGCACTATCAGAGAATGGCGATCTACAACGGATCCATGACAAGTGGCTGATGCAAAACACATGCAGTTTGGATACCTCTGATCTTGAAGCAGATAAACTTCACCTCAGGAGCTTTTGGGGCCTCTTTCTCTTTTGTGGTATAGCTTGCTTGATTTCACTCGTCATATACGTCTTGCAGATTACACGATTGTTTTGTCGTGCTGCGCCTGCAGAATCTGCTTCTCCTGATCGATGTCCCTCACGTCCTGGGAATATCCGTAGACTATTGACATTAATGGATCAGAAGGAAGACCGAACAAAGAATGAGAGTAAGAGAAGGAAGTTGGAAAGATCATTCTCCGGGAAAGATCAGGACGGCGAGTCACTGAGGAATCCCAAGAGGAAAGAAACAGAAAGTACGATTGGAGCGACATCAGCATAAGCAAGCAAGCTTATGAAGGAACATTTTTATCCTTTTACAGTACTTTATACCTTGAAAGCTGCTGCTGCTGCTTCTTGTTTTTTTTATAAAAAAAAACTCTTTAAGATGACATTGTGAAAATATTGGAGATAGAATAAGAGTAAGTTTATTATCTATCTTGTTTAGGAAATCATCTCTTCAAGAAGTTAAGTAGCGAGTATAACGGTAATTCTTGTTCCCGATGGAGAGCAAAACATATGAATTAGCTTCCCGGAAAATTCCCGTTTCTCTTGTAAATATAGAGGTGCCCACTGATAAACTTGATTGATTTGAGATTGTTCAATATTTATCTATAGCTCTACAGATTCTTGTTCCATGAGCATTAATGCACAATGCTTCAGTTGTTTGACCTTAATTCAGAATGTTATCTATCTTTCCATCTACTTTAGTTAAACATCAATGCATGGATCAGTTTCACTGAAATTTGCTGATAGCAATAGATGGCAGCAGCCACTACATTGCTGATATAGATCTATCCCAGAATCATGTATCAGATTATAAAGAAAGGAAACGTTAGAATTTCAATGTTAGCAGATCAATAACAACATGTTGGCTGAGTTCTCTCTACACTCAAGTTAACTTTCCCTTCCAATTTCATAGAAACTAACTTGACTGTTACGAATCCAATCCGCAGACTGCTCTTCAGGTTCTTGACATTCAGCAAAACGAGTTTGCCAGAAGGAAGAGGAAAAACAAGGGAAGGGGGAGGGAATCCGACAAGGGGTGGGGCCTATAATTGTGTACTCTTAAATGGTCTTGTTGATATGCAACAACACGAATATCGATATTTTTGCAGCATTTTCCAAGTGACAGCCGACCTGCCTCACTAATCAACCCTCAAATTCAAGAGTCCACACGAAATCTCTTGCTACAAGCCACGGCATTTGTATCGAGCCATGAAAATTCGAGGTTACAAAACAATGTAGAGTAGAGAGGACCATTAAAAAAAAGAAAACAAAAGGATATTTCCAAACAATTAAAAGAAGCTTGTGCTTATGGCATGGAGTGACCATAAACTGATATTTTACAATTATTTAATATAATGAAATTTTGTTTTTTAAATTAAAGATGAATCGCTTCTAAAATTAAATACAAGATTGAAAGTCAGCTGGGCTTTCATTTATTTTTCTTTCCTTAAACATTTACAGCCTTAAACTTAAACTCGTCATGTTCTGTCTGGTCTTCTAAATTTTCAACATCCAGAGCAGTAGACGATGGATTCGACAGGGCTTCAAATGACCCAGTTACTCCTTGTATCCTTTTCTGATGCCCTCCACAAATGTTTTTCTTTGCTACATTTTTTTAAAAAACAATTATAAACAACATTTTTAGTTACTTTTTTTTTTAAAATATGATTAATTAAAATATTAACATTTTATTCGAACTTCAATAAAATTAGAATTCTAAACAGACAGAAGCAGCTAGCTCGATAGCACACAGTTTTCGAAACAAAGAGAAGTGAGCCCTACAAGGGCCCCGATTTTCGAAAGTAGGGCGTAGGCAAAGATACTTTCCCGAAGAAAGAGAGACAGCTTTTTGACCACAAAGGCCAGAAAGAAAAGCCTTAGATCATGGAAACACTACACCCAGACTGCCACCATCTGCTCCCTCCACTCCATTCTCTTCAGACTTCAGAGATAAAAAGATGCTTTTGATGCCTTCAATTTCATCAGACAGACCACCAAAATATCCTGACAAATCCATTAATACCAACAAATTGATTGACTAAAGTTTGCAGTAACCAAGGCAAGTTGTATTTCATCGCATTACTTTCACATCAAATAATCACATTACACGAAAAGAGTTGCCGACCGAAAACCTCTTCAAGGCTCCTCCCATTTCTTGCTAATTAGTCATTGTTGTGAATACTTGCATGTACCATAACCTGATCGAGTCATTCACAGAAAAACAAAATGATTAACAATGGATCCATGACAGATACCCTTTTTTTAATTCTGTATGGAAAACGTTTTTAGATATGTATTAAAAATTTAAACCATATCATTAAACTCGACCCAGCCCATAATTGAACTATTTTAAGACTCGAAGGAGATGGTTTTGAAAAAATATTTTCAAAAAAAAGTGATGAGAAAATGAGAAGGAATTCTTACTTGGATCGGAGAAAGTAACAAGTCCGGTGCCCTTGAAGTCACAGTTCCAGTAGTTTCTCCCGTGGATTTGATAATAAACATTCATGGCATAGGATGCATGTGCATGAAGCTTATCTGGTGCAAAACAATCGCCACTTCCATAAATCTCTCTGCAGTCCACACCACCTGGTCCGCAGCAAAAATCCAGCACAGCTTGAAGCACCTTCTCATCAGCATGAGGTTTAGCCACACACCAAACTGAAGGACCTCGTACTCCACTTGACATTTTCTCACCAAACCCTAATGTCCCTCCGCTGCTACTGCAAAACTGGCAGCTCAAATCCACTTCATACACCTTAGATCCATCCCCATTAAACATCCCAAAATTCCTCTCACTAACGCCACCCTCTTTTTTATTCTCATTAAACAAAGCAAACACAAATATCTCGATGTTCTTTTTTGGACTCATTGGTGTCCCTTTATTAGACTGTGCACGCTCAATCAACCTGCTATTGTAAGTCTTTGCATTATCTGGTGTGGCAGCGTTATCACCTGATTCGCCCTTTGATGGCCACCCGGATTCCGATATGGTCATCTCAACTGTCCGATTACCAAACCCTAATGCAATTATAGCTGACCTGACAGCATCAACTTGTGCATCTAACATATTGCTGTACTCATACCCTTTAGGGTCACGAACCCCGCTAGCATTTCCTAGTAAGGCATATTCCAGGTCAACCATACCAGGGTTATCCCTGTAAGCAAAATAAGGGTAAGCATTCACCATAAAAGGGGAACCAGTGTCGGCCAAAAACCCTACAATTGAGGTCATAACAGGCATGAGTGTAGTTGCAAAAGTTGAAGCTGAAGGAGGGAACGAGGAAGCAAGAACTGCCATGCTATGTGGAGTTGTGACCTTAATTTTTCGGTCAAGTCCTCGTTGTACTAAAACAGAATGCAAGTTTTGCATGGCCTGGAAAAGTGCATTTGGCTTCAGATGATCAGGATCTGTCGTTAAATACTCGTTACCAACAGCAATGGCAACAATGGAAGTGGCAGGAATAAAGGGCATCACGCGATTGGTGAACCATTCATCGGCAGCTGATGTGTCAGAGCTGATATTTGCCACGTGGTAGTTTTCGACTGCTACGATGAGGTCTATTCCGGTGTTGGAAAACGCCGCGATGATTTCAGGGTTTGTGTCATATATTTTCACCTTGTCAATGAGGGTGGATTGAAGAAGCTGAGCTACTTTTCTTGGTGATGGCAAGTTGTTTCCAAGAGTGCCGTAGTTCACACCAACAGCAGAAACGTTTGGAAATGGGCTGAGAATTGCAAGAAAGAGAAGGACAAAGACAGAGGCAAGAGCCATTTTGGTTCAGTTGGGGTACTGGGCTGCTTCTAGTGAGAGAATCTTGCTGGAACAGAGGATTTATGTTCCAATATCTCTGAAGGAAAATGACACTGGCGTTTGCCAGAATTACTTTTCTAACCTAAGCACTATACGGATCAACTATTCTTGGTGCCAAACTAGAAACAGGGCGATGCAAAATTTCAAACTCCAGATCTAAAAGGGATGGCGAGTGGGCCACTTGTGTAGGGTAGCAAACGGTGGAGATAAAGTTTGTGGGGGTTAAACTGGGATCCAACTGTAATTTTGTTCTGAAGGGATCTTGGATTATTTGGCTGACAGATACGATAGGCCAGCATATCACACGTACTGGTTGGGATAGCGTTTAGTTCTCCCATGTATAATATAATCAAATAAAGTATCAAATAATGTAGGGTTTTCAACCTGCAAAGTGCAGAGCCTGTCAATAAACACTCGTGAATGGTTAGATTTCTGTACCCTAATTTGGCTTGTTATAAGTTTTTTTTTATGCTGGGGATTGGGGTTGGTGAATCAAAGTTAAGGTTAGAGAAATACGTACAAGCTAATATATAAGAGTTATGAATGGATACCCGCCTCCTAGAGCTTGACTGCCTCTTGTATAGCAGAAGATAAGATAACCCCTTGCTAGCAGGCCAACATGCCAACTCCGCGCAATTCAAAGCATTTTCTGCAGTGTGCAGGAGTAAGATTTGAGTCCTGCAGTTGCATGATACTCCTAGTTGAAAAATGTGGTAGCCTAGTGTTGCCAGAGTGCGGATAGAAAAGACATCGGGAGTTTGAAAAACTGTCCACAGCAATGTGAAAGAAATCAGTACAGTCTCAGCTTGGACCCTACAGCAGTGAGTTTTCAAAATTTTGACAGAAAGGCAAATAATTGCACCTGCGTGCATGATGACCACTCATAAAGTTAATGAAATCTGGACAAACCTACCTGGAATCCTCAAACCCAAACATAAATACTATCATGGATCCGTCTCAATATTCAACTCAAAAATCTTCGTGAAATGTAACATTTCCTTTAACTGGAGCCAGTTGTGCCCTCTTCGCTGGTAAAAGAAATGTAACTAAAAGATGTTACAATTGGCGTTTACAAGTTGTGATATGATACAGTTTCTATGTACAAAACCTATAGCTATGCTGTTCCGAGTAACCATGATAGGTATGGAGAATGACAAGATTATATTGCTTTCTGTGTATTTACAAATAAATTCCTCCTCTTTGCAGTACATGTAGACCACTCTGTAAGCTTCAATCTAAGAGTTTTGGAAATCGACCTAAAATATAACTCTCAAATCCTTCTGGACGTGACCCTAATAATTCTGTAATCTCTCGAGGGAGTTCCCTATAGTGATGTGACTTGTTGCGTATGGCCCGCAATAGGTCACGAGCGCTATCAAACGTAAAACGCCTGCTGCGGCCAATGTTGTTAATGAATGCAGCTTCCATCTTTTTATGGTACATTCTCTACTAAGAATAGGTCCTTCCGGTCATTGACAATATTTACTTCAGGTCCAGTACTATCACCGAAAGGGCCTGAGATACAGAAAAGTAGAGCACGGCCTAAACTAAACACATCTAATGCACGTGTTTGGTGTCCACGGAGTAGTTGTTCAAGTGCTTGCCAGCCTGAGCTTCCATAACCTGTTAGCCAGCTTCATTAGAAATCACTAGCAAAAAGAGGGGTGGATGAAAGCAGCAACAAGTCACATGAAATGTTATCATTATTCGGATAATTAGACTGACAATTTTTTTTACATGATTACCGATTGGATGTTGGGTCAAGGAAGCCATGTCCCCACGAAGGCGCTTGCTAATGCCCATATATCTGAAAGCTTTGCACATAAAGATTTCTCACTGACAATCAAAACATTCTGAGGCTTTAAGTCCCTATGTATAATTCTAAGTTCATGCAAATGGGCAATCCCAGAAACCACGGCATTTGAAGGTTGATTCAAGAGCAGGGACCATCTTAATGACATGAATTCTTATCTGACTGAATTTAGAATGTCTAAAACAAAACATTATCATAGTGCTGATTACGATTTTTCTAAAAGACCTTAAAAGAAGTATTCTGCAAATAATAAAGAAGCACATGCACTATCCAAGGCAAAACCTTCATTCTTTAATTACTGTTCTAGAATGTACAGACCTGTGCATGAATTGCTAGGAAAAAAGAAGAGAAATATTAACTCGTCTCATTAATTTGAAGTTTTAACAATTGTGTTGACGGATAGCCATTGGCCTTCCACAATTCAGCATTCTTGTTATGTTCTGGAATTGAATGTAGTCGAACCATATACTCAGGCAAGTGATTGGAAGATGGTATTTGAGTTTGGAAAGATTTAGGGTTAACATAAATGAAGTCATTCAAGCTGCAAGTGCAGCGTTCAAATGCAAGATAAACAAAGTCTTGATCATACTCCACCCCATACCATCTAACAATATTTGGATGTTGATCCGAGGCAATAAGTTTCTGAATCTCTTTCAAAGCCAAAACGTGATGGGTTTGCACCAAGCTCTTCACAGCCACATGACTCCCATCATAAACTCCCTCGAGCACCATTACTCCCCTTAGCAATTTCTTTGTTGGAAACTAACAGCTTGCCAATTCTACAACCATCAACATGATCAGTAAAATTCAACAACAAATTCCTTTCATTTCCTTCAACAGGCAATGTTCCATTGGCTTCTCTGACCTTGCCCAGAAGAGACACATATTTCTGCACTCTCATTATTGGAATTGTTCTTGTTGTTTCCTGACCTTCGATTTTTCTTCTTTTTTGGCATCCCAGATTGGTTTGAAGTTCCTTAATAGGTTTATTCAATTTGCCCTCTTTTCTGGATGCTAAATATTTGTAAGAGATGAATACTATAATCGACAAAACAGCTGTCATAATAGGCCACACATGAGACTTTGCTATCATTTCAGAAGTTGGGATTATAGCATTAACTGTGCCACTGTTTCCACTGAAAGGCGCCTGAAACCCGGTGGAAAAAAAGAGGGATCCTCACGTTCACCCTCAAAAGGTTGCTCTGGAATCCACCAGAAAATGAGATAAAGTCTCAACAGCACTGAATATTTGGAATACTAAAAGTGTCTTTAGAACCTTGCTTACATTGTTTATTTATTCTACTTGTAACATGCATGATTAATTATAGCTATTGAATGTTATTTAAAACAGAAGCATTAATATTCATGATCTCCTCGTCTTCACTATGCGCCTGTCAATCTGTTCCTCAATTTCCTTTGCCAAGTGTTCTGCATCAATGCCACATAAATAATTTTTATTTCTATATATTTATTTATTTTGACGTGAAGCTGCATAATAGATATATCAGTTTTTGTTTTTATTTTTATTTTAATAAAGAAAATCATGTTATTTATCAAGAAACACAATGCACACACAAAAAATCAGGCATTGTTGACTGTACTTTCATCCAAAATCTTACAAGCTTCATAGACTTTGCCTTCCTCGCCAGCTGGGTTTGTGTTGCAGAAGTCCTCCAACGGGTCCCCGCTTCCTGCCTCAGCCAGTCCTGGCTACAAGATGTGCTACATCAACTACCCTTGGGCTTTAGTGGGTCTATCCCGAGCTCAGCCCAAGGAAGCTTAAGAGGGTCTCTGTTGGAAACAGCCTTAATGGGCTTGCCATCAACACTGATGGTCTCGTAAGGCTTGGGAAGAGCAGACTTCGTCACTTATTTTTTTCTGCATTTTCTTTTTGTAAGTGGTTCTTATGGTGTTCTTACATTTAAAATACATTAATTTTTATATTAACCCATTATATAAACATTTATAATAAGACTTATTTATTTTTAGATATTTGAATTTTGAAATAAGCATATACATGACATAGCCATTAATAACAATAGCATCCGTTACGTTCTGCTGCATTAAAGCCATGATTTAAGGAGTTGTTGCCTTTAAGTGCTTTTCAAAATCATTTTGAGAATGTTGAAATTGTAAGAAAATCATTTTGTTTTATAAAAATAATAACAATTTCAACCCCAGAAAACACAATAAATAATAAATGTGAATATGATATTGGATCTGTTGCGAGCCCATTTAGAAATTAATGGGCCTTCTTATCAATTTTTCAGATCCAACAAGATTCAGACCTGCTCGTCAGAACTCCTTCGTGAGGCGTCACCCTGGCATCCCCGCGGCTCCAGGGATCAAATGGATTGTAAGCTTATGTATGCTCTCTATTACCCCAACTTGAAAACCAGCTCTGCATGGAAGATAACTGTGCAAAAATCTAGATCCTGACCGGGCCAAACAATCTCCAACATGTTATTTGCCAGGTTGCGTTCTTCAGGCAGTTCACTGGTTCAGTGACGAAGGTGGATTACATGACTATGCGACATGGATTTATTAACGTAAGTTGCCATCGTCATCTTGATTGTAGATTTGAAGGCTGAATATGTTTCTAGTCCAGCTGCGAACTAGCCAGTGGATTGCTGATATATATAGCATTGAATATTGCAGGCACATTTCGCTCCAAATAGCAAGTTTGATTTCCACAGGTACATCAAAAGATGCATGGAAGATGACTTCAAGCAGGTTGTGGGCATTAGGTATCTTCTACGACACATATTTAGTGCTGAAGCTCAAAGAAGTGATTTGAGGCTACTGCTGTTTTACTGTGTAGCCTGGCCTCGATGTTAATTTATTATGATTTTTATAGCATGCCACTTTGGGTTTTTGCCATCCTCTTTCTGCTGTTGAATGTCTACAGTGAGCCTCTCTTACTCTATTATCTGATCATTTTATGAAGTTGGTGGTACTGATTGGTCATGACTTGGCTCATTAATGGTGCAGGATGGTGCACGCTCACCTGGTTGGCAGTTGTGCCCCTTGTTGTAAAAAATGCACATAAATATTCATTAAATTCTTTCCTCGCGGAACATAGACTTGTTCCTTGTATCTATCTTCTTGATATGCCCTCGATGCGCAGATACTTCTTTTGGTGGGAACTAAACTTGAACTGGTTATCATGGAAATGGCTCAAGAAATCCAAGACAGAAGTCATGTTGTTCGAGGAGTTCCAGTGGTTCAGCCTAACAACAAGTTCTTCTGGTTTAATCGACCCCATTGGATTCTCTTCTTGATACATTACACGCTGTTCCAGGTATACATATGCATCCCCATTGCTGATCAGATTGTGAACCCGATAATCACCAACTAATTTCTCAATATTTCAATTAAAAAAACTCTTGGCAAGTTAGATTTCCATTCTTTTTGAGCAGATGGGTTCTCACATGAAGAAAGCAATATTTGAGGAACAAACAGCAAGAGCACTTCGAAAATGGCAGGAGGCAGCAAAGCTAAGAAAGAAATCAAGACAGACAGGAGGAGGTGATGGCGGTTCTAGTCCAGGGTTCATGAGTGTTCATTCCACACCAAGCCGAGGTACATCACCTATTCATCTGCTTCACAAGCACAGGCCAGGTCAACCGGATGTCGAGAGTGTCATTAGCTCGGCGATGTCTTACGCGTCCGACACTGAACTCTCGGAGCTTGAAGGTCCCCCTCGAGATAGGCTCGAGTCAAGAAAACCAGATCACCATCAAGCCCAGAGTGAAGCCCACATTAAGTCCAATTTATTATTTCCATCCCCGAATTTTTTATATTTCCAATCCGTAGACTGACTCATTGCAGGGAAAAAATAATAGAGATAGAGAGATTTATGTATCAGATTAAACAGGAGATCGTCGGTAATACGACGTAACATGAACATAATGAGGAATCATTTACTTGTCTCGAGAAATCATTTTAACTCATGAACTTAGACTTTAAGCTATAGTTTGTCCAATATAATATAATGAGGGCTTATAATATAACTTATGAAATATAAAATAAAGCATGGTTGATGTATTTAAGGGAGTTAAATTAACATTTGATAATTGAAGGGTCCAGCAAAGATTTAAACAAATGACAAAGATCCAAATGATCTGAGATTAGTGAGACGGTGGATGAATAGAGTATACAAAAAATCAAAAGTGCATGCACCCACCACATTAAAATAATAATTAGAATACTTGTCATGAAAGCATTTGCAATTAAACAATTTCGGGCAAAAATCTCAGTCATGGTGAATAGAACAGCAGGCATAAATTAGTTTAATAATTATTAATTGCCTTATAAACAGCTCAATTAGGCTAAGCATCAAGTCAACATACATTATATATATATATATATATATATATATATATATATATATATAATTTCAAATGGAAAAATGAAATAAGAAAGTTATACAAAATATACTTTAATTATATTCTAAAATTTCATGTTTTTTTATGATAGTATATCAAAATTATATTTAGCTAGTGTTGAGAATAAACAATTAGAAACATGTCTAATTAAAAATAAATACGTAAAGTATTTTAAAAAAACAAAGTAGGTGCATGGAACCATAACCAAACATTTTATTTTATTTTGTCTGAAACAATAACCAAATAGTATTTAAAAATTATTATTTTTTAGTTACTTTTAAATAATTTGGTGGGTTTATCTCTAAAAATCTTAAATCTTATTTCTAGTAGGAAAACCTTTGGTACAAGCCTTAATATATAAAAAATTAAAATGACATTTTTTTTGTATTAGAGTTGCTCTCAAAACAAAATTTATAGAAAATAAAAGGAGTTTATATAAAAAAGCAATATTTTTAAAAAAATGAAGACATTTAATTATTCATTAAATAGATTAACGTTTATCTCCGTGTTATCATCGTAAAACACCAACGTAGCTATCGAATTGATAGAGACCAGAAGATTGCTAATTTTGGTAAAAACAATTAATGATTTTTTGGTTAAAAAAAATAAAAAGAGGAAAAAAATGTAAAAAGTTGCTGCAAATTAGGGATTTTAATGACCCAAAGTGCAAAACAAACATTAACAAGCCGGTAAAAACAGTATTTATTAAAATCAAGCCGTTGCCCAAAAAACAGTGTTGAAATAACAATAATAAATAAATAAACGCATTTTTCAGTCTCAAAGTGTGGTCTAATTCGGTCTTTTTCCTTGAAAAATAATTCCCCTCCTCCTCCTGTTCCACCAAGTTTCTCTCGCTCTCTCTGATTGATGACCACTTTGAACCCAATTTTACTTCACTAAACCACTGCAGAGTACAAAGAAATGCAACAATTTTTTTCCCACATAGATTTACATAATGTGTTTAGTCACAGGACTTAGAGGGTAGTTGGGTTTAATTGAAAATTTTGAACTTTTTTTTTAATTATTTTTTTTTCTCCCTAAATAATGGCTAGGCGACATGGATGGCAACTCCCTGTTCATACTTTTCAGGTACATTTCTTTCTTTCTTTTTGCTTGATATGTGTTTTTTTTTCTTCAGATTATGCAGATTATGAGTAAAGATTTAGGCTTTATTTTGTTTTTTTTTTCTTTTTTGCATTAAATTAGTGCAGTGGAATTATTTTGCTCTAGTATGAGAGAAACACAACAAAAATTTGTGTTTGTCTCTATGTAGGGGTGTCCAAATTTGAAGGTAAATTTTTTGTTAGCAATGGCTTGGTTTATGAGATAAATGGGTTGTTGAAGTTTGGATTTTTAAGTCAAATGGTTGCCGAGATGGCTTGATGTGACCTCTCTTTACAGTAATTTGCATAATCTTGTTCTATTTACGCTGCCCACTTTCTAAGAAAAGCAAGGTGAGTCTAGTCAGGGAGGGAGGGACCTGCTTGTGTTGTTGAGGTAAGAAAACAAAAGTCAAAAGTTAATGGTTAAAGATCTTATGAGTGGATATTCTTTAGTAGTGTTTTGCAAAATGTTGATGTTATAGATGGTTTATGCATGATGGTGTTCGGTCAAATGAGTTTTGATGGTTCTGTATCTTGGGGAAGTTTGTGAATAAGCTTTGTTGTTTGTTGTTAAATTTAAGTACTGACGCTGAACGTTTCCGGTGCACAGCTCGTGGCTATCACAGTTTTCTTCGTGCTATCTGTTGCATTCTATGCCTTTTTTGCTCCCTTTCTTGGGAAGGTCATTTATGAATATGTGGCTATTGGTGTTTATTCTGTACTGGTAAGCACAATGATGCTCTTCCCTGCCTTCCTTATAGTGATTAATTTCTTCTTTGTTTTTTGTTTTTTTTTGCTGTCTTATTGCATTTTCCCTCTTTTCTGATTAATTCTCAGGCGCTCTCTGTATTTATTCTATATGTCCGATGCACTTCAATTGATCCGGCCGATCCTGGAATTCTACTAGAAGCTGATGAGACAGCTGGCCATAAATCTGAAAATGGCACATATCTTCCTGGTTAGTCTACTTTCCATGCAGTTCTCTCTCCAGAAAATCAATGAATTGCAGATTTAGATTGGAGTTAACATTTGATTGGGATGTATAACATGGATAATGAAAACACTCAAGTAGCAGCATGTGCCTCACCCTTAGAAAGGAAACTTGAAGCTGAAACTTTGTTTAGAAATGATGATAATCATGCTATTGTGGTGTCTAAAGCCTAAACTGGGTGTCTTAAGTGTTTTTGGTTTGTATCGGTTTTTCTCCGTTGCATGACAGGTGTAGGTGGGCAATTGCTCAACCTTTTTATTGAAATGAGCATATTGTCGACTGTGGAGATATGAAACTTCTGTCAAGGATATAAGCTTTTTCATAATCTTTTTTTTTTCCTTTTTTGAAACAAAATTATAAGAGCTTCATGGTATTTGATCAGGAAATTCTGCTGAAGAACCTAGCAAGATAAGGTTAAAAAATGGAGGGAAATCCTATAAATATGGTTCAAGTTGGTGTTCAAGACTTGGAGGTTTCTTTTGCTGTTTTCTTGTGAAACACGATTGCCGTAAAGATGAAGATATTCTACAGGAAGAATCTGGAGAGGATGCTTTGTTCTGCACACTGTGCAATGCTGAGGTGCAGATTTATTCCATAAGGATTTATTTTGATTGCCTGGGATAGATTTCCTTTTAATGTGGAATCGCCTGCCCACAAACAATGCACACACAAAAATGAAGGAAAGCGAAAAATAAGGGTAAATGGGAAGATAAAACAAAAAAGAGAAACAGCAGGTCAGCCTGTCAAGGAAGTCTTATTTATCGATTGAGTTAGTTACCCATAGTTGAAGAATTATTACCTTAATGGCAGGGAAGATTAACATTCAGTAGGAGAGTGCATGTTCCTTTTCCTTCCACACTTTTCATTTTGAATAAAGCTCACATATTATATCGTGTGGCTGAATTTTCTCTCTTAGGTACGCAAGTTCAGCAAACATTGCAGAAGTTGTGACAAATGTGTTGATGGATTTGATCATCACTGTCGGGTTAGTTTTAGATGTTTGTCCTTGTTGTTTCCTTTCCCTTCTGCAATATTGGGCTTTATGAAATACATGTTCGATGGTGCAGTGGTTAAACAATTGTGTGGGGAGGAGAAACTATATCACATTTGTTTCCCTTATGGCAACAAGCCTTGTCTGGGTAAAATTTCCGATTTAGTTTGTTATTTGTTTCTTATTTTTCTTGCATCATAATTTTCTTGCACCAGATATTTTCCCCAGATCCAAACAAAATATGCTTTCTAATCTTTGTCTACCTTTGTGTCTGGCTGGTAGCTTATTGTTGAATTTGGAGTTGGTGTTGCTGTCCTTGTTCGATGCTTTGTAGATAGAAAGGGCATGGACCATCAAATAGTGGATAAACTTGGCATTGGATTCTCACGCCCCCCCTTTGCAACAGTAGTGGTATGCTTCCCAATTTCTCTGTCGATTTATACAAGATGTCTACATAAACATGGTATTTTGATCATGTTGATCGGAAAAGGTACTTTGAGTTTTATAAACAAGTGTTGTCTGGTTGTTGTTACTTGTATGATCAACATATTAGGTGAGAGACAAAGGTGCATTTCTTATCGTTATTATTTATAACAGGAACAGGATGCACAAAATTATCATCGCTGTGCTATTCTTAGAAAAACTAACCTATTGGTTTTTATGAAGAAATGATAAATTCATATTACAGATGCTAGTTTCATACCGATACTCTAGTATATTATGCATGAAAACTTTACTGTGATCTTAATTGTGGAATTTTTGTTTTGGTAACATTGAGTTTGTTTTTTGTTGTTTTGCATATTTCTGTAGATATACATATGATTTGGCTGGAACTAGAGTATGCTGTGTCTTTTACCACAATAAAGTTTCTCTTTGTTAATGCTATACAATTGTATTCTACAATGTTAACTTAACAATGGTTTCAGGCCCTGTGCACATTCCTATCTTTGCTTGCCACTGTGCCTCTGGGGGAACTATTTTTTTTCCACTTAATTCTGATTCGAAAGGTGTGGTCATAAATAGCCTCGCCTCCTCTCTTACCATGTTTGTCACCACTGTAGGATGCAATTAGTGATGTTTTTTTTTAATCGTTGCAGGGTATCACAACATATGAGTATGTAGTTGCCATGAGAACTCAGAGTGAACCACCTGGACCATCTGTAGATGGAGGAGAGCAGCAAAGCCTGCCATCTTCACCTACCAGTTCAGCTGTAACTGCAGTGAGTGGAAGAAGCTCTATAGGAATGAGTTTGCAATATAAAGGTGCCTGGTGTACCCCTCCAAGAATCTTCATGGACCACCAGGTACCACTTCCATATAAATTAAGTTGTTATGAAAAGTTGGTGTTGCCTGTGTTGGACTTGAGACGGAAGCATAGCTTGATTCTTCTCTGTTCTTGAACTACTGCGGGAAATTATGACTGCAAAAATTCTCTTTGAAAAGGAAGAATTCAACTACAATCAGTATTCATTATTTTATTCCATCAATGAAAAACTTGAACCGGATAAGGGTAGAATTTGCTCAAATTTTTTGTTACAGTTTGCTATGCCCTGCTTGATATCCTTTGGCATTTCTTGTTCCCTTTTCTTAACATTTAATAATGAGGCTGGAGTATTATTAATTTTGGGCTGTTAATAAGCAGGATGAAATTATTCCACATTTAGAGAGAGGACGCTTGCCATCCACAGTTGATCCAGATGCAATACAAGCTGACAAAGCCAAAAAGTTACCACAGCGTCCAGTTCGAATCAGTGCATGGAAACTTGCAAAATTGGATTCCAGTGAGGCTATTAAAGCAGCTGCAAAGGCTAGAGCATCATCATCCGTTCTACGTCCCCTAGGTTCTCGATATAACCCATATGACGCTGATCATTTATCCGGTAGCAATTTTAGTGGAAGGAGCAGTCCGATTAGTACTGATCAAGGGTTTCAAAGTAAAAATGCTAGAGCAGTGATGCCAGGTCTATCTCCTTCCTGGACCAACTCATATCCAGCCAGCAATGCTAGTCATGCTAGCAGGGATGACACTGGATCATGCCATCAGAGTCTTGGCAATTTTAGCAGTGCTAATGTCTCAAACCTTGCCACTTCTCCAATACAGCAGCAAACTTCAAGCAGAGACCACTTCAACCCCATTTATCAAACCTCAGCAGATGAATCTCCGTGGTCAGTAAGACAAAGTGAAGTAAATGGGAATCCTTTTCATGAGAATGTGGCCCAGATTCCTATGAGAAGAAACTTGGGTGCAGCGGAGAATATGAGAACAACTGTTTACTGGGATCCAGAAGCTGGACGCTTTGTCTCTTCTACAAGAGGCGCTGGCTCCTCATCCCAGGTTCGGGGAACTGAGCTTCTGTACACAGATCAATCTATATTTTTTGGAGGTCCCCTTGTCAATGAACAGCTAAGCAGAGGGGGGAGGACTGGTGGTTCATTGGGTCCGAGTCAGGATAGAGGACCCGCCTCAAGTCATTATCAGCAAAGCAGATCACAGAGGGGTGGCCAACTTCCTGTGTTTGTCCCAAGCGATTCCCAACAAAACCTATATTCATCGAGGTCTCCTTAGAGCACTAAAATGAGAGGACTGTAATTTGTTTTTCCAGATGCATCGAGTTAGGTTCTATACAATAACATTCCCACGTTCCTGTTCTTGCTAACAACCTCTGTAATCAATGCAATCGCCAAAGGACATGGGGTTTACAGCAACACATTGCTGAGAACTTGTGTCGACTTTATAATATGGTATTCGCGAGTTTTTGTCTTGAATGAACGGGTGGATAATGATCAAGCATTCCTGCTTTGGATGTATGGGCAAGGCCAAGGCCAAGGCGAATGGAGGTAAACCAAGTCAATCTCTGCCAGGCTACGTTTTCCAAGATGCAAAATTAGGATAAAAAGAGAAAGAAGAAGCTAAAACGCCGTTGCCGGGGATCGAACCCGGGTCACCCGCGTGACAGGCGGGAATACTTACCACTATACTACAACGACTTCTTTGGAATCAGGCTATTCATTATCTTACAAAGTTAAAAGAGCTATACAAACATTCAACTATTTCTCACCTGGTGCAACTTTATAGATATCTGAAGAGAAAATGAATAGTTATCAAGCCTGACCTGGTCTTGAGGTTTAGCCCAAAACAAAACAAAACAGAAAAAATTAGTTTGGAGAGTCAACTCGGTTAAGATTTATATCTATATTTTGAGCATTTGGCAGTGTTGTTGATGAGAAATATGGTAGGGATCGAAGTGATATAAACACTAAACTTTTCATGATTGGGGCTGGAAACTTATCTTAACCGGGATATAAGCACTAAACTTTTCATGATGTGGAGTTAAAGGTGAAGGACTCATGGGAGAATGGAGTATGTGTCTTCGATAAACTAAGGATTGTTATTCCAGGTGATCTGAAGCAGAGGATAATGGCGATTCCCATCCCTACAATTTCTGATCTGCAGAGTTTTTCTGGCTTGGAGCGCTGAATATAAACCAAACAACAAATTTTTAAATGAAATGGTTCTATAAACCAAACAACAAAGAACAAAAACAAGAAAACTCGAGGTGTGCACAATAGTTCTGTAATTAAATATATTTTTTCTCAGCACAATCCAACAATTACTTGGAATTGAGGGTAAAGACCATAGAAACAAGAGAAACACTACCGATTGACTCTGCTTGGTTGTAAAAATGCACGATATTTATAAGCTGCTATCATGCGTCAATTAGATGGAAAGTAATTAAAGAATTAAAAAGTTATTATAATACGATGATCAATTAAAAAATAGCTGTTATGAGATTATAAAATTATGACTATTTTTTCAAATAAAAAACAAATTACTGCTACAAACAAGAATTTTAAGAAATAACGTGTTGACTCGCGTGTAATGAAGGGGTAATTAAAGATTTTTTCTCTCATTATTATTTTTATTTGTTTACTATTTCATATCAAGATTTCCTCTGTATACTTATGAGTACTTGATGAATGTGGGGTAAAAAACTCAAAAAGCCTACAACTGGCTGCTAAGAAAAATAACCCAGCCGAAGATAATAAGTGGTGCCGGCTTACTATACTTCATGCTCCGGAGAAGACCAAGAGCCTGATTTGGTTGCTGTTCCATGGCAGCCTTCCTCTTAACTCACTTCGATATCTACGGGGGTTAGCATTACATCCGACCTTACTGAAGAAACCTATTTCCACTGCTTTATGGCCTGACAAATTTGGTCCAAGTTGGGATTTACTTCTGCTATTTCGCTTTGAACGTGGTGTGTTCCAGGTATGGCTTCTCACTCCTGCTTCAGCTGGCGATGGCCTTCTATTCTCGTCAGGGATTTGGTGGCTGTAATATGCATATTTCTGGGACTCCTGCAGATCATTTTGTTGTGGGGTTTACTGGATTTGAGACCAATCTTCTTCCCAAGTTATTGGCTTTCAAGTCTAGTAGTCTTCAGCTTGCCACCCAGCTAATCTGTTTTGAGTCTTCTGTAATCCTGTTCTGCAGAGGCTACCCACCCAGCTAGAGAATCGAGTTTCACAAGTACAAAGCCCTTGTCTGCGAGATCAAGTGCAGGTTATCTAGGGAGTGGGCTTTGCCATACTTACAGGGAAGGCAACGCCTGTGCTAATTTCATGGCGAAACTTGGAGCTACAGAATCTACGCACCTGAAGATCTGGGACTCTCCTCCTCCTCCTCCTCCTCCTGGAATGAGTCATCTCCCATTGGCTAATTCTGTGGATCATTGCTACTCTAGTTCTGCTTCCTTCCTTTCACCTAGGAAAAAATTACACACAAACTCACGTTACATTGTTTTTAATTTTACCTCAGGATCATTGATCAATAAGATTTTGATATTAGGTGAATAAATCATCTTATTTAAAATCTTAGATTATGAGATAAAATCTCAGATATAATTTATGACGCAATGGAGATGAGCATGGTTTGGAATTTTTTTATTGAATTTTGATATAAAAGAAAGCATATTTATTTTTACCAACTTTTAAAAGAAAATAATTCAAAAAATTGAATAAAGAAAATAATTTTATTGTATCTTGGTCGTTTTATTGGGAAAAAGTATAAATTATTAAAATTAAAAAACATTATTTTTATGAATGTTAATGCAATTCAGCACGACAATTCTAAAATAATTTATAATATTATCGCTAGTGAAGAAAATTCATCCAGTAATTTATAGTTCATAATTATATAGTTTAGAAAAAAATAAATTGATGATTAAATAGCTGCCGGGACCATGCTGTGGATGTAAATGGGCTATGGCCCGCAAGGCCTTGCTTTTCGAATTGCAAAAAGAGACGCCGTTGCCGGGGATCGAACCCGGGTCACCCGCGTGACAGGCGGGAATACTTACCACTATACTACAACGACATAATTGATTATCTTTCCTCGTTTAATATATATAAATGTATTTACTTAATGTGGTTTATTTTAATTTAAGTTGAAAAAATCTCTCAACATTGTGCATCTAGAAGATCGAAAAACACCATAATTATTCTTATTGAATCGAAGAAATAGAAAGTTTGAGATTCAAAACGTTAGCACATTGAAGTATGATTTCTGTACCATAAAATATATATGAACTGGGTCACAGCAATTCTTACATCTGCTTCTATTTCCTCTCTACTTTTCTTTTCTCACGCTTACTGTTCATCGGCATCGTAGCTAGAAAGATTTGTAGTCCATCACTAGAAGGATTGCTGCTTCTGAAAGGAGCAGGTGTGTATTTTATGAACTGCAGACCATGACACTAAGGCAGGGATGTAAACAGAAGTGTATATTTTATGATGCCAAAGTTTTCAAATGCTCGATCCATGGCATCAGCTTTTGAGTTTTGATTGGTATGGCTGATCGGCACCGTCCCTTACACCTGGAGGCATGTAAATTTTCTTCGATTTCTCTACCTTCGTATTCCATTCACTCAACTCTCCCGCCCCACATGTCATTTGGAAGTTAGAATTTTCTCCACTACTCGGACCCTAAATTTATATCCGGAAACCATAAATTTCTTATCCTGAAACCACGATTTGAGCTCTGTATATAAACATGGACAAGCCACACCCAGACTCCACTTACCATCTGGGATAACATAAATTTTTTCAAGTACAGTCCTAAAAGTAGACATTAAAATTGGGTCAGGATTAGAAAGATGGAAACCAGAGAGAATAAGCAGAAAGTGTTTTCGTACTGCAAATAACCTTTTCCAGGAGATGGCCCTGTACTTCCTGTGGAATTGTTAAGGCTTGATTATCTTATGTACTTTTGGTCGTGAAACAGAGCAGTAGTAAACCTTGCAAGGATCGAGAACTGGGAGCAAGAAAGCCATGTAGCTCAGGAAAGAAGAGTATGATTTGTATCAAACCTAGGATCTGGAACAAGTTGATTCTAGCACTTGCTACGACATTTAAATCGGACAACAGATTTGTCTAAAAAACAAAAAAGGATTTCAGCCACTACATCCTCACAAAGCCTCTAAATGATGATCCTGGCGTCTCTGACCAAGCACTAATTTTTAGACCAAACGAACACTACCTCTGCTTGGGAAACAGTGATGGCAACAATAGGAGGGATGTTTATTTATAGAATTTTCTCAGTCTATTCGTGCAAAGATTTCCCTTTTAAATTAGCAATATAGTCCATGAAAATACTCATTGCTTTTCCTATTTTCTTTTTATATTATACTATTTTTACACCCTCATGGTATTCGTGGGATAACCAAAGGCCGGGCAGAGAAAAGAGGAGTGCAAGCAAAGAAATATTGAGCAATAATAAGCAGCACAAACTCCCCATTCAAGGAAAAAAACAGAGAAATGGCCAATAATAATTATTATTATTATTATTAATCTAGGAAACTCTCAGAAAACCATAGAATTTTTCTTACAGGTTAATGCTCACAGGTTATAATCAAGAGGGATCCTTAATTTTCGTGCATTTTGTTTTTGTTTTTGAATTTTGTTTCTTTCAAGATTACGATTTACGAAAATGGCTGGTGGAGAAGCCCCGGGTGCAAGAGACCTCGAGCAGACACCGACATGGGCCGTCTCTGCAGTTTGTGCTGCCATGATTATCGTCTCTATTATATTGGATAAGGTTCTTCACAGAACTGGACAGGCAAGTAAATTATTTTTGTTTTTAAAAAAAAATCGATGCCTGCCATCTTCATTTCGATTGCATTCGATGACATAATGTAAATCAATCTGTGGTTTGCATTTATTTTCTGATTTCTGTGATAGAAAATATGCATTTCATTTATTTTTCCTCCATGATTGATCCATTTTTATTGGCAAAATTATAATCTATTTATTTATTTCAGTGGTTTCAGAAAAAACACAACACTGCTTTATTCGATGCTCTTGAGAAAGTGAAAGGGGGTATGCTGATATTTTTCATCAGTTCTTTTTAATATCTTTTGTTTTTCTAGTTGATTATTACAAATAAAAGGGAATTATATTTTCATCTGTTTTTTCTGGTAAATATTGCAGAGCTTATGGTTTTAGGATTCATATCTCTAACCCTGACATTCTCCCAAAGCTATATAGCTGGTATCTGTATTCCTTTGA
This sequence comes from Salix exigua, assembly GCA_032356905.1. NCBI lineage: Eukaryota > Viridiplantae > Streptophyta > Magnoliopsida > Malpighiales > Salicaceae > Salix > Salix exigua. The sequence continues at coordinate 769,065 of CM063589.1, read as the reverse complement.
GGTACGCAAATACAATGTTACCATGCCCACCGAAGGGTCATGAAGGAAATGTTGGCAATGGAGAGGAGCCTCATCGCAGGCTTTTATGGTCTCAGCGTAGATTTTTAGCTGGAGAGAGTGAAAGTAAAGAGTGTAAAGATGTAAGTATGCCTTGTTTTCAAGGAAACATCAAATAGTTGAACCTTGTTAATTAGGTAGCGATTTTGACTCCATCTCCCTACCTATAACTAAACATGTTTCTACCCCTTATGTCGTGAGACACAAACTAAACACAACTTTAGAATAATACGAAGTTGTTTGGAACTACAACTCATGAAGTGACCTTATGCTGGCCTTTTCTTATCCTAATCTGTAACTCATTGTTGCCAATTTGTGTTTTTAGGGGTCAGTGCCACTCATATCTGTCGAAGGACTGCATCAGTTGCACATCTTCATATTCTTTTTAGCAGTATTTCATGTGATATACAGTGCCATAACAATGATGCTTGGAAAATTGAAGGTGGGGGTACATTTTGGGTTTCTGTAATGGTTCTTCCTCCTCCTCCTCTTCTTTTTTGTCCCTTGAAGCTTGATTTGACAATGATTAGCTGATGCAAGGGACATGGTGAGAATGAGAAGTTCAGAAAATTCTTACCGATCTCCGAAAAGTGAACAGCAACTTGTTTGGATTTTGATGCTTTTCCATTCCATGATGGAGATAAGCTCGTTTCTTTTCCATTCCATGACCTTAAGCTATAATAGTCCCTCGTATGCAGATACGCAATTGGAAGGATTGGGAACGCCAGAGTTGGAATGAGCATGATGCCATGAATGGTATTCTAGATGCTAATAAACTGTTCTATATTCCTCGTTTCGAGGCATGCATTGTTATTTTTTCAAGAATCTGTTGATATTAAGCTGTGTATTTAGTGAGGTTAGTGCTGATTGTTCAGATCCTGCAAGATTCAGGCTCACTCATGAGACATCATTCGTCAGAGGACACACAAGTTTCTGGACAAAAACGCCAATCCTCTTTTATTCGGTAAGAAAGAAGTCACTGTTTTCAACTCAGATTCTTTTATGATTCATGCCCAATTACATAAATTGTTGGTGTTTTAGCGTCAGTTCTGAATTTTGAACTCCATGATTGCATTTTCATAGTCCTGTCCGTAATAGAATTTGAATCAATGTCGTGTTTTAACAATGAAAAGTTTGAAGGTAACTTCAGTCCTTAACTTTTTAATTGACAACTGTGCTTGAATTTTTAATCCTTCCAGCTATGCTTTTATCGACAATTCTTCAGATCCGTTCGAAAGTCTGATTACTTGACAATGCGACACGGATTCATTTCTGTGAGTCTCTAACAGGTGCAATAGTTCTAACCATCATTCTGAATTAGTATGATAGGCAAGTAAATTCTGTTCTTCTTACAGGTCCATCTAGCTCCTGGAAGCAAGTTTAATTTTCAAAAGTATATCAAAAAAACATTAGAAGACGATTTCAAGGTAGTTGTTGGAATCAGGTATAACAACTATATTCAACTTGATTGCATATGAAATTTGGTTGTCGAGATAGCAGTGTGTATTACTTCATTTATCCGTTGTCTTTCTGTAAGTTTCCAATTCACTATGCATACATTCCTGGCAGTCCACTACTATGGGCCTCTGCAATTCTCAATCTGCTCTCGAACGTTCATGGTCAGTCCTTCCTGTTTCTTTTCTCATATTAGCCTTTTCATACTCTTCATTAAATTTGGACCAAGGCTTCCTATAAGTTAGTGGTTTTGTACTTTTCAGGATGGAAGGCTCAGTTCTGTGTTTCCTTTCTTCCTTTATTTGTAAGAAATTTGTCCACAAAAGACTTGTCTTCTCGTGTTGTTTTACTTCAGCTAGGTAAAGATTTAATATTTCCATGGGTTTTTCTGAAGGTTACCTTAGCAGTTGGAACAAAACTTCAAGCAATTATAGCAAAAATGGCTATTGAAATTAAAGAAAGACATGCTGTGGTTCAAGGGATACCACTTGTGCAAGTGTCTGACAGGAATTTCTGGTTTTCCTGGCCTGAATTAGTCCTTTATCTCATCCACTTTGTCCTCTTTCAGGTATCACACGGAACCTTCTATTCTGCGCTTGACAGACTAGAGAAGTTTTCTCTTCCAGACAGATAGTATAGTTCTGTCTGCAAATTTTAGTTCTCTTTTCCCCTTCGTGTCTCTTTTGAAGAGAAAATAGTAATATTTGAGAAAAACTCTCTGTGGTCCAGTATCTTTATCTTACGATTCCCTGGATTTTTCTAATAAGCCTTTTGCTTATCTTCCTGTCCAGAATGCATTTGAGCTAACATATTTCCTTTGGGCATGGGTAATGGCCTGTCTCTCCTCTTCTCGTGGTAATTTGTCTTTGATCACAGAAGGGTTTTTATGATTAATTTTCCTGCCTCTGCAGTATGAGTTCGGGAAGGAATCTTGTGTGAATCAAGATAGAGTTCTCATAATCGTCAGAGTTACTTTCGGGTAAGACATGTTGAAGCACTTGGGAAGATTCTTTTGCTCCATCCTGAATACGATGCTAAAGTAGAAAAGCTTGACGCTGACGTTATGAACTTAGAATCTGTATTAATTTGTTGAAGATATGACCTCATAAAGTTTCAAAATTCTCAGATTGGGAGCCCAAGTCCTGTGCAGCTATGCCACACTTCCACTCTATGCCCTTGTTACGCAGGTATTACTCATTTTTCACTTTTTCTTTCCAAATTTCATGTCAGGTTAAACCCTTGACAAATATGGAAGCAAATCGAAAGAAATACTAAAAAGAAGTGAAACAAAACATAGCAAAATGCTTCATCTGCAACTACTCCTGGGTCCTGTCAGGATATTATTATATACACTGCGCCAGAATGAAAGCATTGAATATCAGTTTTCCTGCCTGAAATTTTCAGATGGGATCAACCATGAAGCGCTCAATCTTTGATCAACAAACTTCAAAGGCCCTAAAGAGTTGGCATCAGAAGGCCGTAAAGAAAACGAATGAAGTGAAACCGGATCAGCTCCCGACAAGGACTCTGGGTGGAAGTCCGGATGCCTCTTCAGTGCAATCCCCATCCCCCACACGTTCTCCACCTAATAAATTTGGTGTTGAAAGTCCACGTTTCTCTGATGTTGAAGCAGAAGCAGCCTCCCGTGACCAACACACGGCTAACATAGCGGAAACTGTGGATGTGGAACTCAATGCCAATCATCTGCATCGCCCTGGTGACAACAGCTCCCCATTTGTCCAACGGGATCTGCTGAGTTAAGCACAGTTATGGGTTATGTTAGTCGCAAGACAAGATTTGTCTCAGGGGCCCTACACCCACACTGTAGCAGTGGAAATACCAGACAATTCTGCTGTTACGTTCCTGACAAGGTCACTTTTAGGCGTGGCAATATATGATTTTTTTTCTCCTTTTATTTTCGCATGACCATTGCTGTGGTCTGCGCAGGAATGATAGCTGGTTCCGGATTACTGTTGCTGCTACACATTTGAAGCAACAAAAAATTGTTCCCAGAACCTCTTACGGCATGTAGATGAAATCAAAAACATTATCAACGTTTTGTTTGTATAGCAAGTTGTAATATTACAAATATTTCAGTCCTATATTTGGTAAACCTTGTTGAAGACAATTCTCAAAAACCCATCATTGAATTTCATCATAGTTGTTCTTTTGCAGCTAGTTGTTTTCAAGATAGTTATAAGACGAAGGCCCCGACTCAACTGGTTGGACAGGTCAATTTACGAGTAAGTATTTTATGTGCATCCAACAAGAACAAGGTTGACATTCGATTTAAAAAGGCAGTAGAGTCGGCTAATAAAAAGAATGTAGCGACCAAAAGCCAAGTGGGGGCAGAATGGTGGTTCCAGTGACAGGAGATGACAGAGAGATGTGGATTTTGCCGTAGTTTTGTAATTGTAAGCCATTTTTGGATTCCAACTGCCATCATCACCGTGGCTTCAATACAAAGCTTTAGACAAATGGACAGTTAATCATTATCAAGATTTTGCAAAATCCAGACCAAAAAATGTCTTCCTCTCCAAACCCACTTCAAGAAGATGATGCTGCGTGTTAGAATTTCTTGAGGAAACAGGGGAGAAAAATAGAGGGAGCTGGGAAGAAGGAGGAGGTTGAAGACGAATTAAGAAGAGAAAAAGAATACATGCACAATGCATGCAGGGAGAGAAAGAGACAGGGGAGGGAATATTTCTGAATTCTGTTATATTTTTCTTGTTATCGTTCTGTGCCCATCATTGGGAAATATAAAGACAATCTTGTGCTTGCCAGAGTGGCTACTACTGAAGCCTAGATAGTTCTTCTACTAAAATAAAAAGGGCTGCACAAACGCAGTCGTTTAGGGACTGCAAAAAACGCAGTCGTTTGTCTACATGAAATTAAAATCTAATTCCATTTCCAGTTTCTCTCCTGTTAGTCTTCGGCTCATCCTTTCCAGTTCGTGACACATGAGCATTCATGATATCTATCTTCTCTTTTTGCCTCATTTCCTTACCCCAATCATCAGAGGCTAGAGAGAGACGAAACAAGAAGACCATCCCTCTTGAAAACTATCTCACTACCCGTTAATTACTCCAAACTTCCTTTACTTTTTTAATGTTTCATCTAATTATATATTACATTTTTTCCAATTTTTTACTGGTTTGGTTCTTCCCTTCTTGGTGATTTTATGGGTAAATTTGCCACCGTCTTTGTCAGTCTGATGGGAACATGAACAAAGGGAAATGGGTTTTTTTACCTTTGTAGGTTCATTTGGACTGCCGATGTAGGGGGGTAACAGCCGTATCGAGCTGGAAATCGAATAATTACACAGGTTGAGCGTTTTCCTACTGAAATGCAAGTTAAAAGTGTTTCTTGTCCTGGCCTTTTGCTGATCTGACCTAGGTCTAGCTGGGAAGGCTAATTCTTCATGCCAGCTGAAGGAAAGTAACATGATTGTGGTCACATTAATTCAGGTAAAGGATATTTTTGCTTGTGATTGAGAGAATACACGCATTTCCCAGAGTTGGATGCTGCCAATTTCCCCTGAGCATTTTTAATTCTATTATTGTAAATTTTTCCTAGTTATTTATAAAACATGATGCTCTCTCTCACACACACAAACTAACAGGTAACCTGTGATCAAATCACTGGAGATTCAGCAAATAGGGAAGATGAAACGCATTCCCTTCATGTTCAGATAAATCCAGAGTAGCGAAAGCAGGCTGGTTGTCGGGATGAAGATCTTACATTTTAGCTCGGTTTCTCAAGGATTTTCCACCTATCTGTACTGGGTTTTTATTTATAAAAAAAAAATGTATTGGAATGGATGCGCGATTTGATTTCTTTTCCTTCTTCCAAGAATACAGGCAAAATATCAATTATATTATGGCCTATTGGGTGCATAGGCTGATGAGCATCGTCAATACATAGCAATGCATTACCAGGGGTCAAAAATTACAACTTAAGCTACGATTTTGGCATTTTTAATGTGCCTAAAAAACTTTATTTTTGAAGGCCTGAGAGAATTTGAATGATTTCTGCCCGATAACCGTACCTGGCCCTAGTGCCAGACTAAGAATTCAACATGCAAGGCTGATCAGGATTAGATCATATAAGCTCAAAGTTTTGAATATCCCTATCATGTATAAGTTATACCTGGTGAACTATTGCTGTAGAAAATTGCGGTTAGCTCATCCAGTATTAAGTTAGATAACCAAACTCTGACACCCCATTACTCAGTCAACCTAAAACTTGAACTATATCTCTTCAATGTAATCAAGAAGATCATATAAGCTCAAAGTGCCAGACTAAGAATTCAACATGCAAGGCTGATCAGGATTAGATCATATAAGCTCAAAGTTTTGAATATCACTATCATGTATAAGTTATACCTGGTGAACTATTGCTGTAGAAAATTGCGGTTAGCTCATCCAGTATTAAGTTATATAACCAAACTCTGACACCCCAATACTCAGTCAACCTAAACCTTGAACTATATCTCTTCAATGTAATCAAGAAGATCTTCAACCTCCTGCTTCAAAACTTTAACTTTTTGCTGCTGCAAGGCAACCCGATTCTCAAGTTCCCTTCCTCCAATCTTCTTCTCATAGCAGTCCACTATGGTCGAATGCTTTGTTATCAGCCTCTCTTGCAACTCCCTCTCCTTTGCCACCAGCTCCTCCACCTACATAACAAGTGGCATTGATTACATTCAGGAATGTGGAAGCACAGCGAAACAGAAGGTGAGCATGGAAACGGAACATTATAATGGTTTATCGTTCAAGTTTTGACATGTGTAACAATTTATGTCCTCAGTGATGGTTAAATGCTGTCAAGTTCTTGGAATAAATTCCACAAACTTATCCTCTCTTGGTGATAAAGGATAAGGAGTAGATAGACAAACCTTAGGTAATATTTGAGTAGCCTGAGGAGAAGATTGCAAGAATGAAAGCAAGGGCTTTAACTCTTTGGAATACTCTTTCAACAAATTGTCAGCTGTCTTTCGAGCAGTTTTACAAGCTTGAACATCACCAGTCCTAGAAAGATCACGTAGTGATGCTTCTAGCTTTTCATGCGTAGATAGGCATTGGTTGATGATACTTTGGACCTCCTGAATTGTTGCCCTCACCTGAGATCAGAAATAGCAAATTTTATTATGCGTTGGTTTTCTCAGTTGCAAACAATAAAGTCAGACTGAACTAAAAAGGGTACATCATATGACATCCTACGTACCTCATCCCACTGCATTTTTGCCAAATAAGAAGCAGATGACTTCGAGATTGACAAGTCTACATGTATGTATACAATGCAAGCAACAAAAAGGAAGAAGAATCCAGAAATCAATATAAATGGCTCCATGAGCATCGAAAGGCTGTTGAACTTGTAATAGACCTGCAATAGAAAGGGTTTTTTTTTCAAAATCATCTTCATTACATCTAAGAGATCTACCATGTAATTCTGCGAGACACCAAAACCAGAAGCTACTATTCATCTAATGTTTCTTGGATCCACAGAAGGATACAATCAATTGTTGAGTATATCAAATACAAGGAAAACCCATTCAATCATGAAGAGATCTAAGAAATCTAGGTCATTCATTTCAGCATGATGGAAACTTAGAAACTTGGTCAGTCTTAAAAGATGAGCTCTTCAAGTCTCAAGGGATGGGAAACCCAGATGTTTCCCCTCCCACATGCACCGCATTACACACAAGAAAGCGGTCATGGCTGCAATTTCTTGCCACATGAAAGACCATCACTCTCCTATCCCATAACTTCTCCAAAACAAATAGCAAAACAACTGTAAAGGATGACATATCAATGAATCTGTTAAATCCATTAATACACAGAAGGCCTTACACTACAAGTAGGCTATTGTTTAATCACGGCAAGATTAACTTATTACATGCTTTATCTAAATGGTGAAACATGTCTGAATAATTGGAGAACAAGCACATGTTTCGAACACAAACAATGCTACAACTGTACAAGAATTAATTATCACCTTCAAAACCAAGTCCAAATTATGAACAGCAAAAACATTCCTCCATGCCTTTTAATACACTATAGAAGGACCAATACCCCTCTCATTACCATTATTTGTTGAATTTTGTCTTCAGCTAGTCTCTAGTTTGATATTCTATAATTAGCACAATAAAGTTAAGTCTTGTGGACTGTAGTAACAGTGGCCTTAGTTCACACTCTAGCACTTCAATGAAGTTTATACATTTTGAAAGAGTCCATAGAAGTACCTGGAAATTCTGATTATGTTCAGGAACAACATTGGTCTTTTCCAGCGAAACAACTGGCCTACCAACAAAATCTAAGTGGGAAATTTTGGTCTGCATTAAATCACAAAGACAATCAAATAAAGGTAGATAGCCTCGGTATTTTGAATTAGAGAAGAAAACATGCCCAAGGAAAAAGAAAACAGCTATAAGAAACAAGAAGACAAGACTATATAAATCTTATCTTTATAATTAATACCTCTTGTCCTTGTTTTACGGGGAAAGGGGTAGAAATAAAGATATCATTGGATCCCTCTGGCAAAACAACCTGCAACAAGAAAACCAAGTCAAGACCACCTATAGAAAACATTCTAGTAGGAAACGTTTCCCACTGAACTAACCTTCACGATAATATAATCAATGACCAAATCATTTATGGGGGAACCAAAAGAGAAGTCAAGGAAACGTTTCCCCTCTGACTCAAATAAAAAATCTTGAAGTGGCAAACCATATCCAATAGTAAAAGTAGTTCTCCAACCTCCAAACAATGGATATCTAGGTTCAATCAATAGCTCTGTCTGCAATTAAAGAGAGGACTTGGATTAGAGACAGAAGCAGTTATTCAAATTGTCATTTTGTTCTGTGTAAATCAAAATGTCTACCTTCTTAGGATCATCCCAGACATTAGATGTTGATATATTTCCAATCTCATCCCTATAATAAATGGAATGAGCCCTTGGTGGCAATTTCGCAACAAGATTCCTGAAGGCTGACGCGCCTCGAAGGTGGGGTCTAGCCTGAAAGTCAAGCCTGGAAGACTTAAAGAATTCAAATTTGAATATGATAGCAGTCACGACCACAATACTAACTCAAAGAGAGTAAAGCAACTGACCTGGAAAATTCACCCTTGCTTTTGGCACCTCCATGGACAATGTTATAATGTTCAGTAACTTGCACATTGCCCCAGTGGGAAATTTCTATCTCTCTCACCAACTCTTGAGCAACAGCAAAGGGTTGATTGGTTTCAAAGTGAACAGCTACAGGTGCATACGAAAAGGAAGGAAGGTTTTCATAAGGACCATATTTGATATCAGAGCCATGGATATTTGTGTTCTCCAACTTTGTATAAGACTCAATTCTAGACTTGGGCAACTTAACAGTAAGGGACTGAATGTTGACCGCATATGGGGAAAGGTAGTGAGCAGTATCTTGGAACAAAACTAGTTGAATATCAGCTTGCGTAATTTCCTCAGGAAACGCCCCTAATGCATGAGTAAATACTGCTAAGACATCTATAGTCAAACTATCCCCTTCACCCAAAGCCGTAGGTAATGATACTGAATGAAAAATCAGAGATGGGGGCATTCCCTCTGGATTGACAGCCTTTATAGGGAGACTAATCCCTGAGTTTTTCACCTTCCCTTTACCCTCATTAAGCGCCGCCATCAAATATGCCAAATCTTTGGCCTGAACCTCAGGAAAAGTGATCAAAATCTCAGAAACTGGACCAGGACCAGCATTCTCCACCTAAAAAAGCAGTGTAAAAGAGTAAGAAAAATGCAAGCTTTGGGTTTACAGGGCAATGCCCATTTCCAAACAATCCAATCTTAAAAGGGGTTCATCAAAGGAAATAAACAAGCTTATTTCCAGTTGAAAACACCATCAGAAGACATCAAAATCCTTAAGAAAAACAAGAGGAAGCAAATCAGTGAAGCACCTTCAATGTAGAAGTAACGCGCGCAACCTGTGAGGTCAAATCAATCTGCAGGAATGGGTAGATCACATCAGCATAATTTCGAAACTGCAAAAACAACAATCCATGAAATGAGATATCTCGGAAACTGCGAGCTTACACGGCGATCTACTCTGGAAAGAATGACATCGGAAAGAACAGTAGTTGTTGTTGAGAGTAGAGCAAGTGTCGTAAACAACGAAAGTAAATCGAATCGCAACCCCATGACTAATCGATCAGCACGGAGTTTCTCTGCACGCAACTGCTTGAACATCGAGAGATGGATCCCTCCTCAGCTCAACGTTTGATTTCATCTCACATTCATAAACTGGATGGAGCACGACTTCTTCGTCGGGTCGGGCCAGCCCATTTAGATTTCGCACTTTCACTAGTATAATACGGCCCACCATGCACTCTTTTTTGTTTTTTTAATATTATTATTAGTTATGGTGTCTGTTATTTTTTAAAAAGTATTTTTAAAATCAATAAATTACTTGAAAACATAAAAAAACAGTTGAAAATAAAAATAAAAACATTTTTAAAAAGGAAAAATAAATAGGCCTGGATGAAAATAATTCAATGTGGGGTTGGTTAAAGTGTTTTAATACATTAAAAAAGAATTTAATTTGATATTTTATTATTTATGGGCTGGACATCGTGATATTAATCGATTGCGACCCCATTCATGGCCCAAAACTATAAAAGAAAAGAAAAGATACACAAGGCATCCTTGTTCAGCTAGCTTCTCTAAATTTTCCCGCCACCTAACTACCGTAACTAACTCTCCTAATTACGAACTAGCCATCGATAGAATAGGGCATGAGATAAACAAGAATTCCCGCCAAGCCTTCCTCGCTCAATCCACTTTCGTATGTGATGACTGTAAGTCTGTAACAATAAGGGACTTGTCTTTTTCTTTCATCCTAAGTTTAAATCCTGCTATGTAGATCTGTCTATCTCCGCGATGTCTTTACTTGTTCATTGGATTTATAGAGTGCTCAATGAACCTAGATATTAATTGTGATGTACACAAATTAACCTTAATTTGATTGTTTGTTTTTAGTCATTTGGGCTTCGATAGCTTGATTTCAATTGGATGTATCCAACCCTTCGTCCTCCTTTCAATGTGCCCGAGTGATGGATAATAAAATCCAGGATGCAGATACAAGGAAATTACCGATATCGTGGGAGCAGAAAAGAAGGAAGCGATAAGAATAAGGGTGGGTGAGTTTTGAGGGGACAAGCTAGCCAGCCATTCACACGATCCTTACCTCGGTGTTAGCTGTCTACCACGAAAATCACAGCTCTCGAGTCAAAAGCACAACAAGTGTGTCGCACGAAGTCTTTTTATCTACTTGCCCACCGCATGAGGTGGGCTCACCGTTTTCACTCCTTCTTTGTCTAAATCAAAATATCACGACCGCTGTTGCTTTATTTTTCATATTATAACATAATATTTTGGTTTTGAAATATTTCTGCAGATTGTATTTTTTATATATATAATTAAATATATTAATTAAAAAAATAGTTCAAATTTAAAAATAAAATAATTTAAAATTATATAATTTAATCTACAAAAATACAATAAAATAATTTTTCTGAACAAAATTATAAACATGTATAATATTATAAAAATATCATTATCAATCTTGTAAGGTCATTATATTATATGATTGCTCTGAAATTTTAACATATTGTATATAAATATATCAAGAAATTCTTCATAAAATTTCATCTCATTTTAACAATCGAATTAAGAGATATAATTGATATTGTAAAATTATTTATTATTTAAAAATATTATTTGGCTTAAATGGAACGGTCAGAACAAACCCATAACTCTACGGCTGGAATTTGGACAGAATTTCCGGAACAGACCGATATTTTAAACGAGAAAAAAAATCACAATATTTTATCTTATTTTTTTAACTTATACGTAATATTTTATTTGTTTCAACCGAAACAAAATAACAACACTGTTTGAAATTATATATATATTACAAGTATGTATTTAAGAAGTATAAAATTATGATAAGTTATGGTTTATTGAGACAGGGGACGTGATTCTGCTTTGTGAAAGCAAGAATTCCCTTGGGGGTCTTTGGGTGGGCAGGGTTTTTAAAAAAAATTAATTTTATTTTTAATTTTAATTTTAAATTAATAAAATTTGATGTTTTTAGATTGTATTTATATCAAAAATATTTTTTTAAAAAAAATATAATTTTAATATAATTTTAAATAAAAAACACTTTTAAAAACAACTATAACCATTAACCACACTCCCCAACGTCATAATTTTCAGCGCGGTGCTCGACGTGGCAGTATACAAGACTGAGATTCTTTAAATTAAATTGGAATCTCATTATTTTTCTTTAAAAATGACATTGGAATCTTTCTGAAGTTACGTCGTTGCCTTTTATACCACTTCCATGTTTTTAGTTGTGTTCTAAAAATATATTTTAAAAAATAGACATTTTATTTTTTATTTTAAATTTTAATTATTTTTGGTTATTTTTATATTATTTTAATATATGTAAATATCAAAAATAATTTTTAAAAAATAAATCCAACGAAACTCTTAAACAAGATGTCATATTTGACAGTATTTTTTATTTTTTTTAATATATTTAAATCATTTTACAGTCGATAGCATGTTGATACCTCGACAAGAAAGAAAGGAAATGGTTCTTGGCTGTTAAAGAAAGCATCATACTTAATTATTTTTTAAATTTTTTTATGGTTCACTACGCCAGCATATTCATTCATCCAATCAAATTTCAGTCACCTCCTCTTCTCTGTCCTTTTCATGTTTATTCTGGTCCTGCATTGTAAATATTAAAAATAATGGTTTTATATTATACTCTAGTTTTTTTATTTTTGCTCATAAATATATTATTATTTTAATATTTTTGATATCAGTATATTAAAATAATCCAAAAACACTGAAAAAAAATATTATGAAATTTAACAAAATCAAATGTTAAAAATCAATTTCAAACACCCCTTGTAGCATGAAGCTTAGGTTAGCTCTGCAAAAAGACAAGAAATTAAAAGGAGATTCCAGAGATCCCCCTAACTCTTTCCATTTATAAATTTAAATTCTCTATATTTGAATGCTTCGGTTAAAATCTTTTTAGTTTTTCTTACTAATTTTATCATTTTTCATATCTATTTTTTCTGATAAGCACACTCTTGAATCTAGAAGAACAAAAAAATCAGAGGTTTCGTTCCTATTCACCAACAATTCAGAAAATGTTTCGACCAATGACTCCCTCCATCGGTGGCAAAGGTAGGTACGGAATGTCGTAACGTTCACGAAACCACCTGCTTCCCCGTCTTTGACCTCCAATTCCGAACATGGGACCGCACGCCCCCACCACGAACAAAGGATCCTTGGACTCCCATAGGCCATGGTTTTGAATTTGAGGACGTCACATGTTTAGACTTTAGATATTTCTTTTTAGCTCACGGGGGGTTTGTCCTGTTCTGAGCTGTTACTATAATAATTATTACATGTTTGTATAACTGTTAATTTTAGAATTTATAAAATTAATCCAGATATGTGTAATGTTACTCAAATACCCCCACAATAATAATAAAAAACAAAGATAATGTTTGGCATGAGAATCGGCTGAAACTCTTTTTTGTTTAAATATATTTTTATAGAAATACCATGTAAGACTCTTCTCTAAAATCTTAATTACAAAAAAAAAATGTTTTTAAATATAAAACTGTGGTGAAGAATCTACCGCAATACCGAACCAACGAAATTAACTAACGTTACTGAGTAGTTAGTTACTCGAGAACCGGGGAAATTGGAAATTTAATGCCAAGGCTACCCGGAGCTCACCGAATTAAACGGGCTAGCATGACCGGAACAAAAAAAATCACTTGTTAATTTGATTAAGAGAACAAGCTTAGATGATAAGGTGTCAAAAAGGTAACTGGCTTAATTGATTATGGTTCGGTGGGGCCCGACATGCTTGGCTTTCGGACAGCAATATCACAACGTGATTCTTCTCTTCGACTTAAAGAAAGGGAAGGCGGCTATAGCTTTGATGCGTTGAAGATTCTATCACCCGATGAAGTGGTGTGAAAACCCAATAAGAAAATGGGCAGGGAAATTAAATTGGACCGATAAATAATTATAATGTTGTATAATGTTCATACTGATTTGACTTGTAAAAAAATCATTTATTGGGTTTATAAGGTTAATTAACCAATCCTAAATAAACATTATATTAGACTATAATTACTCTCTTAAATATAATAGGAGATTAGGATCAGAGAGTGGGGATTTTTTAAAATAAAATAATGGACAGATTAATCCAGAACAAGCATTAATTGAGGCTGTGAACATTACATGATGACTAATGTTTGTTTGTCACTCTTTTTAAAACATTTTTTAAAAAATAAAATAAAATTTATTTTATTTATTTATTTTAAAATTATTTAATATGTTAATGTAAAAAATAGTTTTTTAATATATTTTGAAACAAAAAACAAGTTTAACTGCAAACGCTTAAACTACAATAAGTTATATTTCAGAAAATGCTTTTTTATAAATGATTTATAAAAAAAATAAGCTAAAAAGACTTTAAGTAAATTGCATGCTCGATAGAAATTATTCAAAATATATTTTCAATATATGTGAGATTTTATATTTTAAATTAAAATTTTAAAATAAATGCTCAAAATAATTTATTATTTTTCCCTAAATACCGAACATTAATATAAAAACTATATTTTTTTAAAATTATTGAAAGAAAATATTATTAGTTAATCTATAAACTAGCTTGAAAATATTAATTACTGTTAATAGAATAAAAAAAATACAGCTAAAAACAAAAAGAAAAGGAAAATGTGGCCCATTTTATTCCTTACCTATAAAAACACTCAAACCCTTCATCTGAATAAAGACGACAACGCTCTCACCTTCCTTCCCACTCTCTCACTCTCTCGAAAAGCAAAGAAAATAAAAGGGAACAAAACAGAGCTGCTCTCTACCCTTCTCGTTCAAATGACTCGTCCTTTCAGCTTCCTAAACGCCGTCGCGAACTCTTCGGCGACCACCACTGGGCCGCCTCCACAAGCATCAGCCACGGTGGACTCAGACTTCATGGTCATACTAGCAGCACTCCTCTGCGCTCTAATTTGCGTTCTTGGCCTAATAGCAGTAGCTCGCTGCGCTTGGCTCCGCCGCTTCTCATCCCGGAATCCCATACCACCAGCCCCCCCTCCTCCTCCTGTCTCCAACAGAGGGTTAAAAAAGAAAGTCCTCCGCTCCCTCCCTAAACAAACCTTCTCCGAAGATTTCGCTGGAAAATTCTCCGACTGTGCAATTTGCTTGACGGAATTCTCAGCTGGAGATGAAATCCGTGTGTTGCCTCAGTGCGGACATGGGTTTCATGTGAGTTGTATTGACACATGGCTTGGGTCTCACTCTTCTTGCCCTTCTTGCCGTCAAATTTTGGTGGTTGCCAGGTGTCAGAAGTGTGGTGGTTTGCCTTCAAGTTCGAGTTCTTCTAATGGTGGCGGCGAGGGAGCTGAAACTGAGGCTAGACTAAAGGAGCGTGAAGATGATGCTAATAGGTTCCTGCCCTAGCTTAATTAAAGCTTTTCTGGATCTTTCTTGTGTTTGTTTGTGTGTGTATATATATAGAAGAAGAAGAAGAAGAAATGTTTATAGCCAGTAATTCAATCCTTGATTGTAATTATGCATGGAATTCGTCAATTCAGGATTGTAAATTAATTTTAGTTATGTTAGGAATTTAGGGTTTAGAAAGCAACGAGGAAGATTGAAGACGGGGTTAATTATAAATAAGTAGAATGTTTCTGTATTTTTTTTGGATTTAAGTCTGTAAGTTTTAAACATTTCTCCCACATGGCAATTAAGAAGGGTTTAATGCAAGCTAAAAATCTTTTTAATGTTTTAATTATAATTGTCCGTGCCATCCTTCTTTATTATTTTTTTTATGGGTTATGGGATTAATTAACTTGTATTTCACATAAAAAAGAAAGTAATAATCGAGGGAATCTATTTTCCGTGGTCATCATCATCATCGTCTATGGATGGGAAATAGGCCGAGTGGAACTTATGATTTCATTCCTGGATGAGGGTAGACTAGATTGTTGAAAATATCACTGCTATAAAACCTAACAGGCAGTTGACATGTGACCCTTGTCGGAGTCGGAAATCGTTAAATGTGATTATGTTCAGAATAAAATCTAAAATAATATTGTTTTTAAATAAATAACAAATAATTTGAGCCACGTAACAAATCTATATATCATGATCCCAGCTTCCAAAGCGCATCTCCATAAATAAAGACAAGGAGGATGGGTTGAGACTTGAGAGCAGACAGTAGTAAGTACTCCTATGTTGTTCACAGATAGAGAAGGAGACATCGTATTTTTAAAAAAGCGCAAAATAAAAATTAAAAAAAGCTAGTTATATATATATATATACACATATTAGATTTTATTTTTTAATGTTCAAATTAGTTCTTTTTTCTATACACACACAAGCGCTCGCGTCTGTTTAATAATTAATTATGTTTAACAATGCTTTTAGATTTATTTATTTTTAATTTCCAACTTGTAGGTTGTTTGACGAGATGAGAAAACCAAATCTCTATTTTTTTATATAAGAATAATAATATTTTTTTTTATAAAAAGTTTTTTAAAAGTCAATAGGTCGATAGTGGACTCCAATTTGTTTCTTTCTATTTTTCTTCCATGGCTACAGGACAGGATCCAAATCAATTATGTCCTCCAATCAGAAACAACCCATACATTTTCTTTAAGAAAATAGTCAAATTACATAATTAACACCAACAAGAAACAATACATTATACATATCAGCTTGTCTAGGAAGAAAATTAATTATAATAAAATAAGCAACCGTGTCACTTGATTATACCTATATGAAATAAATAAAAAAGGCATTAAAATATTCACCAAGATATAATCGGATATTTATAAATAAACCCCCAGGTAAAGAAGTTTAATTTGATGTTGTAGCTACTTATGTTCTTAAGAGTGCCTTTTAATTAAAGATATATTAAAATCATTAAAAAAAATCAACACCTTATTTCTTGACTTGACCTAACAAAGGTGGTGTTTGGTCGGCGGCAAGTCAATGGTGTGAGTTAGTTTATTTATTTATTCATGGACCATCAATTCCTTTTCCCTCGGAGCCATTCAATAAAATAAGACCGCTCTCCATTGTCCAGAAAAAGGGCCAGAATAACTCATTGCGCCAACAAATCAGCCATGTCCTCCATGCCACCATCTCGATCTTAGTTATTTTCTTCAGGACTAGTGGGGGAGGCATCATTTTCAATGGAGTGTATGAGTTTGAATTCGCTAACTATATTATATATATCAAGTCTGGTAAAGTGGCGTCGGTCGGGGTTTGACCATTTTTGCCACCAGATGAAATGAAAACCCCGATTCAGTCCTCGCCTCGAATACCTTCTCTTAATCGAGTACAAAAACAAAAGATTCTTTCAATTAAGTCCCAGGTCTAAGTTCATTTCTCAACTTGGTTCTTTTCTTACGATGTTTATACTAGACATCAAGGGTTAATCTTTGCCTTCACTTTTTCTTAAAAATAATAATAAAAATCATAGAATCCCCTTGAAGTTAGTGAGGGGTTTGAAGAGAAACCTCAAATCAATCTCACTAGAGAGATTAATGACTATTTGGGAGTATAGTTGAAGTTATTTTAGAAATGTTATTTTATTTAGAAATACATCAAAATAATTTTTTTTTTATTTTTTTTAAAATATTTTTGATATCAGAACATTAAAATAATATGAAAATAAATTATTTTTTTTAATCTAACAGGTTACTGAGATCGGGTTAATAGCTTGGACAAAAATTGAGATACTATTATTATATCTTGATCTTTTTGATGAATAATTTCACACCATCTCCAGCTAGCCGTGAAAAGTGAGTGGCACCAAGAGCTGAATAACAAAAAAATAAATTAACAAACAATATCCAGTGTGAAATAAATAAATTAAAACAAATAAAATGTAGAAAGGCAAGTAGGGTGGTGGTGGTTTACATAATAGGATTTTTCTTGTTAATGCACGTCAAGAACCAGTAAAACAACAAAAGGGGGTATTGAACCCGACGTGAATCGAACACGCAACCTTCTGATCTGGAGTCAGACGCGCTACCATTGCGCCACGGATCCACTTGTTACTCCTCTGCTTCATATAGATAATAGTATAGTTCTTATAGATGAGAATGAGAGGGAGGGACTGAAACTTGAGCCCCTAGTGTCTGGATTTTGTACCACGTGATGGCACTGGAGCATCAACAATCTAAGCTGAATCTTTTATTTGATTTGATCCTGAGATGAAATTGTTTAGATCCCTGAAAAAAACCCTTTTGAAAAAAACCAACAACAACATCATCAGCACCCTCGGTTTGGACTCCTCAATTTCACTGTTCTCTGTCCAGGTAATTATTTAATTATGATTATCACCATCCTCGTCCTCAGGTAGTGGGACTCAGATGCAATCGAGTTTTATTAATTGATCCAAGTTTTCGCTTTAAAGCAATTAATAAAAATAATGATAATGTGGAGAATCCCAAGGAGGAGGAGGAGGAGGAGCAGCAATGTGTTCATGACGTGGCAAAAGCAGTGGCCAACAGGAAAGAGCGGGAGTAATACTACGCTGCTGGATTGGAAAAAAGACCCTGTTTCCAAATTTCAGGGAATGATCACCAATCCCCCACCTGTTGTTTTTGTGGTGAGTTTTTGAGGTTCTTTTGAATCATCGTTGAATATGAATAGGAAGTCATGGCTGCTGCATTTTTCAGGGGTGTGTTGCTGTGAGAGTAAGACATCTGTGGTTAGGAAGTGAAGGCAAAGCTGTCCCGGCACTGCACCTGATCTTGTTAGACGTGGCCAGCTGAGATCTGATAGGAGAGGCATGTATGATTCAATCCCCAATGCTTTCTTCAGTTATCTTCGCTTTGCATTGTTTCTGTGCACATTGTAGAACACTTAATTTTCTGTGATTTGCCAAGATCTGATAGGAGAGGCATGTATGAGGCGTTCTAAGGATCGCATTGCGTGCCAAGCTTTTGCTATCTCGTGCTGGTTGAATGATAATAATGTGCTCTCGCTGTGAAATCTCTTATTCACCATTGAGATGTGTGGAAAGGTTTATCGCTTGGCCCCAGTTGTGCTAACCAAAGAACAAGAAGCCATCCATCAGAGGAGGAGGTCACGGGCATACCAGTCGAAAATGACCATCAATTTTCCTCAAAGAAGGAGATTCAATACCCCCAGATGTTGAATGATAGTCCCCCTCCCCAATGTTGCCATGGATCTTTACGATTATTGCTGAGGTACATTGAAGCCTGGTCAGGTTATGGGGATGGTCTATGTAAATGTTGAGGTCATCCATCAGAAGATCCCATGGATATATTGTATTGCTTCACTATCCATATATTGCCCAACTGGGGACCATAATTCGAGCCCCACAAGTGAGCTTAAACTGGGGTCTGTTTTGCTTATGTTGTCGGGGCTGCGTTTTGCCCCTACCACATATTCAATCCTTCTTACTTGGTTGATAAAAACAACTATGTGGTTTCATCGATTTAACTGAAAACTCTCTTGAATCTAAATTGAAAGAAAATAAAAATAATTGTATCTTTTCTTAGACGTACTTTTTTCAAACTGCCAAAGCAAAATGATCACAACACTCAACACACTGAATCCCCAAGTCCCATGAATACAAGTGTCTCCCTAGTCCCTCCTTGCTAGCAACTTGCTGCATCCAGTGTTAAGAAACTAAATTCATTCCTTCCCATTAAGCTACACACTATGGCCTTTAATCACAAAATATATCATCTGAATCAGCCTTCTCTCATCCTGTAATGCAGATCCTTGGAAAAATGATAATTTGATTTGTTGTGGTTGAAATATATCCACCCTCAATTTAATTACAATGTGCAAGACTCTCCAAAAAGATGTCGGGTCGCACATTCAGCAGCTAAAACTGCAAAGAAAATCAGCAACTGCCTTAAGTTTTCCAGAATCATTCATTCTTGGCAGCAGCAGCTTGTCTTGCTCCCACAGAAAAGAACTCAGTAATCACTTCAAGAGGCATTCCCTTGGTCTCTGGGACCTTCAAGAAAACAAAGATCCAAGAGATGACGCACACAACGGCATAAATGCCAAAGATACCAGCTAGGCCGATGGAAGTTAGCAAATCAGGCAGCGTGTAGGTGACAATGATGTCTCCAATCCAATAAGCCATGGAACAAATGGCAATACAGAGGCCTCGGATTCTTGTGGGGAAGATCTCCGAGCAGAGGATATTAGGAATTGGTCCATAAGCCGACACAAAACAGCAGATGAAGATGATAACACAAGCAGTTAAGATTGCAGCACTGACGACTGAGCTCACTGTCACTAGTTCAAAAGTAACTAAGACGATGAGGGAAAGTACCAGAACAGGAATTGTGGTAAGTAGGAGAGTCCTGGAACAAGGAGATGAGGAGATTAGTAAATACGCAGGACATAAATAGATGTAAGGATTGACAGAAAAAAACAGCATGTGCAAAGACCCTCCCCTATATATATAGCAAGAGAGTGGGTGAGAGGGAGGGAGTTCTTCTCATGAAAACCAAACAGAATGTTCTCATTCGCAAATAATCTGAAAAGGCCCCCCAGTTCAAGAAAAAAACATTGCAGCCCCCACTTCAATTTTGAGTCGATCTCTTGATTAGCAAGGGGCACAAAGATGCATTGGGAGGGTGATGGTGCCCATCTAAATTGATCCCTTTCGAATAAAAGGGACAACAAACAAGTTTCTTTATTAGGCATCTGAGCAGTAGAAGGAAGAGTTTCCTTGTTGGTTTACAAAAAGATACAGTGCAATCAAAGAACTAAAACTAAAAGTAATGCAGAAAGGAAATCACCTTCTCCCTGAGATATCCATAAGCCACATCCCTAAACCTATACATGGAAGCATAAGCAGGTTTGTAAATGCACTTATAAGGAACGATGCAGAGTTTGTGCTGAGGCCCAAGTTTGCAAGAAGAACCGAGACACCTGCGTCTTCAAGAATTTGAGGCGTGTAGTAAAGAACACCGTTTATACCAGCAAACTGCATGTGAATTAAAAAAAAACCCAGCTATTAACAACATAAATCACAATATGATTCTGATAGAGAAATAGGAAATCCATTCATGTGGATTAGAATGAATTGGGAGCTTAAATTTAGCAGCGATAGAGATAGAGTCATGGACTACCTGCTGAAGCACTTGAATTCCAATCCCAACAAACAATGCATGTTTTACTCCGGGTTCACGTAGAGCGGACCAAATCGGAGCTTTTGTAGCTGTTTGAGACGGGTGAACCATTGCGGGTCCAACTAGATGCTGATCCATGAGCTCCTTTGAAAAAAGAGCTGGCTGGCTTACCAGAGCAGCAGCCTGGATATATTCACCTTCAACAGGAACATCACCACCAGGAAGTGAAACAATAGACCCGCGTCGGGACCCAGGAACTCCCTCTTGGTGCAAATAAATCCTTTTAAACCCCCCTTCCTTCTTTCCATCCTCACCTTCTCTCTCGGACCATCTCCATGCCAGTTGCCAACCCCCACCAATGCCAGTACCCTCAACTGCCTCCCCAGCGCCTTTCATTAGACTGCTACGCCGTCTCATGCTCAGAGCACTGCCTTGGGAAGTTGGGTGGGCCATATCCTTTTCCATGCTTGTGGTCTGGCGTGAGATTAGTGGACTGTGCAGGTTGTCATCGGAATCCTCACCACCAGCCTCTGATGCATAGCCCTCACCTTCTCTTTGTACACTCTCTTCATCCCACTGCTCAGTCCTCAAGTGAGGTTCTGCTGTACTCAACATGCTGCCAAAATTAGGGAAAAGCATGCTCCGCGTGCTTCCTGTATCAGGGAGCTTTTCATGGACGCTACCAAAAAGAGTCACAAGAGGGTCCATAAGAGGCGCGCCTTGGTTCACCATGCTTCCTTGGCGCGATACAAGAGCAAGAGAACTCTGTCCAGTTACGGGTTTAGCAACCCAGGAAAGGCCTTCTTCAGGTCCATATAACCTGATTTTGTCTTTATCAACAGTGGGTTCTTGACCATCAGCGACTTCATCAGCAGGGCCTATTATGTACTCTTCTATGGATGTCTCACCCCCGATTGCAAGACCTTCAGCCAGTAAAGCCATCTCGCCTGTGCATCATAGAAGCTTTAGCAACAGCCACATAAGCGAGTTTAATAATCTACTTAGGCAAAAGGAGAAGCCTAAATTTCCTACCATTGGAAATTCACCAAGCGAAAAATCTGAAGACTATTAACAACATCTACATTTTATGCTCATGTTTATGGACTCTGAAGCTGAAAAGAAATGAACTCACAACAGTGAAATAGTTTTACTCCCTCCTATCAAGTCAAGCTCCTCAGCAATTTAAAATAATTTAAAGTATAATCACAGACAAAGCTATGCACATCACCTGGATCTCCAAAATAATTGGTCATGCTTTAAGGATACCGAACGGAGAATAAAAAGTGTTCGGAACTCTACAATTAAAATAAAAAAGATTTCCAGCCACGACATGGTTTTCACAATTCCAAAAGTGTTCATTTCTAAAAGAAACAGGACTCCCGCAAAGCCACTTCGAAGTGAACTTGCTGGGGTATGATTAGCATGCATCAAAAGCTTCTGGATATATCATGTATAACTAACAAAAAAGTCTATGAAAACATAGATGTTGAAGTTAGCTGCATGAGTACAGTTGGGTACTTCAAAAATATGTTCCCGGTGAATTACACAGAAGGAAAAAAGAGAGAGAATAGCAGTGAAAGAATGATGAGTGAACCTGAAACATCTTCCCTGCCACGCAATCTCTGGAGAACTCGCTTTGCCTCAGCCATCTTTCCTTTACTCACAAGCCATCGAGGAGATTCAGGCAAGTAAAACACCGTGAGTACAAAATATACTAAAGAAGGAATGGAAAGAATTCCGAGCATCAACCTCCAACTAGGTGAAGTTGTCAACGACATCCCAAAAATCATACAGTACGACAGAAACATGCCAGCTGAACCGGCAAACTGAGGTAGAGTATTTAACATTCCCCTTATATCTGGTGGGGCGGTCTCAGATATATAGAGTGGAATAAGAGTAACTGCTAAACCAATGCCAAATCCATCTATCAGTCTTCCTAGGCACAGGACATAAACATTGGGTGACCATAACATTACCAAACCACTGACAAAGTAGAAAACCGATGACATTATTAGCATTGGACGCCGACCGATGCAATCCGATACGGGTCCTGAGCATGTTGTGATAACAGCGGCTCCAATGAGTGACGTTGCCACAACAAGACCTTCCACACTTGTTTGCAACTCGAGGTCTTTCTTGACGTAAATGACAGCACCTGAAAACATGGAAACAAGATTTCAGAACTGCATCCATTCCCTAATTCAACACCATAAATAAGAGAAAAAGAGAATCTCAGAAACAGCCAACACGTAAGAGAAAATGTTTGAATTGGAAGCCTAGGAAAAATACCATCCACCATGGACAACAAATCTCAATATTTTCAATCTTTAGAGTTTGAAGTTTTTAATTTTAAATATTAATACCAAACATTTTTTGGTCCACATCAAAGATTAGACATATTATAAAGTGATGGAGAAGTACCAGCAATGGTAGCATTATCCCATCCTTGCAAGAGGTTACCAATGCAAGCAGCAATAGCCACTAGTGCTGCTCCCTTCATGTTTTAACCAATGAATCAACTCCTCAATATCCCACTCACCTGTAGAAAGATAAAAACCCAGATAAAGCAATCAAATAACAAGAACCACAGATCCAATACAGTATCTAATCAGTAAATCCCCTGAATTCAAAATATGCAACGAAAAAATCCGCTCAGTCAAGAAAGAAATACAAGACTATCCAAAATCATCAGGAAACAAAAGAAACCAGAAAGAGGAGATCTTTATAGATTGCTCACCTCTTGGCAACCAAAAACGTTAAGCTCGACAAAAAACAAGGCACAGGGGCTGACTTAAGAGACTTTGAGAAAGCTAAAAGTAACTGTTAAAAAGTAAAAGGCCAGATAACAGTGGACGATCTTGGGTTGTAGCGGTAAGAAGGAAGATGGAATATCAAGCAAAGTGTGTGAACTGAACTGAACAAAAGTAGAGGGTGTTTTTCTGTGTGTTTAAGAATCTTGTAAGTATATGATACTCCAAATGACAAGCCAAGAAGATGAGGGGTTCAGAAATAGAGGAAAAGCCATGCCTGTATACACTCCTAATTTGCCACTACAAAGATACACTCCTAATTTGCCACTACAAAGAACTCAGCTTTTAGGATTAGCTGATACTGAAATCATACCTTTTTATCCCAACAGTCTTTTAACAGTTACACTACAATCACTCAACTTCACCGAGTTAAAAACTTACAAATTTCTTTCTCAGTAACCCAGATACCAACTTCACCAGAAAACAACTCGGATAGATTTGAGGAGAAAAGATATGTGTTTAGAATTCAAGAACTTGGGTGAAGATGGCAAATTTTAGTGAGCTGAGTACCAAATAAAGAAGGGTGAACCTGTAACCTCCCATACTGTGTTTATATATGTACACACACATATTCATATGGACCAATCAAGGATCATGGCCGTACATATTGTATTCTTCTGCCTTCCCTTTTTATGTTTCATCTCACTTGTATTTCCAATAAACAGTAATTGCTGTGGTCAAGGCTCTGAACTGAACTGGACTTCTCTACCCTCCACAATTGACAAAATCTCTCTCTCTCTCTCTCTTCTTTTCCTATGCATAGAATATGTCATGGAATTCTAATATCCACGTTTTGGCAGCATTAAGTGAGGACTCGTAGGTAAAAATATTGCTTTGCCCGAGGCCAATTTTCTACAGTTGATTTTTCTCTTTCCTTCTCTAATAATTTATCGTGCCTTTTGATCACGTTTTACTCCCAAAAGTTGCTTAAACAATGCATGATTTTGCATTCAATGTATTTGAAGCCAGTGTAGATTCAACTCAATTGGGATTAATTATATATGGAATGGCCCTGTTGTGCGATGAATTCTTTCACGAGGAACATAACTTGATTCACTTTAAATGTTAAAAAAAGCTGTAAAATATATGTTTTCTCTTATCAAGTAGCTAGCCGTTCACATTTGTTTCAATCCCGACCCCAAGAAAAATATTATTTATTTCCTTTTACACATGGAACAGTAAAAACATTTTATTATTTATCTTCCGAACAATAAAAATAATTTTTTTCACAGATTTAATTATAGATAAACCCTCATCTCTAATAAAATATCTATTTAGTGTGATATCTAATGAAATAAATGAAAAAAACATTAAATTTAGGGTTGTGCTCCTAGAAATAAAGTCAAATCCTGGATTGCGAAAGATGAGATAGATAGGTGGCCTGGCCATACACATGACGTGGTTTCTTAGGTAGCACAAGGAAAGGCGACGGCTGTGAAATATTGGAGGACCTAATTGAAACGAGGAAAACTACCAGTCAAGATGAGGAACAGGGTCAGGGATTGGAAGAAGCAGCTTCTAACACGAGACCGTTGGCTAAAATGCAGGTGGAAGACACGTGGGGTGGGGTGGGGGGATTAGACTTTGCCATTCTTGAACCTGTAAAACCATGCCAAACAATCTTGTAACCCAAGTTAGGTGCCACTCCCTTGTCCATGCATTCTGATTGTCATCTCCATTGACCATCAACACTTTCCGATCTCAAATGGACGTGGGAGCTTTCAATGGGCTGTTGTTTTTTTATCAGTCCTGGCATCAGAAAAAGAATCTGCGCTTTCCCTTTTCTTCTTCCTCTATATTATTAACGCAAAGAAAGCAGCAGGTTCATAATTTTAATGGAGACTCGCATGTTTCCTTCTGAACAGTGTTCCTACCAGTGTTTTTCCCGAGAATCTCATGTATGCACCAGATAAAAAGCTTATATTTTATACAATAAAAAGGGTCTCTGCTTGTATATGAAACTCCAAGTATATATGTAGGCGTAACGCCTCGTTTAAAACCAAAAAAAAAAAAAAAAAAAACTCCAAGTATATATAAAATGGGAATTGCCCAAAACTCTATTCATCACTAAACTGGCCTGGAATTAAGCAAGAGGGCAAAAAGAATTGCTCCGACAGATTTAAGGCATGTTTCGAGACCAGCATGCAGATGATCTCTTGAATTTTATTTTCTCATAACTACAAAGTGATCAAAGAGACATGTTGGAGAAGAGGGACATGGATACTATTGACATGTCGATCCTTCGTGTATGATCCACTGGTTTATGTTTTCTGGTCTTGGTAACAAGTTATAGTATAGATTTTGTTCAAGGCAAGGTGGAACTGACTGTACAGTGAGTGTCTTCCAAAAAAATAAATAAATAGAGGGAGGAAAATCAACGTTACTTGACAGGCGCAAATGCTAGTGGGCACCATGCCGCCATACATGTTTTATGGTTTCTTGAAGAACATCGAATTCAGTAACCTAAAAGCCTCAAAAATGACAAAAAAAGAGCCTTAAGCCCAATTAAACGAGGGTTCTAGACTACACGATCCAGCTCAACTCGATCGGAGATTATCTAGACATTCTGGAACATGAGCCCGGCATTTAATTATAGCCACAACAGATTTAGCTTAGCATCACACCTTGAAATATTAATGATTAGCATTGTTTTATTTTTCAATATGATTAGCAAGGTATGAGACTTGGCACCAGGCATGCTCGAATGCTGTAGCATATAAACCTCAATACTTTTCGAAAATGACGAGACAGAACGAAAAGGTAGCTGATTACAACCGCAACAAATCAAATCTAATGTATGAAAATCATATTGGATCTACTGCTTGACAAAAAGTGAGCTGCTGATTTGGGATCCATTGCTGATTGTAAAATGAACACAAGAACCAATCCATTCAAGACTCAATCGGGACTTTCTTTCTTACTCTGTGAACTTCACATCAGGATTTCTCATAGGTTTGAGCCACATATCTGCCATGATTCTTGAGGAAATGCTCCATAACAGATCTTGTCTTTTTGATAACACATGTCTTCCTTTTTTCCCTGTCTTTCCATGTCCATATTCAACCAACCAGTGCATTGCAGTTAGCCTTTGCCTCTCCGAATCCCACGTATTCCTCTTTCTTCCTGGCTTTGCCTTCATGCCTCCCATGTGCAGACTTGTTACTTTGAATTTCTTCTCCTCATCGTAATTGTCCTCTTCGATGTCAGCTTGTGTTGCATGAACCAGTGCAACCACAGGCCCGCCAACTGCCTCGTATCGCCTTATAGGATCCCGTAGCTGGACAACCACAGCTATGGTGATTGTTGCTGGGTTTCCTGGAGAAGCTACACTGTAGTTCTGTATCCAATCTTCTAATGAAATGGTGGAAGCCAGAGGGTGATTCTGATCTTTCCCACTGTCTGTGCTTGCATTTCCAGCAAGCGGAGAAACATCGAAGGGGGCTTCTTCCTCTGCCATTTCTGACTGAATCTTCAGAGCTTCTATTGCCATTGCCTCAATCTTCTGCAACGAGAATGCCAAGATCTCCTCAGCTGTCAAAGGGATTTCATTTACATTCCAGATTCCTGTTGATATCCTCTCTTTCCTGCCTGTACTCGTCGCTGTCGCCATTGTTTTGACGGCAGCAATGGTACGAGCAGCACTTGAACTAGCGCCTTCTTTGTCTCTCCCTTGGATGATTGCAGAAGCTATCCCTTCAAACGCTATCTGTTCTGCAGTTTTACCCAACAGTTCATCGAGGGGCATCAGTGATAAGATTTGAGAACAAAGCTCTTCAAAATCAATGGATGCCATTCTCTGGAACAATTCAAACCCGTTTATGGATTTGTCTGTTTGAAGAACGATTGGTTTTGACAACTGCATTGCTAGTTTCGGAGTATCTTTCCTCGAAACTACGGTATCTAGAGGATTCGTAGCTGCTAAGTAGCCTCCATCTCTTGTTTGAACCACGCAGCCTAATCCCTTCCCAAGGTCTGGGAGATATACCTTGGATTCAGCCTCTGAAGAATCATCACCTCCATCGAGACGCGGAGGGGGAATTTCAGGTTGATTGAATTTGAAAGCATTAGTCTCTGCATCTTCGAGCATCTGGAGAAATTCCTTCGTTATTGATTTTTCATCTGAATCTAATTTTGGTGATTCAGTTTCACCTTCTGTCTTGGCAGTTTTTTCCTCTCCCATCATGGATTCAAGAGCTTTTATCTGCTGAATGATTGAATCTAGCTCGGCCAGTCTTGCCAGGTGTACCTTATCGTGAACTATTTCCTTGACAACTTCACTTGATTGTGACTTTTCTTTAACATTTTCTTCAGAATCTCCATTCTCATTCTCTTCTTTGTCTTGAATCTCCACCCCTTTATCCACAACTACAAAGTCTGGAAGATCAAGATCCTCTATCTTTTGTTCTGGTTCTTCTGGTTCTTCTGATTTCTGAATCGAGGGGGACGGTGAAGGATCTGGAGCTGGCTCGTCAAGATTCAAGTCATCCATTCCATGAATATCTGCAACTGGTTTTTCCTGCGAAGAACTCGAAGCTTCTGATCGTCCTGTCATCCTTGGGACACTGAAGGATGATTTAGACTGCTTACGTCCCAGTGAAAGTGAAAAGTTTTTCGATTTACTAGGCTTCGATCCTTCAGCAGCTTGACTATAAATATCAATCCCTCCTTCTCTCTCCATTATCTGGAATCCCAATTTGAGAACAATCTCTCCTCCTTTTGCCTTCCCAGATAGGTTGAAACTCATGTCCCACTGTCGCACTCGAGTTCCTTCTTGGCTCTTCTCCATGGATTCCTGTATAAGTCGACTTAAATCCACTACACTTCTCCCAAAATCAAGCTCTTCAGCATCAACTGCAAATACATAAATCATAAATGGACGGGGTTCAAATCTATGCGGCTTCTCTTTGCCAGGAGTGCAGTACACGTGACTCTTGATAAACAACGTCTCTTCAAAGTCAGCGCCGCCCTGTGAAACTCTTGATGGCATTGTATGAACCGCACCATCTTTTGTCTCCTTCTTCCTAACACAAACCGAAAGCCGGAGTCCATTCATTGAAGCTGGAAGGCCCTGCGCAGCAACCACTTCAACAGAGAGCAAACAGTTCAGTTTATGCTTCCCAATATGAGACAGAGCTCGGATTGGCTTCCAATTCCAAATCCCTTTTTTCTCTGCTGAAGTAGCCATGTCACCCAGCTTCTTGATTTCTGGTTGATTAGTATTGGATGTTTTGCTCTCGGTTTCTTCATCGGGCTTTGGCCTAGACTGCCGGGGAGACAACGACATGCGCATGGACAGAGCCCTACTGCTTGATTTTTCATCGATTTTTGCTGTGCCACTCTCGTATGATATTGTAGAAGGAGCTGAAGTGCGAGGAAGTACGAGGGAAGCAGTTCTGCGGTTGTTGGAAGTCTGGGTTTGATAAAGAGACTCGCTTAGCTCTTCCAGTTCTTCCAGCAGTTGAGTATTTGAGTTCCTGCTACCTGTTGCCATTAGTCGAAAAAGAAAGAAAGAAAGCTGACAGAAGAAACTGGTGCAGCAAGCGGCTTTTGAAGCAGAGATTACTTGCAGATAAACACAACCAGAAGAGGAAGAATATATATATAACTCGCATGTCTGAAAGATTTTCGAGGCGGTGGAGAAACAACATCCGTATGTGATATATCTATGTGGCAATGGCTAGACCTTCCAAAGCCAAAAATTTGTGTGGCTGGTGGAGACAAGAGAAGAACGTTCGTGTCGTGTCCTTTTATTGCCCGAGAAAGGACAGGATTTTAAATGAGGCAATGTGGTCCCAGGATATTTATTGTCTTTTGGTAGTTACAGGGTTAGATTTCCTTTTCCTTTCAAAGTTGCTCTGTTCATGGCGCAGTAGATTCCAACATTGATCTATTCAGTTTCAGTTCTGCGTGGCTAATGTTTCAGCGTTAAAAGAAGACAAATACAAGAGGGATAAAAATGTATTTTACCACGAAGACGCACACATATATTACAAAGAAGATAAACCTCAGTCCACTGTGGACTCGAGCAGTGCATGGACGAAAATGGCCCTGGGCGCGCGGCTGAGGAGGAGCTGGAAGCGGGGCTATTTCGGGCTTTTCCTTTTAATTTCCTTTTTTTTTCAAATATTCGGATGTGAACAGTGTATTGTCACGACCCGAGTCCCGGATCCGTGGTCGAGCACATAGGCATGGTCCCCTCCAAGGTCCCACACCTATGCGAACCCAAACTTACACACAAACTTATCATTCAACTTCGAATTTACGCAATGGAAATATCAAAATAGACTTCATTACATAATTCAAGTGTCTGACATAATTCAAGTGTCGGAAATAACAAAGTAAACTTATAATATAATTCGATTGTCCTTACACACAAGTTGATTACATATGGTTTTACTTGTGGAGCACTACTAGATATATGAACAAAAGTATCAAGCACAACCAAAATAGCAGGTTCCAAGAGTAGGACAAATTGACCTGCTAGCAAGCTACGATCCTGAAAATAATGAATAATGAGGGAATGAGTTCAACAACTCAGTGAGTAGATAATATCCAATATACACATATGAGATAATATAGCAATGAGAAATATATTATCAAAATCGGCTCAAGGTTCTTACAACAATTCTCTCAAATAGGTCATAACAAACCTAGGATAGTTTCTCAAATAGGTCATAACAAGAATTTAATAGGTAAAGCTCGTCAGAAAATCAGAATGCAATGAGCATGAGGCTCGTGATCGTGGGATGATCAGTCCACACAGGTTGGTGACTCCCCCGACCAACTAGGGTTTCAGATACGATGTGCACAAAGGCTAACACTACCCTGTTAGCATGGGTATTCTGACTGGCATACCGTAGGTACATATATATCATAATCAAACAGACATATTCATATCTCAAGGCTCAACTCATGATATCGATCAAATGAGGAGCTATCATATCACAAACAGATATAGGCTCATATCAAGAACTTATATTCAACAAATGATTATGCTTTATCGTATCAGAATATAATCAAGGTATATATTATCAAAAAGCATAATCCAATTCATACTAGCAAATTCAAATATTTATACTATTTCTCATGCATATTAAATATTATCCACTCACCGGACTCAAAAGCATACAAATTCCAAAAGCAGAATGTTGGCGAAACTTTACTGATGTCCCGCGGGTAGAGTATCGGGATTATCTGATTATATAAAAGAAGATATACTCAAAATGACTCAAAAGAAGTAAAATACTTTTAATAACATATCTAAGAGTTCAAATCATAATCCTATGTATTTTTAAATCAAACTATTCATTTTTCGCAAAACCTAAAACAAAGGTTTCTTCCAAAATCTAATTCCAAATACCTAACTCATAAAATTGATAATAATCCATCAAATGAACTTCAACTATTCATCAAACCAATCTGAAATGCTATTATTTCATCTAGGGACCATTCTGAATTTTCCTCATATTTTTAGGGCCAAATCGTAATTTTACCAAATTGAAGGACTAAATTGAACTCCTATTAAATTCACCACTATACTGAAATTTTGTCCATAATTCATCCTCAATTCTGTCCAGAATCTCGAATTTCATCCCAGGGACCAAACTGTAATTTTTCCAAAGTTCGGGGACCAAACTGTAATTTTCACAAAAAGGACCAAAATGACATTTTGTCATCTTCAACCTCAACCCAGAATTTCCAGCAAGGGTTTTCAATTTTCTCAACATTATTTCATCATTTTTCTCAATATTTTCTTAAACCAAACATCTCAAAACTTCAAAATCATCTACAATCAACTAATTAACCCATTACCCAACACTTTCAACCATTAACATCTCTATTAATTCATCAATCAAACCCAAATAAATTTCTCAAACCCTAACAATCAATACCAACCAAATCATAGCTAATAATCATATTTATACATAAATAAACACACATATTACCTTAACAACTTACTTCTCCTTCTTCTTTTCTCTTCCTCTTCTCTTCCCTCTTTTCTCTTCTTCTTCTTCTTTCTTCCTCTCTTCCGATTCTCACTCTCAAATTACAGATTACTTCTCTTTTTCTTTTCTTTTCCTTTTCTTTTCAATTTATATTTACTAGCTTGTACAATTACTACAACACCCTTAGCCTAATTCTAAGCAACTAAGGGCATTCATGTATTTTCCTTATTAAAATTTCAAAACACCACATGTATTGACTATGTCGTCCCCGCAAATAGGACAAAATAAGGGTTAAGGCTGAGGGGCACCGGCGTAATTGCGCGCGACCGGACCAGCCCGGTCCGCCGCAACTTTTGATTTTTTTTTTCTGAAATGGCTAAATACCGTTTTAGCCCCTAATAAGACAAAAACACTATATTAGGTTCAGGGTTATAATCGTCATTGTCCCCTATTTTTAAAATATATTAATCGGTTATTGACAGGGCGTGAGGCCCACGCGCCAGGCGGTTTGCCGCCTCACGCCCTGTTCAGGTGACGCGTCCGGCCTCCTCCGGTGGCCGAAAATTGTCGGCAGACGAACAGAACGATGCGTCGCTGTCTTACCTTCCTCCCGCGGTGGGGCGTGTAATCACCAAAAGTCCGTGGACTCGTCAGCGGCTGGTTAAAGATGCCAGCCACGTTTCTCTCTCTCCTGCACGTCAATGTGCAGGAGAGTCCCCCAAATTGCCCGACATTGCACTTCAGTCCCTAGACTTTGAATTTCGTTTTTGGTCCTCAGTTCTTTAATAGAAGTTTTGATTTTGTTCGATTGGGTCCTCCAATTTTAATTGATTGAATTGCAAAGTTTCACTTCGGTCCTGCTACTTTCAATTTCCGTATTGTCTATATATAACTCAATTAATTAGGTACAAAAGTTCCGATTTTTGCAATATTGTCCTCTAATTTCAATTGACAATAAATATAATTTTCATTTCAACCCCTGGACTTTGAATTTTTTAATTGAATCCCTTTATATTTGATTTTCATTTAAACCCTTACACTTTTATTTTTTAAATCCCTACTTTTGTCCATGTATATATAATTGTATTTGACACAATAACAACAACAACAACAACAACAACAACAATAATAATTTAATTATTTTTCATGCTTACGCTTTTGTTATTTTTTTTCCTTTGATAAATTTTTTTTCTTCTATTGAAGTTTCTACGATATTTTCAATCTTTTATTTATTTCTATTTCTTTCATTATCAACACAATAATACTTATTATGATAATAATAAAACAATAATAATAGTGATTAACTGATTATTATTAATATTATAATAATAGTAATTATGTATTCTATTATTATAATAATAGTGATTATTTATTCTTTCATAATAATAATAATAATAATTATTATTATTATTTAATTGGTTTTACTTGCTTGCTATATTGTTCATGCTTTTTATTTCTTCCCCTTTGTGTAATTTAATAATTTTTTTATTATTCTAGAGGCAATAATAATTTTAAATATTAAGGCTCTGATGTTGCTATTGTGATAATATTTTAAATTAATATTGCTTCCTTTTCCCTTTATTTTTTTTATTTGCTCTTTCTATTAATTGATTTTTATAATTTTATAATCTGCACAATAATGATTTCAGTAGTTTTTTTTTCAAATATTTTGCTGTTTTTTCTAATGTTAGTGCACGCTCTTTTGTGATTGTTTATCACACAATACCTATATTCTAAAAGATGTAATCTATGCTTACGTGACAAACTCAACTCAAAATTTTAAATCTTTTATCTTTTAATCTATAATTTTTATTTACTTATATCATATAAATTTATCGTTATAGTTTTAATTATGTTAAATTATATACAAAAAAAACTACCCGCGCAATTACCTAGTATATATATATTCCGCCATAGACGATAAGCAAAAGCTGGTTCGCAGATGTTGGCTCCCTGCCCTGGCGGTAAAGTAAATGGTATCACACACACGCGCTGGTCTATTTTTTTGCCTGCATCGATTTTGTACCTACCAAATGTCATTGAACTGCCATTAAAGCTTGCCTTGAAACATTTAACCAGGATGACCCCACAATATATTTTACTATTATTTCAAGGGGTTTTCCGCCATGAAAAAACATGATGATGTGGCTTGAATGTAGGAGAGGACCCACCGAATACTGATGGCGAGAAAGACAAGCTGAACAGGTCAAATGGTTCGATTAATACGGGGGTTTGGTTTCTGATTGAAAAATTGCAGCATGTCCAACACATAAGTAATTGGGTTTCCGGCCCGCCCTAGTAATTAAGAAGTCAGAGATGGAGAACAACAGCAAGCAGATGGAAAATAGGAAAGAGGGTGTTGAAGAGAAGAAAGGAAAACTTGATGGGTTGCCGATGGAGAGCAGTCCCTACCTGAAGTATACAGATTTGGAGGATTACAAGCGCATGGCCTACGGCACTGAAGGACACCAAGAAGTTAAGCCAAATCAAGGTGGAGGTGGCACCGATGCTCCCACGCTTTCGGGGAACGACCTCTCCCCGGGAAAAATGGCGATAACCGAAGCAGCCAATCGTCATGGCATTCCATAAATCAACGTTGCTGCTGCAATTAATATTATCATTGCTTTGAACAGCTGACCTCGCAGAGTCCCTTTCCATGTCTTCCGATTCAAAGGCTTAGAAAAGTTTGCCCTGTTCTTTGTGCACAGACCCTTAACAGATTCAGTAGCTCTTCCTTTTCAAGTAATCTCTGGTGTGCTCATTCGTGCTACAATGGAGAATGTCAGTTTATATTGTTCGTTTCACTCGTAGAACGGGAGATGTAATTTCTTTTCGATTTGTGAATTTTATCTTTCGAAATATAAATGTGAAGGAATATTATCAGGAACTTTGAAAATCTTTAATGGCTGTGGTCAGTTATGATGAATGCCCTTAACGGATAAGATGAGTGAATTGTCTAGCTGTTAAATAACTTTTTTTATTTATTTAAAATCATACTATTTCAATTCAGATTTAAAACTGTGCTCACTTTGAAGCAACCAAAATAGAAATAGAAGGTTGGGCCAGAGGCCTGCAATGACATAATAATAGCCGTTATAATATTTTGAGTCCAGGAAAAACAAAATGCAAAGCCTAAGGATCCAGTGGAGGAGAAATTTGGGTCGAGACTCGAGAAAAAAAAAACCAGTCTCTGCTCTAAAACGAATTAGTGGGTCTGAATAGAAGAAGATCTATGCATGTTTGGGCCATCCTTCCATGTCTTTAGAGTGTTTGGGTTCTTCACTCAAAGTTCGTACATGGACTCAGAAAATATTTGTTTTTATTTGATAAGTTTTTTAATAAGGATATATAATTTTTGTTTTAGTTTTTTCCTTGATTCCATTAAAATTTTTCTTTTGGGTGTTTTCAGGATGAGCAACTGTTAAATCTTTTGTTTAAAAAAAAATAAAATATATTATTTTATTAAATATTTAAAATATCAATTGCTATACCCCGTAATAAATGCCTCCAGCCATTAGTAATTTATTCTAAACAGGAAAAAAAAATAAGAATCAGAATGTTAACACTTATTTTGGCGTCTTCTTACATGATTATCGGACAACCCCTTTCTGCCATTTTCCGTCGACTTTATGCCTTTAAACAGAATTTGTTAGGGTGTCGGGGCTAAGCTAGCTTGCTGCTTCTGCGCATGGCATGGCATGGCAGGATGAGGGACCCGAACATCATCGATCATAGAATGAAATAATTAAAATATTGTACTCTGGTGAATCTGCAACCTTATTTTATATATATATATAAAGTGTATCCACAACCTCCAATCCCATCCATGAGGTCTCATCAAACAGAAACTGTTGCTGATCACTCCACCTCACTGCAATTTAAAAGTTGAGGATCTCCAAACAAACACCCATAAAGTAGCCAACAAATCTCGAAAACAAAGCAATCCTTGTACAATAATTGGAAGTACAGCTCGATCTTTGCTTAGATATATTCATGGATGGACTTGCCATTTGCATTGGCTAGAGGAGCTACACTCCAAATCTACACTGCGTTAACATGGCTAGTTTATATATTTTAACATGATCGATTGCAGCAATAATGGTTTTGGGGGACTTGGGAAATCGTTAAGGATCGAATGGCCAAGATTCTCCAGGGAGTCTGATGGGAGTATCTAGCATCATCTGCAAGCCGGCTCTGCTGAAAGCAATCGAAGTGGACGTGTCATGGGGGGCTATGGTGTCTGCAGCAGAAGCAGATTCTGAGAACCCCAAAATGTTACCACCACAGCCCATCTCAGAAAACGAGGGATTATTTTGGTGTGGATTTGGGTGAACGATCTTATCCACGCAACCCAGGTGAGCATACTGAAAATGGGAAAAGTTGGCCTCTGTGCTGCACTGTTTATAATTCGTACAGGATTGCTTGCAATCTTGATAGGAGAAGCTGGACTTGAATAGCATCGATGGCGACTGGCTGTTGGAGTTCGTGCCCGTGTTTTTATTTGTTGAGGTGGTAGGTGAAAAACATGGCTGGAAGCCATTTATTGACATGGCATTGGACTGGGAAACAAGTGGGTTAAGCAGGCTTTTGAGGTCATTTTCTTGGTGTTCATGAATCAGAAAAGCGTTTTGGAAGGCCTCGTGATCAGCCGTGTTCTTGGATTGACACTGATCAAATATTGGTGCCGATGCTTCAAGCAGTGGAGGCAATGAAACTGAATTTGCTGGGGAACAGGCTTCCATGAGGTGATGATAGCCTTGTCCAGCTTGGAGAAACACATTCTTCTTCTCCCCTTTTTTGTGAAATATCCTACAAATCACCCATTCCTCCTGCAAATTGAACAATCTCAATATAATTTCCATGGAGCATGAGATTAAGAGCATAGCTAATTGATTATTCTTACAATGCCGAAGGCATAATTAATTCAATAGTAACATATTTTTGAGGCAGACAAAATAATAAATCAATGTAAGGCCATCGACAGTGAGTTGTTAAATCAAAACAATCATCAAATTCTACCCTTCAAAGGTGAATAAACAGTGAAAATTGTCTAAGTGGACAGCAACCCAGATCAGATCAAAGAACTACAAGTCAACTCAGAACCAGACAAAATATGACAGCAAGCTAGCTAGCTTGGTTTCCCACGGCGCACGAGTGGGGGAGAAAGGGTCCGTCCACATTACCTTACACGAGTGACGGAAGGAAAAGTCGCCGTCTAAGCGGTACTCATGCATGACCCACTTGGTTTTTTCACCTCTAGGAGCCCTGCCTTTGTAAAAAACAAGTGTCTTCTTCAAGCCAAGCATGGCACCAGTTGAGGCACTGTATACTTCTCTATCCTTGCCCGTGGCTTTCCAGTAGCCAGCACCGGTGGCCCGATTTGTTCTCAGCCCAGTTGGGTACTTCCTGTCCCTCAAGCTAAAAAAGTACCATTCTCTTTCTCCCATCTTTGCTACATCTGATTATACAATAAGAGAACCAACACCACCATTCAAATTCACTTCAATGAAATATAGATTTTGTCAGAAGTGATCGGCTTAAATGCTGTGTGTGTACACGTTAGTTTATAAATAAACATAAAAAGAAATGGGGTCCCTTTCCAAGAAAAGAAAGGGCATTTCTTAACAGATAGGTTGATCCAGCTTAAACTCACATATATATAGTTAAAGCTAGCCTAGCTTCGCCTGAAAAGTGGAAGCATCTTCAGGTAGAAAAGCAAAGAAAATGGACTTAATATTTTTGGAAACTACTAATCACGTTCTAGCATATATACCAAGCGAGCTAAGTTATAGCAGCGAATTACAGGTAAAGGGAATATTCTGATCAGTTTCTTTTGGTGGTGCCATGCGCGCATCTTGCTGGCTTGAAGAAAAAATGAATCATGCATGTAAACGTAGCACATTCGTTTAAAACTGAGAAGAAATAATGGGCTAGCATGTGTGTGTGTGTGTGTACCTGGAAGCTCCCAGGGTTCACATCTGTTAAGGTCAACCTCAGCAATGTCTACACCGCAAAAACTCCCGTTAAACACTTTTGAAGCGAGATAAAAGGTTATAAGCTCTTCATCTGTTGGATGGAATCTAAACCCCGGAGGTAACCCTTGCTCGTTTATCTCTTCACATGTCAGTTCACACAGAAGTTCTTCCATGGCTAGCATCTTCACACAACACCAGAGAGAGAGAGGGAGGGAGAGGGAGAGGGAGGGAAGGAGGGGATTTTAATTAAGGTCGTAAAACAGGGCTTTGGAAGTGGATGAAGGAAAATGGTTTGTAGTGGCACGCAATTTATAGGGATTTCGTTGAAAGCACTGAAACCAAAGGAGGATGGGAAACTGTGAGGGATAGAGTGAAGGAGAAAGAGATGGATTTGGGCTAAAAAACTAAGTGGGGGGACTACAGAATTGCACCTGAAAAGCTTCCCAGTCAGAAAAATTTTCAAAAGTTTTTTAATAAGGAAAAAGAAAAGATTTCGTTGGGTTTTTGTGCGTGCGTGTGGAGGTAAAGGGTAGTAAATTTGGTCCTCACATTACTACAGAATGTTTAATCAAATTCCACTTATAAGGAAAATTGCGACTCAATCCCTCTTATGTAGTAAATAATAATGTCATTAATATAGATAACAAAACTTATTTTTTATACTTTTGATCCACTGTCAATGAAAGTAATTAACATGCTGGCTTTTTCGTATCAACTAAAAGAGGGGTGGTACATAGAAAGTAAACTATTAGGATTCAATCAGTCATTTTTCCTGGTATGAGGACTGGATTAAACTTTGTGTAGCAGGAAGGAATAGGGTTGCAGACCCCGAATTGTAGAGTGGTTGCAGAGATTTTTATTATGCGTGCGTGTGTGAGCATGTTTGCAAATAGCTAGGCTAGGAGGGGTCAGATAATTTTATTGAGAAACACGAGGCTACCATTCCGACACAGTGAGATCATCCTCACATACTTAATTATTTATTTTCAGAATAAACTAATATAAATTATAAACAATGGCGTGATTACGCTAGCCAGTACTAAAGAATAATTAAAGGCATGGCCATGGATTCCTTAAGATGTGTCTCGCTCGTCCTGAAATTATTTATCTTCGCTCCTTTCCATGCCACTCTTTCTACACGGTCTAAATAGCCTTTGTTTTTCAAAACAAGATTAAAAAAAAAAGAGAGAGTTATAAAACATTCGTGCCTCTATCAGGGGAATTTACTGTTTTTGAGAAGTGATTTTATTGTTTTTTAATATGTTTTACAAATACCCTTTCAATTAAGTATTTATAAATTATATTTATTTTATGAATATTTATAGTTTACTATATTAATATTAAAGGATAATAAATCACTCCATCACCCCAAGGAGGTTTACGAATACAACATGGTTTCTGTTGTTAGAGAATTATTTCATTTAAAAATTTAGGCTGATAATTAAAATTTTAAAAATATAATTTATATAATTTTCTGACATATCCCATCAAATGAAAGTTATTTGGGCTTAAAACTTGTACAAACATGCATTATGTCGTGTTTAATTTTTATCAAATAGAATGAGGGTGATAAAATTTAAATTCATAACCGTTTAGTGAGGAAGATTATGATATCTCTTTTACAATTTTAAATTATTTACTGAAATTTCAAGATATAATTTATATTATTCTCTAATATATCTATGAACTATTATACATTCACACACCAACTATTGAACAATTCTACCCTGCATTCAATGTTTTCTAAAACATTTGAATTTGAATAAACTAGTAAAATAAAAATAATCATGGATGCTAAAGTGGATCCTATCATAGGATACCAGTTAGGCAAGAATAAACACGAGAAAAACACTGGTTATAGTTTTATATTCACGTTAATTCAAGTAATAAAACTACGAGCAATACTAATTTAGAAGCAAGTTTATATAGCCATTTCAATATCAGTTTGATCGGGAAGCGGGGAGCATTTATGGGAGTCTTCTCCTCCCGAAATGTGTCGGCGTTGCACGTGTAGAATGATGAGGTAAAATAACAGGTTTCCTGGGCTGCTTCTGTAGATAGATCTATATAACTATATAGATAGATAGATCTTCGGAACACGCAGCAAGTAAAAGATACTACCAGGCAGGCTCTAATCTTAAATACGATCACCATATAATTTTCTTCCTCGCTGGTTACATAAGCCTACGTTCCTGCTATATATAACCTATCTGGGTCCTGTTTCTTAAATGCAGTCATTTTTACTGTTTTTTTTTTATCTTCTTGTTTTCACCTTCTGAGGAACTAGCTAGCCAGCTGGGCCTACGTCTGATTACCCTGGAGGGCGTTTTGGCATTATCACATGTGCTAGCTAGGAACTCCCTTACGCCACTTGGTGGGACTTGTTAATCCCGTCTGTCAGCTTTATGAAAATCTTCATGCATGCCTTTGCTATCTAAGGGGCCGGAGTACAGTAAGAAAGAAGAAGAAGAAGAAAGTAAAATAGTAATTAAGAGGTGGGAACTGGGTAGAAACAAGGTGTTCGTTTTATTTCATGCTTAAGAAAGAGCTTACTTCATTGGTGCATGCTTTTGTGTAATTAACATGGGAGAAGTGAATACAATTAAGAGAGAAAAGAAATATTTTTTTTCTGTTGTTTGAAAATACTAACCAAATAAATATAATTGATTCTGAATTACTTATTTTTTCCCTATGAAAATGGTTAGTGTAAACTAGGTTTTTATACTAGAAAGAGTGTGTTTTCACTATATATTAATTAAATCAACATTTTAAAGTAAAAACACAGTTGACAATATAAAAGAAAATGGGATTTTTCAACACAAGCATCAGTTAAAAGTATACTGTTACAAATCATTTCCATTTTTTTTATAATAACAATAAAACAAGAGCCAGATCGATGGGGAATATTGGTGGACGAGATATTAATTAATGGCATGGTAATTAATAAATAGATTGGTGAGGAAGGACCTGGCAGCATTTCCTTCTCTCCCACGCTTAGGCATGATTCTGCTTCAAATCAAAGAAGAAGGACAATCTAAAGCTAGCAAGGTCATTGTTTTGTTTCAGCCACTGAAACCCTTTTTCCTACACCTATATACGCTAGGTTTCTGCCATTCAATTTACACACAACATAACAGATTCTCAATCATGGACCTCATTATTTTCCATTGATTGGAGCTAGATCATGAGCGCTCACACTATATAGTACGTACAATATCAACAATTAATAATCATGTCCGGATGATGGTTGATCACTCAGCTTCGTAGGATTACAAGTGGAAACGGGGGACAGACGCTCTTGATTCAGGCTAGCTAGGGATCTATCTAGGAGCATGTGTACACACCTTTTTGTTGGATCATTGTTTTGCTTGCGGCATGCAATAATTCTTCAGCACAATTCTTTGTTGTTCTCCGGATCGGTCTTCATCTGAGCTCACCTAATTGCAGTGCTTTTTTTTCCCTTGCTGTTTGATTTAAATTGTGATTATTTGCTATATATAGTTTATAAAGTTATACTTTACAGTTGGTCATTATCACTTCAGTTGTGGGTCTTTTTGTTTGATCTGTCTCTTCCAGCGTTTTTGTAGAAGTTAATGATAATTCCATGGCTTCTTTTTTATGCTGGATCGATCATCGAATTCAGTAGGGTTTTTCTTCTTCTAGCTAGGGTCTTACGATCTGAAAAAGTCATGTTGGGTTACTTTCCACGCCCGCAATCCTTTCCTTTCCCTTTAATCTCTCATAACTGGCCGCCATCTCCAGCCATAAGCCCACAATCCACCCGATCGACTCCATAGCTGCCGTTGACTTTCGTGTTAATTACTTTGATAGTCGCAAATTTCTAATTTACATGTCAATTTGCAATATCTGTTGATGAAGTCCCTGAAATTCTTTTTTGAACAAATCGTAGCTAGCGTAATTTGAATCAAACTGAATGACACAAAACACATCTAATATTTGTTGTTATACTAGCTAGGGAATATTCCATAAATATTTCATTCAAATGGAAAATAAATTAATTAACAGATCATAATATATAGTGAGTTCAATATACAGAATTGTTGATGAAGGTGACTCTGTTGAAGTATGAACACAATGTGTGAAACTTCAACAATGGTATGCAAACTTTCTCCCCACCATTGTTGAAAATGGTTACTAACCCACCATTCTTCCAACCCACCATTGTTGAAAGTGGTGAATTTGGTGGCCAACCATTAAAGATTGTCTCCTCACTCTTGCTATAAATAGAGGAGCTTCTTAGAGCTTTAGACATCATTGAGTGAAGAACACAAGTGAATGTGTTGTGTAGAGAGCTAAAGAGTGAGTTGAGTTGAGTTGAGTTGAGTTGAGTTGAGTTGAGTTGTTTCTCCTCCTCCTTGTATTTGTATTATTGTTTGCTTAATACAAATCAGTAGCTCCTTGGAGTAGGCAAGTTGCCGAACCACGTAAATATTGTGTGTTAATCCGCTGCCATCTCTAACAACTAGTATCAGAGCTGATGGTTTAAAGGGGTGTTTGATTTTGCTCAAAAATGAAAATTTTCAAAATTGTGTTTTGATTATACCACTGTGTAGAGGAGGCCGAGACGAAGCCACTAGGAAAACGGCGTCAAAATCTGATGTCGAACATGGCCGCACTCTCCATCACTCTCCAGCAGGGCATCTGCCCACGCGCGCAGACGCGCCCCATGCGTCTTCTTCGCCCGGATTGGCTGACCCGACCCGAATACCAGTTGACCCCAACAACTGGTATCAGAGCCGTTGGTGTAGGTGTTTGATTTTTTGCAGAAAAATCAAAGTGCTCAAAAACGAGTTTTGAGCATCTGATCTTGTAGAGGAGGTCACCACGATTCCAACGGTGTATAGTACACTTAATTTGGAGTTCAAACAAAGGAGTTATTGCCGGTCATAGTTTTTACTGGAAAAGTCAACCCATGTCACGGGCCAGTCAACGCCACGTTACCGGCCAGTCAACACCACATCATCGGCCAGTCAACGCCACCTCATCAGTCAAGTCAACACTGCCACGTCATCGGTCCGATCCATCTGGACCGATCACTGCCACGTCATCGGTCCGATCATCGACACGTCATCGGTCCGAGTCATCTGCCACGTCATCGGTCCGATCACCGCCACATCATCGTCCCGATCACTGGTCGGTCAGTGCCACGTCATCGACACGTCATCAGTCCAGTCAGCAGTGCCACGTCATCGGTGGGAGGTGTTCTGGTGTAGCAGGGTCTACGTAAACCCGGATACGCGGGTTGATCTGAGCCGTCCATTTGTTCAGATTTTGATTGATCAGATCTGAGCCGTCTGAAGTCTGATTTTGGTCGTTCTTGAGTCATTTTCAGATAATTTGACCTTTCCGGACGCATCTGTGGTGTCCGATTTATCAAATTCAGACTCAAAGATAGCATAGAAAGAAGCTATGGACACGGACGAGGTAAAAGGGACCGGAATAGAAAAATTTGATGGGCGAGATTTCGGTTATTGGAAAATGCAAATAGAAGATTATTTGTATGGGAAGAAACTTCATCTTCCTTTATTTGGACAGAAACCAGAGGCGATGAAAGATGAAGAATGGATCTCTTCGATGCACAAGTGTTAGGTCTGATCCGACTAACACTTACAAGGAAGGTCGCTCACAATGTCATCAAAGAAAGGACTACAGCAGGATTAATGACAGTCCTATCTGGTATGTATGAAAAACCATCTGCCAATAATAAAGTGTATTTGATGAAGAAATTATTCAATCTGAAAATGGCAGAAGGAATGCCTGTCACACAGCATTTGAATAATTTCAACACTATCACAAATCAATTGTCATCAGTTGAAATTGATTTTGATGATGAGATACGAGCCTTGATCCTATTGGCTTCATTGCCAAATAGCTGGGAGGCAATGAGAACGGCGATCAGCAACTCGGCTGGAAAATCCAAGTTAAACTATGATGACATCCGAGACTTGATACTTGGAGAAGAAGTTCGTAGAAGAGATGCTGGTGAATGTTCAACTTCAGGTTCTGCCTTGAACGTTGAGACTAGAGGTAGAAGATTTGATAAATACTCAAATCGCGGCAGATCGAAATCCAGACCAAGGCCTCGTCAAGATCGAAGCAAGTCAAGATCCAGAAAACCTCTGGAATGTTGGCATTGTGGCAAACCAGGTCACA
Organism: Salix exigua; assembly: GCA_032356905.1. NCBI lineage: Eukaryota > Viridiplantae > Streptophyta > Magnoliopsida > Malpighiales > Salicaceae > Salix > Salix exigua. The sequence continues at coordinate 725,413 of CM063589.1, read as the reverse complement.
TTCAAGCAAACTGTTATAAGATGAAGAAGGAGGAGGATGATAAATCTGCCAATACAGTGGCAGAGGAAAGGCATGAAGCATTGTTACTCTCGATCAGCGAGTCCACTTGATTCTTGGGTGTTAGACTCGGAGCTTCATTCCACACTACTCCTCATCGTAATATTCTGCGAATTATGTTGCTTGGTGACTATGGTTTGGTATATCTAGCAGATGGAGAGCCATTAAGAATTATTGGTGTAGGAGATGTCGAGATAAAACTACCCAATAATTCTACATGGAGGCTACAACAGGTAAGACATGTACCTGAGCTGAAGAAGAACCTGATCTCAGTAGGGCAACTTGATGAAAGCGGCCATTCCATAAATTTTGCAGGAGGCATGTGGAAAGTCTCAAAAGGAGCAATGATTTTAGCACGGGGGAAGAAAACTGGCACCTTGTACATGACCCCAGCCTCAGAAGATATCATTGCTTCCACCAAGTCTGAAAATCAAGTCGATTTATGGCACTATAGACTTGGTCATTTGAGTGAGAAAGGAATGAAGCTGATTCTCTCAAAAAGAAAGCTATTAGGCTTGAAATCAACAGAGTTTGATTTGTGTGAAGGGTGCATCATCAGAAAAAGGCGAGTTTTCTGAAAATTGGAAGAGCTCCAAGACCTAAGAAATTGGAGTTAGTACACTCAGATGTATGGGGCCATCTCCAGTTGCATCACTTGGAGGTTCAAAGTATTATGTAACCTTCATCGATGACTCAAGTAGAAAGGTATGGGTTTATTTTCTGAAAAATAAATCTGATGTGTTTGAAACCTTCAAGAAGTGGAGAGCTATGGTGGAGACTGAAACAGGATTGAAGCTAAAATGTCTGAGGTCAGACAATGGAGGAGAATACACTGATGGAGATCTCAAGGAGTACTGTGCTACTAATGGTATCCGGATGGAGAAGACCATTCCAGGCACACCGCAACAGAATGGTGTGGCAGAGCGAATGAATAGAACCATCAATGAAAGAGCCAGGAGCATGAGGTTGCATGCTGGATTACCTCCAACATTCTGGTCTGAAGCTGTCAATACTGCAGTTTACTTAATCAACCGAGGACCTTCTGTTCCTTTAGATTTCAGAATTCCTGAAGAGGTCTGGACAGGAAAGGAGGTAAATCTTTCACACTTGAAAGTATTTGGATGTGTTTCTTATGTGCACATAGATTCTGAAGCAAGAAGTAAGCTTGATGCAAAGTCCAGAAAATGCATCTTTGTTGGCTATGGTTCTGATGAGTTTGGATACCGATTTTGGGATGAAGAAAATCGGAAAATTATCAGAAGCAAAAATGTCATATTTAATGAGAAGATGACATACAAGAACAAAGATGCGATAAATTCTGACAAAGTTGAGACATCGGCTGTAATAGATGTAGATGATATTGCTAAAAGTATTGTACAAGGCAATATCATTGATAAAGAAAACATTGATCCGCAGGAAGAGCCATGTACACCACCAACAGTTGTCAGAAGATCTTCCAGGACGATCAGACCTCCACAACGGTTCTCACCATCATTGAACTATATTCTATTGACAGATAATGGTGAGCCTGAAAGTCTTGAAGAAGCTACAAGAGCTGAAGAATCAAGCAAGTGGGAGCTAGCCATGAAAGATGAGATGGATTCCTTGTCAAGAAACCAGCATATGGGAATTGACTCCACTACCTAAAGGGAAGACAGCCTTGCATAATAAATGGGTGTACAGGATTAAAGAAGAGCATGATGGAAGCAAACGATTCAAGGCAAGACTTGTCGTGAAGGGATTTCAACAAAAGGAAGGTATCGATTATACAGATATCTTTTCTCCAGTGGTAAAAATGACTACAATCAGATTAGTATTATCAATTGTAGCTGCAGAAGATCTACATCTTGAGCAGTTAGATGTGAAGACTGCTTTTCTACATGGAGATCTAGAAGAAGATATCTACATGAAGCAACCAGAGGGTTTCTCAGAAAAGGGAAAAGAGAACATGGTTTGCAAGTTGAAAAGGAGTTTATATGGTTTGAAGCAAGCTCCGAGGCAATGGTACAAGAAGTTCGACAACTTTATGTGCAACAATGGGTTCACACGTTTGCAAGCAGACCATTGTTGTTATGTAAAGAATTTTGGGTCATCATATATCATCTTATCGATATATGTAGATTATATGCTAGTTGCATGATCTAGCATCGAGGAGATCAACAAGCTGAAACAACTATTGTCAAAGCAGTTTGAAATGAAGGATTTGGGAGATGCAAAACAAATCCTTGGCATGAGAATCATCAGAGACAGAGATAAAGGTACTCTGAAACTTTCACAAGAAGAGTATGTGAAGAAAGTGCTCCATAGGTTCAAGATGGATGGAGCAAAGCCAATAAGCACACCTTTGGCTAAACATTTCAAACTTACTAAGGAGCAATCACCTAAAATCGAAGAAGAAAGGAACTATATGAATACAGCTTCCTTATACGTCAACAATCGGAAGTCTCATGTATGCTATGGTCTGCATACAAGACCGGACATTGCACATGCAAGTGGGAGTTGTGAGCAGATACATGAGCAATCCTGGCAAACAACACTGGGAAGCAGTCAAATGGATTATGAGGTATTTGAAAGGTACTTCAAATACATCCTTATGCTTCACAAAGTCAGACTTGAAGCTTCAAGGATATGTAGACGCTGATTTAGCCGGTGATATCGACACAAGAAAAAGTACTACAGGGTTTGTGTATACTCGGGTAATACAAATTGTATGTTGGGCTTCAAAGCTACGGAAGATTGTTGCTCTTTCTACAATGTGTTGAATATGTAGCGATTATGTAAGTCGGGAAGGAGATGGTTTGGTTACAAAGCTTCTTGGAAGAATTAGGCAAGAAACAATATAAAGGCATTCTGTACAGTGACAGTCAGAGTGCTATTTTTCTTGCGAAGAATCCAGCCTTTCATTCTAGGACAAAACACATACAGTTGAGATATCATTTTATTCGGTCTCTTCTTGATGATGGACAATTGATACTTGAGAAGATTCGAGGTTCGGAGAATCCTGGTGACATGCTGACAAAGGAAGTACCTATAGAAAAATTGAAGCTGTGCAAAGCTTCGATTGGACTTCAAGACTAAAAGGATTGACACCATTGTGTTCAAGTGGGAGATTGTTGAAGTATGAACACAATGTGTGAAACTTCAACAATGGTATGCAAACTTTCTCCCCACCATTGTTGAAAATGGTTACTAACCCACCATTCTTCCAACCCACCATTGTTGAAAGTGGTGAATTTGGTGGCCAACCATTAAAGATTGTCTCCTCACTCTTGCTATAAATAGAGGAGCTTCTTAGAGCTTTAGACATCATTGAGTGAAGAACACAAGTGAATGTGTTGTGTAGAGAGAGCTAAAGAGTGAATTGAGTTGAGTTGAGTTGAGTTGAGTTGAGTTGAGTTGTTTCTCCTCCTCCTTGTATTTGTATTATTGTTTGCTTAATACAAATCAGTAGCTCCGTGGAGTAGGCAAGTTGCCGAACCACGTAAATATTGTGTGTTAATCACTGCCGTCTCTAACGGACTCCTTCCTGCAGACACATACGAAATTGTTTGGCCTTTCGTGTAGCTAGCAATGGCTATATAGCTAGCTAGTGTGTTCATGGATTTGCTTATCGTCTTCTGCAGCAATAAAGCTATCTTTCTTGCCTTACCGGTTGTACGCATGTCTCAGGACTGCTACTCTGGAGCAATATATATATAGATTTTTGGCGGGCTCATAGAAAAATTGCCCATCCTCTTTCATCTCCTCACATTCTCTTTGGCCCAAAACAGTGGAAATAATGCACTTTCTAGAGTCATAAATTCATTCCTCCCACTCGATCTCCCATACACGTTGTAGATCGATGTCAAGCGTGTACGTACCTTTTTGCTGTATTTGAGTCAATCCACTGCCACTCGGCTGAAAATCAGTCCTTTTTGGGTCGTATATATATTCTGTGAGCGACGGCGTTTTCAGGCTGGTACAAATTGGACCACAGAGTTAACGTATGCTCAGCTCCTCAACCACCATTAATGGAAGATTGGTGGTTAATTATACCTCGCTGCATGAACTTTTCAGTTTCCTGGCTTTATACACGTCGTTACAAGTATTCGCTTGAAAAAGCACTCGATCGGCATGCAGTAAGAAGCGCTTCATCCCTTCTGAAAGAAAATTGCCATGATACAACAGCCAGCACAGTCTCCATGCCTGCAACCTAGCTAGCCCAGCCTGGCGCTATTAAATAACTATATATTTAAGCTGCTGTCATACAGGTGAAAGTCTCCGTGGATGTGATGATCACAATTCGCATGTGCTTGTGAATAAGAATCCAAGTTACTAAATCTGCTCAAGATTCTTAGAAAATAACTAAAACAAAGTCATATTAAATCTTTATTTTTTTAACTAATTAGCCCTTACTAGATCGAGCTTTGAAAACTCCATCTGGATACATTCTTGAATTGACCCATCAGGAGTGTTTATATATAAAGAGCCTGAAAGAGATTGTCCGCGTATTTTCGAACAACTCAGAATTATTTTCCGCGTGTAGAAGCAGAATAGAAAACAACAAGATTGGAGATCGAATTGTTGAATATTGAAATTGGTTGATGAGAAATAAGAGCCAAAAGGACTGTCAAGAAATCAATGTGGGTTTCGCAATGCAGGTGCTGCAGGCTTTAAATTGTTATCAGCAAGGCCACCTTAATGCAAAATACGTACCTTTTTCTCAACGTAAACGATGTGTTTGGTGTCTGGATTTATTAGATTTTCACAATTCGGCCTCTCCTTTTTAATTTTTTACCAGTTGAGTTTCTAATCTATTTATAATTGCGCAATCAAGCACCTTTTGTTTTGTGGTATTTGCACAGTCGAGCCTTTCATGTCACGGGCTTGTGATTTTATGAATAGATTAAAAACTTAATTGATATGAATTAAGAAAAATAAAGGACCTAATTATGAAAATCGAATAAGATAGGACACCAAATGTTCTGTCATCTCTCTCTCTCTCTCTTGTGGTCCAAGAAGTTACAAGAAGCTCTGACTTGTCCTTATTTGTGCTGTCCTCACCCGCATTTACTTGTATAATTTATTTTTGTGTTTAAAATCACGTTTAGGTACATTTTAAAAATACATTTGACTTGAAAAGATATTAATTTTTTTTATTATTATTTTATTAATATAAAAATTATTTCAATATTTTTTAAATATATACTATTTTCTAATATTTTTTTCTATTCATTTTGATAGAGATCTTTTGCTGGCCGGGAGCCCATTTTAGTACTTTATATTTGCCGTGCCTGTGAGTGCACATATTTGCCGCGGCTGTGAGTGCACGCACCCCGGCCCACGTTATTGGAAGCCCATTCGAATACTTCATATTTGCTGCGACTGTGATACACGCACTCCAGCCCACGTTATTGGAAGCCCATTTCAATACTTCATATCTGTTGCGAGTGTGAGTGCACGCAATCCGGCCCACATAAATGGAAGCCCGAAGGTGCTGCATAAACTCGTCTTGGAAAGCATTGATCCAACTCTTTTCATAATTTTTCTCATCTTAGGGTGTATAATATGATAGCATTAAGAGTTTCATAAAAAATAAATAATGATCTAGATTTGAGATTACCATTTGCTTGCAATGATTTAAGCCAAAATCCCAACCCTTTTGAAATGTTGACCATATTGACCCTGCTTCTTTTTATTTATTTATTTATTATAAAAAAGAAATTATCAATTAATATTATCACAATAAAATACCCCAACAATATCCAGCATGAAATTTAAAATAAAACAAAAAAAAAAGAATTTTTATTTTATCAAATAGGTACAGCAAGTTACATATTTACAAGAAATATTACAGGTGACCTTGAAGCAAAGTTTTTCACCTCCTAAGATTACAAAAGAAGAAGAAGAGTATCTCATAGCTTAAAGAAAGCTAGGACACAGGGATTCTATCTTTTAATTAGGAGTCAATAAAGTATATGTTAAAAGTAAATTATATGATGCAGTGCAGGAAAATGTATTATGTTATCTACTACATGATCATGTCGTCATATGCTTAGACTGAAAGCAATATAACATCACGAACCAATCTTTAAGTCTCAGCATTCAGAAAAATAAACAATCCAACAACTTTACTTGAAATTAAGCCACCACCTGCTTATAAACCAGCACTGTCCCTTCCCTCTGTATTCATCCATCCATCCATCCAATCTGCAGCTAGAATGGCTCTCCCCTCACTTTCTCTGATGTTTCTTCTCGCATTGTCTTTCATGTCATTCTTCGCCCCTTCTTGTTTAGCTCGTGATTTCTCAATTGTGGGCTATACCCCTGAAGACTTGACGTCCGGGGATAAGATCGTCGATCTCTTTGAATCGTGGATATCAAAACACGGTAGGATTTATGAGAGCATAGAGGAAAAATGGCTCAGGTTTGAGATTTTCAAAGATAACCTGTTCCACATTGACGAGACCAACAAGAAGGTCGTTAACTACTGGCTTGGATTGAATGAGTTTGCTGATCTGAGCCATGAAGAGTTCAAGAACAAGTATCTTGGCTTGAAGGTTGACTTGTCTGGAAGAAGAGAAAGTTCTCAGGAATTCACTTACAAGGATGTCACGAACATCCCGAAGTCGGTGGATTGGAGAAAGAAAGGAGCTGTTACTGATGTCAAGAACCAAGGTTCATGCGGTGAGTGTCCCATCTCAATCTCAGATTCTTACGCACAAAATTAGCCCCGCGGTTAGAGAAATATCTAGCAATGTCACATGCATGGTCAATGCTTATTTGTGCAGGTAGCTGCTGGGCCTTTTCAACAGTAGCAGCAGTAGAAGGTATAAATCAGATTGTCACAGGAAATCTGACATCCCTGTCCGAGCAAGAGCTGGTCGATTGTGACACCACTAATAACTATGGCTGCAATGGAGGGCTGATGGATTATGCATTTTCTTACATAATCTCCAATGGCGGCCTCCACAAGGAGGTAGATTACCCATATATCATGGAAGAGGGCACCTGTGAGATGAGAAAGGTATTGATTGGCTAACAAGTAATGATCACTCCTTCATGGCACGCCATCATGTTAATCCAGGCCATACAGTTTTCGTTTTTGTATAATTTTGCAGAGATGAATGAATAAAAATAAGCACGGCCGTTTGATTCATGTCTTTGATCTTGCAGGAAGAATCAGGGGTAGTGACCATCAGTGGATACCATGATGTTCCACAAAACAGTGAAGAAAGCCTGTTGAAGGCACTTGCCAACCAGCCGCTCAGTGTGGCCATTGAGGCTTCTGGCAGAGAATTCCAGTTTTACAGCGGGGTAGGTCAACATTCACTACACCTCTCTCTCTCTCTCTCTCTCTGAATGGTAGTCTAACTTTACCATTGATTTGTGTTGCAGGGTGTTTTTGACGGTCATTGTGGAACTCAGCTAGATCATGGAGTGGCGGCCGTTGGATATGGATCAACCACTGGCATGGATTACATTATCGTTAAGAACTCCTGGGGATCTAAATGGGGAGAAAAGGGTTACATAAGGATGAAGAGAAAAACTGGCAAGCCTGCAGGGCTTTGTGGAATCAACAAGATGGCTTCTTATCCCACCAAAAAGAAGTAAAATGCTACATGGTCTCTGCCCCTGTCTTCCTCTTTCAGTCCCCATATCTGACATCTGGATGTCGTCGGGTGATGTCTTGTAATAATTGATATTCAAATGTTCGATCGCTCAAGTTGTTGTTTTATCACGCTTTCTGTTGGCTATCCATTAAAATTTGAAGAAATTTACAAGAAAGACACCTCATTTTATTACTATCTAGCTCTGCCAAATTTCCACTCAGCTTAATTACTGTGTAGCCTTACAGATGAAGATGAAAGGTCCATGATAGATGATGTAATATATATATATATATCGCACAGCTATAGCTAGCAGTGCTTCTCGTAATTAATCATCACCGCTACCGCCATCATATTTTGCTTTGACGACAGGATTTGCCGCAGCTTTCCCTTTACCACCGCCGCTTCCATCAGCGCAAGCTAAAACAACCACTGAAATTATCATGAAAATTCGACAAATTAGTAGCAGAATGCTACCGGCGAGTTTATGATCAACAGCCTCACCTCCCTGGTTTTTGAAGGCTCTTGAACATCCATCCATCCTTACAAGCTGCCTAGTTAATCATGAGCTTCACGTTGCTGATGTATATTCCTGAAATCTACGTCCTTGTGTTCTGCACCCAATTTCATCACTCTCCTCGCATCACATAATCCTTACTCGTGTTCTTCATGCTAGCTGCTTCTAATTCTGAACTTGCAAGGAAACAATCATCTTACGGGATGAGTCTAAAAATGCCTCTAACTTATTCTGTGGATGTATTTTCTATAAAATACTCATAATTTATTGGGGGTAATTACAAATAAAAAATACCTTCTTATTTATTCATGGTTTCACTTTCACACGTTGTAGTTGAAAAAAAAAAATAATTTTCATCTTGCTAACATTTAATATCTTAGAATAAAATTTTTTATTTTTTTAAATTAAAGCACTTTCAACCATGCTGTTAAATACATAATTGAGAAATCAAAATGATTCAGGGACATAATTGATATAAAACAATAATATTGGTGAAAATTGACATCGTTCTAGTTGTTTGGGGGGTATACTTGATATTTACCAAAACAATACAGTAGAAACAAAACCCTTCGTTTCTCGTCACTCTCTCTCAAAAATCAATATCAGTTCTGCGCGCACTCGAAAACTGACCTGAAAACCCCTAATTCCGGAGGAAAAAATGAGAAGTAAATACAGCGGCGCGCAGCGGCGCTTTTCAAAATCACCGCAGCAACCTCCCTCATCCTCCAGTTTACGCCCATTTCCTCAATTGAATCTGGTACTTACTCTCTTTCTCTCTGCTTATATTTTATGTTTTATTGTTTTAATCAAATTTTTTTAAAAAAATAAATCACAGGAAGAAGCGAATAGTGATGAAGATGATGCTAGTTTAACTGAAAAATCAAGCAGAAGTGAGGACGATGTGGGTAACAGTGGTGATTGGATGGAGGTAGATGCATGTTTAAGTTGCAATAAGCGTGGGAAATCGAAATTGTTGGTTTGTTGCGTGATTGGCTGTCCAGTCTCTATTCATGAAAAGTGTTCCAATTTTAAGCTTGCTTTTGATGACTTGGGTAGGTTTTGTTGCCCTTACTGTTCTTATAAACGGGAGGTTAGCAGGGCTAAAGAACTTTTTCAGAAGGCCATGTTGGCGAAGAAGGCGTTGTTGGGCTTTATAGATTCTGAAATGGTGGGTGGTGAGGCTAGTGGTGGTGAAGAGAAGCGGGATGGTGGGGAAAGAGTGGAATTTGATGGTGCTGAAAAGAGAGATACGCCGGTGGAGGATGGCGGGGATGGTCTCAGGGTAAGTGATTGTGATCGTCGTGAAGTGATGGTTGATGATGAAATGGATGGCGCCTTGCCTGGTGCTGTTGACGGAAGTGACAATGGACATAACAGTCAAGAGGAGAAAACACAGGGGATTGAGTCACTTGAGGATTCAATCAGCAATGAAATTAGGGACGGGAGAAATATATCTGAAACTCATGAGTTTGAGAACTTAGAAGGTGAGGAAGGGACGCGAGAACGGGAAGAGAATGACAATATTCTTAAGGGTGGAGAGGGAGCAAAATCTTCAAGAACTCATCATGTAGAGAAAGAACAAGAACAGATACAGCAGGATGGATGCAATGACAAAGAACAAGAACAGATACAGCAGGATGGATGTGATGACAAAGAACAAGGTCATTGTTTGGGAGAAGAACAAGTGCATCGTGATGCACGAGAAGCCAATTCTGGTGGAGGAGTTACTGCACCTAAGGTTCCTCATTTTTCTGATTCGGGCACTGGGAAATCCGTTGTGAGGCGTGTCAAGCGTCTTGGTAAGAAGAAAACTGCACGGTCTCAGGATGCCAAACTTCCAGAGGAAGAACCCCCTCAACGACACACCATTGACAAGCAAGAAGCTAACCCCCCCAAAAAAAAGGTTTCCCTCTCCAAAGAGCCCAGACGACGCCTGGAATCTCCTAAGATATCGTGAGTGTTTTTATTTTATCTGAATAAAAAAATCTCCATGCAAGTTTGATCACCTCATCAACAACATGATTGCTTAGCTAAGATGGTACAAATGGATCTTTTTAACTCAACCTTCTCTTCCCCTACTAGCAGCTCCAACCTGTATCCTCGTAATGAAAAGCGTCAAAGGTTGAATTGGACAGCCGATGAGGAAGACACACTAAAGGTATGAATTTAAATAGCATCGCGTATAGATGTGACCATAGAAGATACCTGATTTTGGCGCTGCATCTTTTCAACATATTTTTACGGATGGATGGTCAAATGAAAAATAAAGTACCAATTGTTTTGTTGAAAATATTTATGAATAACTTTTTGAGGGAACTAAGCAATAAAAAGTATAATTGTTGGAAGCTGTAACTAAAGAGAAATTAACTCACTTTCAGGGAATGGTCAAGAAAGTGTTGAAAGGATTGGGGTATTAAGTTTGTCGGACATGGAGTGCCCCAAGACCTTTGATGTCGATGTCAATGATGAAAACTTTCTTTCTCCCTTGTTTTTTTTTTCTTCCTGGAATCGTTGTACTTTCCAGAGGTTAAATCTGCACCATTCAACTTGTCTTTGAATTAAAATGTGCTGTCTGTAGGTTTGATTTCATAATTGAATGAATAACATACTTGATAAATCTTCGAATCATGATAAATTGATGATTAAGTGGAAGAAATAATCCCAGAGATAGTAGAGACTTCAAGTCTAAAATGCTTACAGATTTGTCACCTTCATTTCATTAGGTGAGTTGATTGCTAACTCTTGAAAAGAACTCTGCAAACTTTTCTTTTTAATCAACTCTCTCAATATTTAATTGTTCTTAAAAAACACAAGTAAAATATTATCTTGTTATAGCTCTTAATTTGCTGTCATTGAAGGACTATTATAGCTTTGGGATGACTGAATCAGCAGAGAAATGTTAAGGATTGATTTGCCTGAGTGGTTGGCATATATTCTTTTGACTTCAGGAAGGAGTAGAGAAATTCGCAAAACCAGGAAACAGCAATACTCCATGGAGAAAAATTTTGGAGTTTGGTCACTCTGTTTTTGATTCAACTCGAACTCCCACTGATCTCAAGGATAAGTGGAGGAATATAACAAAATAGTAAGTTTATACTATGAAAATGCATGTGGTCACACACGTATTAACACTTTTTGTTGAAGGCACTATTTTGGAATGATTGAGGGTTTGCAATAGCCACATTTAAATCAGTTAGCCATGATTCTGCATCTTCTATCCAAGTGGGGCACACTATTCTCAAGTGTGTTCTCAAGTCCTCTGGTAATTTATGATCCGAGCTATATTTGAGTGATGAGATCCACATCCTCCCATTCATTAGAGTTAGAGTGAACTCATTGAACTACACATGCAATAACAAAGTAATATGTGGAAATCTAAAAAACATAAATTTCTGTACTTTGGATAGTTCAGCTTTATTCAATCGGACTGCTGAGCACTACTTGAATTTCTTACTTAATCAAGAGGCTTCTTGGTATATGACAGTGTTCCATGCTTAAAGAAATGCAGCAACCGATCATATAACAGAGGAACCACAAATATTACAAACCAAGTTTACTTTGGCTTTCCAAACCTACTCCCCTTTTATTCTTATGAAGTACGGAACTCGTCTTTACAATTGGGCATATGGACCTGATTTTCTTCTTTTTGCTTGTCAGACCCTCTCATTTGAAATTTTGTGCAGGTTTATGGTGCCTTTGTTTTCTTTTTCTTCTTTTTCATTAATTTCATGTTGTTTTCCTTGCTATAGTGCTTATTATTGTAATCTAATGTTAATGATTTTTCCATGTTATAGTGCTTATTATTGTAATCTAATGTCAATGATTTTCCATCTAGTCTGTTAACAATAGAAATTGACTTGTCTATGTACATTATCCTTTGTATCTCCTTTCACTGCCAAATTTTCCCATATCCTATTTGAAATTTTCTACCTGTTGTTTTCTGAGTTGCCGGAAGTTGACTTTCCTATATCTAACATAATGAAGTCAAACTGTTATTCTTAGGGCATACTGCTGGGCGACTGGCTTTTTGGTTACACTGCTCGGTAAGGAAGTCAACCATGTAAATGTCTTAAAATCCTGTGAATTGTGGCAGCGGTCTCTAGTGGAGTGATTTGCTTCTCAGTTTTTGATACCCTGTTGGGATGTAAATTCGTGCACTCAATCACGGCCGCACGCTTTGTTTTGTGGCTTGACTATGCTTACCATAGACAGAAAGAAGAGAAGAAATTGTAGGTGATCTATCCGGTTTTTCTTGTCCAGCTCTAGCATTTACAGAATTCGTGTACATAGATAACGCTTGTCAAGTTTTTTAATGTATCAATAGAAAAACATTTGACAAGAATTGAGGGCTATATTGAATCGAACTATCTATTTTAACATGGCATATGAAAGCACAAACCATCCACATCGTCGAAGAATTTTGGTGAACAGTGCAAATTCAACAAAATGGTTGAATCGAACTATCTATTTTAACATGGCATATGAAAGCACAAACCATCCACATCGTCGAAGAATTTTGGTGAACAGTGCAAATTCAACAAAATGGTTTCTACATGTCTTAATACACCAACCAAAATCTAGTTAGAAAAACACAAAAATAATATAAAATTGCAGGTGATCTATCTGTATTTTTCTTTTCCAGCTATAGCATTTACAGAATTTGTGTATATTTAGTTCCTTACGGAGCAATAACCTCTCTAGGAACAGATGTATTTGGGTGGCGATCAGTATCCATATCACATCGGAACAAGCACCGCTCAGTGTTTTCGTCCTCGTTCTCCTCTAATGATCTCCCATTAGTTTCTCGTGTGAACAAGTATGTCACAGCCATTCCCAAGAGACAAATCCCACCCAAACTTATTAGAGCAATTGTCATTGCTCTGTTTCTTGGAAGATCATCTCGGTCACTATGGTTTGTAGCCCATAAGAATCCCAGAGTCCCGAAGAAAGCACCTACCTTCCCCACTGCCCCAGAAATTCCATGGCATGTTGATCTAAATCTAGCCGGAAAAAGCTCTGCCGGCACAATAAAAGTGGTGGTGTTGGGTCCAAAATTTGCGAAGAAGAATGTTAGACCATACAGGACCAGGAAACCATTATTTTCGTGTGTGCCCCAATAATGGTACGGGATTCCTGATGCAAAATAAACCAAACCCATGAAGAGAAACCCCATCATCTGGATTTTTCTTCTACCAACACGATCAATGAAATAGACGGTGAACCAATACCCTGGAATTGCAGCGATAAGCGCTACCATGGCCTGGAAGAAACCAACTTTGAAAGCTTCGTTATAGACATTGGTTTCTTCCAAGTGAAGATGCGTCTTGTAAATTTGGGACTGGAAGAGGCTGCTGCTGTAAAAAGCAATGTCAAGAAGCAGCCATGTGGTGGCGCAGGCGAAGAGATCAACCCCGTGGCGGCGGAAGAACTGCTTGGAGAGCAGGGAATAAGGTGATGGGTTTCGTTGCAGATATAGGAGATCATCCTCGGCTATTCGGCTGATTGGAACATCTAAGACCTTCTCCATGTCCCTGGTTGCTTGCGGGACATTGTTCTCCACCAGAGCTGTGTACCTGGTCATGATACGACAAGGCCATACAATAACGAATTCAGTAAATCAACCTGCTCAAGTAACCTCAGTTTTCTTAATTAACTGTAAGGAATCAGCACTGGGTTTTGAGACATCATGAATTCGCTCTAAGTTCTTGAGTAGAGTAAAGGATGCGAGCTTTCAACCGGCCTAACGGAGTTTAGCTGGCTACTCCAGTTATTAAACAAGGTTAATCATGACATGATTGGAAACCATGCTTTACTTTAATATCTACAAGATAATATTCTTTATTATCTGAAAGATTAAATGATTAATTCGCTGCCAAAGATCATCATATAGTTCAGCATAGGAATAGAAAATCCATATAGTTTTTCCATCTGGTCAGCCAAAGAAGGCTGCCTTTACATTCTATGATCTCCTTCCTAGACAGTTCTACATATAAAAGTCAACCAAAATAATAAATTACTACTCTTAGTAATTATGAATCAAAGGCTGGTTGAAATCAACAAACAAAAACTATTAGCAAGGTTGCGGTCTTAAAATGTCAAAAGGAGATTTGGCATCTTAACGTTTTGGAATGGTCTTAATGAATTCATGATATTTCAATAGAATTATTGTAATTTATCAACAATATATTATCATGTACCTCGCTGTTTCAGGCATCGTCATCCGCCAATAATATGTGAGCCCAGCCGGGACGGCGCCGAGCACCAGAATCAACCTCCAAACAATGTCAGCGTCTTCTGGTGTGTGACCCTCTGACAAATTCCTGGAAGCAGCAGCCTCAAAAATCTTTGACAGCACCATAGTCACGATGGAACTAGCCAAAATCCCAAGCCCTTGCATAGAAAACAAAGCTGCCACGAAAGCTCCACGTGTCTTCCTATTAGCAAATTCAGACATGATTGTGGCCGACAAAGGGTAGTCTCCACCAATCCCAAGTCCCAGAATAAACCTGAAAATCCCCAAACTGACAAGAACACAGGTTCTGGTTCTGCAGAAGGAGAAGCCGCACCCGATGGAGCTGAAAACCATGAGCATCAATGAGATACCGTAAACGTGGCGCCTTCCCATTCGGTCACCAAGTATACCAAAGACAAGCTGACCGATCACTGTACCAAGCAGGGCTGTGCCAAGCATGGCAGCAAGAACAACCCGAGGGATTTGGTATTTGCCATGAGCAGGACTGTCCTCGTAGTATACCCGGCCAAGAAGTTTCATGATTGGAGGGATACAAAAGAGATCATATGCATCGGTGAAGAGGCCCATGCCTGCTATGATTATGGCTTTGAAGTGATAATACTGTATTTTTGCCGCATCAAGAGCATGAAGTACTTTTAACGCCATTGCTGAAGAGCTTGGGGGGAGAGCGAGCTAGCTCGAGGGTAGCCTCGGTTGCTAAAAACTTAAAATTGGGTTTGGATTCGTACTTCACTGCAAAACAAGGGACTTATATATAGAATCTTTTGGATTGAATTTGGTTCTTGTCCTTCAACTCTTCATTGTTCTCACTTCGATCCTCTTCCATTTTGTTTTTACTAACTAATACGGTCCTTCAGTCAGATATCATAAAATATTATTCTGACAACATTGAAATCATACCATTAGTTGGTTAAGAAACCTTAAAATCAATCATGCTGTAACAAAGCCATCTCCTACCCTATTCATGTAAAATAAAAATAAAAAAAGTTGATGAAGGGGTTGGCTAAATGGGGGATGTTGTTAGAACAAAATACAATAGAGTGGCCAAACAGTAAGTGGGCCAAATACATGAGCAACCCAAAATCTTTACGAGTTTTTTTAATAAATTTGGCGACAATGTAATGCAATTTCCGGGAGGGAAGGGATGATGCGGGTCGCATCAAAGACTTTAGACTGGATTTATTACGTAAATTTGTAGAGAAGACCTAATATTCCATGGAGATGCGAATCAGGTAATTTCCTGTGGACTTCCGTCGATGTGTATATATGGAGAGTTACCTGACTAGTAGTCAGCTGGGATTTATCAGAATATATATATATGGATATTCCATTTGTGGTGTCAGATCTCAAGGGATCATTGGACGAGGGAAACTGTTTTTAATTACGAATTGTTGGAAGAATTTTTTGTCTGGTAACCTTCAATTATATAAATTCCATTGTTTATTTGTCTGATGTGAACTAAGATTTTATTATATTTTCTAATCATCAGTTTAAGAAAGTCACCATTTACAAGATTTTTATCTTATGATCATGTCAAAAACTTAATTGTTCTAAAAACAATTATAAAAAACTATCCTTTTATTATTATTATTATTATTATTATTGAGAATATGTCTTATATACATAAGATATTGAAAAAAACAATGTTTTCCTGTTTTAATTTTAATTGCGGGCCACTCATGACAGGACCACAATTGATCCTAAGATCATAACAAGGGGCAGATGGGTTACGAGGAAGGAATTCCGTGGAGAGCCAGTCCTATTCGCAGGCCTCTCAGACGGTGACACTTTCTTGGACTCGCGTTCATTTTAAATCTCACTATTTACTCTCTTGGATTGACAGAAACTGTTTTCTCTCTCTCTCTCTCTCTCTCTCACACACACACACACATATACTAGACCATGCCCCGCGCTTCGTCGCATGTGGCACAATTTTATTTTCAATGTAAAAAAAATTAATTATATGTTTTTGTTATTATAATATAAATTTAGCTAAAATTTAAAATCTGTGCAGAATTCATGTCAAGTGCAAGTTTTCTATAAAATATATGAATTTAAAATCGATCTAAAGTTAAATAAAAAAGGCATAAATTTATCATCACCATTAAAAAAGCAAGAAAACTCGGATATCTGAATTATTCAGTTCACTGCATTAAGATTAGTTCATTTTATAATTTAATTTAACTAAAACAAAAATAAAATTTAAATTGTGAATATACCCACAATAATAAAATTAATTATATATTTTAAATTAAAAAAATGATGTTTTTAGATTATTTTGATTTGTTAATGTAAAAAATAATTTTACAAAATAAAAATAAAAATATTATAATACTTCTCTGACCAAAAACACTTTAAAAAACAAACTCAATTGTACTTGAACAAAAGATTTATAAAAGAAAGTAATAAAAAACCAATAGCTAAAATTATCATTATTATTGTGTAAATAGTAATCTCAAGATTGAACCGATAAAAAAAATCCCAACAAAAAAACCTATAAAAAAGCTAAAAACATAAATGTATAAATATGAATAAAAAAATATACATAGTCCAAGACTTTTATTTAAAAAAAACTAAATAAATTAATATACAGAACCCTCGAATAATCAAATAAAAAAATAAATAGTTGAATTTCTATCCACAAAAGATGAATACATAAATTGAAAATTTATCCTTATGTGATTTTTATTACCATTACTATAATAGTTAAAATTATTATCAACATTACTGTCAAAACAATGTCAATAATAAAATGTTCAGGAAAAATCATTAAAAAAAACCACTGAAATTATTATGATCATTGCATAAATAGTCAAATCACAAAAATCATGTAATCTAAAGAAAAAAAAGAAGCAAAAAACAAAACAAATGAACAAAGATAAAAATGAGCAATATTAATAAAAAAACAATTCAAATAATTAATTTGCCCTGGAAAATTATTACAAAAAAGCCAAAAACTTGTATAAAAAACAATAAAAATATCAATTAAGAAAAAATAAAAATACTAAACATTAAAAAAACAAATGAATTAATAGAAAGTAAAAAATCAAAAGAATAAGGGCCCAAATAAAAAACAACATATATTAAATTAATTCCAATTGAAGGATAAAATAAAAAAAATATTTGGAGGACCAAAAATAAATAATGCAAACTGCTGCCATTTTATAAGAAATCAGAAGAAGAGGGACTGAAATTAAACTTTGTATATATTACCAATTTCAATTGGAGGACCAAATCAAAGAAATCAAAACATTCGTACCTTAATAATTGAAGGAATAAAAAATAAATACAAAATCAAAACTATAAGAACTAAAATAAAACTTTCTTATATAGTCAGTTTTAATTGAAGGGCACAATTGAAAGAAATAAAACTTTAATTTAAATAAATCAGTAATAAAAACAAAATCCAAACATCAGGGACCAAATGGAACTTCACGCCAACATCAGGGATCGGAGCGAAATTTAGGGGCGGCAGGAGAGAGAAAAGGGGCGTCGGAGATAAAACCGTCCACCGCGCCTTAACCGGCCATCTGGGGAGGAAACACGCCGAGACGGAGGAGAGAGGATCGCCAGGCGAATCGTCTGGCACGACGGACGTAAATTTTGGACGTCGAAACGACACCGCACGCGCCTCCAAAGAGGCGCGTCCGCGTGGAACCGCGCTGGTGCGGACCGGCGACGCGCCAGCCGCAGCACGTAAATATAATAAAATAATGGGGTAATTACCTTAACGCCCCTGAACCCACCCGTATTTACGCAAATACCTGATGGGAAAGGACGACCCTGCCCCCGTCTCCTGTTAACTATTTTGTCGTTTTGTAGGCCCTTTTTCGTCTTCACACTGTGCCAAAAAATCTGGAAAACCCGAGAGAGTCTCTGCTACTGATCGCTATTTTGTCTTTTATGGAGGTTATAAGCGGCAAGACACTGTTCACAGGCAAAAAAGCAAAAAAAAAACGCAGACATACACACGCAAAGCACCGAGACAAATTGCGAGTCCACATTGCTTTGTGTCGTGTGCTACAGTAATAATGTGCACATGAAAACATGGACGGGATTTATTTTATATATATATATATATGAACTGATTTTGAAATTACCCTAGTTAAACTTAGATCACCAAGTCAAGTCAGAATCAATAAAGCTATGATGAAGTTGATATTTTTTTTTTAAGAAAAAAACCGTTGATATTTTTTTTTTAAGAAAAAGACTATTGATATTTTAAAAATTGATCTAGTAATACATAATAGTGATATATATATAAACAAAATCAACAAGGACAAACTTTAAAAAATGCACATGAATCTCGCTGGTGGAAATTATATAGTTATATTTAGTGGTGAAGGTATGTCAATGTCAAAATAGCGAGTTAACTTGCAAAATCGTATGAATATGATTTTGCCCCCAGTGGGAATTATATTTTTACTGGTGAAGGGATGCCAGCTATTGTTGTCAAAATCACGAGTTGACTCGCAAAATCGTATGAATACAATTTTGTGAGTCAACTCATCAAACTTTGTTAAATCGGGTAGAAAAATCGATTTGAGTCAAACTCGGTCAAAAACCGGTAAAATCGTACGGAATTGTAAAATCAGACCGGATCAGTTCCAACATTGAAGAAGCTACAACCTTAGATCCCTCGTTCCTACATTGAACAAAATCAAGTTCTTCAAAGCGTACATAGGAATTACCATCAATGCTAAGCAAAATTGCGGGTTTGTTCCACTGTTTCTGGACGCTAGGAGTTCATGGCTGTCCAAGTGCATGAAGATCACCCCCCTTTACTCTTGCTTCATGACAACTGCCTCAAAAATGCCATCGGTTCTGAACTTGGGTGAAACCAGCCTTGGATCGACAAGTCCTGGAAGATTAAAAGAAACTGTGAATGGTCCAGGTGGGCACATTTGCTGAAATTTCATATGGAAAACACGTGACCGTTTCTTTATGATCTCTCCACCGCTTGTTGACCCTTGGATATGAACCTTTCCATCAGATTCAATCTCACAACTGAATTCACCTGGTAAAACAAATATTATCAATCTGTTAAAGTAAAGAGCACATTATGTTCTGAGAAGAATTGCGAGGAAAGAAACCACTCAAGCAAAATGGCTGCAGTTTCTGAGAAAATAAGGACAGCAACAAAGATGGGGACATGATCTGCTTTCTGGTCCTTAACCAGCAATGTACTAATTTTTGCATGCAGTATGTCCCAAGAACATTTTAGGCTCATCATTGTTTGCTTGAAAACATAAGGGTGACACAAAGTAGTACAGAACTGATTAAATATTAGCATGAATGAACTAATCAGAATTAAGGGGAAACAGAAGGACTTACAAGAATTGCTACGCACACCAGGAAGAGCAACTTGGAAAAAGTATGCAGCTTTGCTAATGCCCATGTCAACAATTCCGATTGGGGGTCCACGTAACTCCCTTCTTGCTGTGCCAGTCAAAACGACAGATTTCTCAGTGAAATAATCTTTGAATTTAGGAAAATCAACACGAGGCATAGTTCCCGGCCCTTCCAATCTGCAGCTCCTCCCAAAAGTGTTGCTTTCTTCACTATGCCCTTGTGAATGAGAGACACCACAGTGGAATGCTGACACTGAGAGACTGCAACGGCGACGTCTTTTGTATGTATGTTGAAACATTGCTGGTGGTCTCTCATTTCTTTCTGAAATAGAGCCAGCAATTTTCTCATCACTCTTCGGCATGCAAAATTGTTCAGTTTCCTCTCCACCTTTCTGGGATTCATGGTCATAACTTAGGCATTTCTTCATATCAATCTTCAAACTATCCATGCCAGATAAGCATTTGAACTTTTCTAGGTCCTCTTTAATGTAAGATGTATCTGGATTCTCAATAAGTACAATTCCCTTCACAATTTCCTGGCTTGCCGAGTCCTTTTTATGGCCATGAATACCTAAAGGGAAAAAACTTGTAAATTGCCTACAATCCTCTAGTGACTCTGAGCCCGACAAATGCAACTTGCCTTCAAGATACAAACACAGGGTATTTGGATTCAAAACCAAGCTAGGACGAGCGTTTCTTAGGACATAGTAATACAAGCTCTCCAATTGAGAAATGTGGAGGAACGAGTCACCAAGGTTGTTTGAAGTGTATGGTGGTAACCCTTTCGCTAATCTATGAGCTGCTGAGCATCTTGGGTTATCAGAGTACAGATCAGGACCCAAGAAAGTACTCATGATGAAGTTAAGCAAGAAATGCTGGTCACCAGATGGTGCATTGACGAATCCTGTAAAAGGAGCATTCTTCTCTTCGACATTCATGTTTCAAGCTAAGCTTCTTAATTTTTACAGCTAGAAAAAACTCTGTGCACTTATCAACATGGGGAGTAAGGTGTTAATTAACGTGAGGTAGCAACAGTACAGAAAAGATGCAGACAGTATGATTTCATTTCTTATTTACTCAAAGAAAAGCCAGAGAAAACTGCTCAACCAACATCTACTGTCATAAATCATGATCTTTTTTCCCTCTATCTTTAACATCTACAAAATTTTAGGTTTTTTGAAGAGATTCGTTGAAGTGAAGGGTCTAAGTTTAATCCAAAAACTCTCCAAGAATGGTTCTGGTTCCTTCCTTACATTGATCCTCAACCAAAAACTTAAACTGAATCGAGTACCTCAATGGGGAAAACTTCTTCCTCTCTAGCAAAAGAACATTCTGACAACCGCAACTATTCAACTATAAGCCATATCATATAAATGCATTCATTAACTATCAAGGAATCTGATATATCTAAGCTCTTGCTTTTTGATCCCCACTAATTCCAAGTAAAACCATGATGATTGAGGTGGAAATGGATGGAACAGACAAATTGAGGGAGTAAGTTAGAGTACAAAGCTACCTTTTCAACACTGCAGTTCAACAAATGGTGGTTTGCAGAGATGAATGTTCATGGATACAGCTCCCATTTAGGCTGTGTTGAAGATGAGTTTAGGGTTTGAACCAGCTCAAAACAAGCCTTTGTTTTGCGAAATTTCACGTTTCTGCCTCCTAGTACCGTGAGAAAGTAAAGCAGGTTCAAGAAACTGTAGCTCATGCTCGTCGTTAATTGCACTCTTGTGCTTAGACGACTTGTAGCTTTTTCTTTCTTCATATGACACGCTGTCGGTCGATGCTCGTGACTTGTCATTCGGGGACAAGGGCGTAGATGACGTGTCTCTAGCAAACGAAATTCTCATGTCAAATAGGGATGCTGGAGCATCTTGCCAATGTTTTGGTAAGTAAACTATTAAAATTTTTATTTTTGATTTATTGGATTTTTCTTTTTAAGAAAATCCCCTTTTCTAGTAGGTACAATAATGTATGAGCTTTTATTTTATTTTTACAATTAGTTTTTTTTAAATAATAATTTAAACATATTAGCAATAAATTCCTAAGAAATATCCACATACAACAATCGAATACATTGCTATTAACAAATGAGCAAATCAATTGATAAAAAAAATGAGATAGAAAAATGTAAAAATGAATAGAAAAAAAGATCAAACACTTGTATTATATCTTAATTATCTCTTCCTTCCTTGTAATATTTTTATAGTTATCCTGTGCTAAATACGAAACATGTAACAGGTGGCTTTTTTATATATGACCTTTAGCAGAAATTTTGTCTGCGGAGCTAAATAAGAATGTGGATTGCCATACACTGCTAGCTGTGATCGAAAGCACTACACAAGTCAAAAAAGTGCAAGATCGAGGCTGGCCAGAATTCGAAAAATGTGCAGTAGTGTTTCTCGAAAAATGTTCTTGCAGTCAAAATTCGAGAGATCCCAGATTCCGATGCATGTTCTTCATCCCTGATTCCAAGCATCTCAAATTGAATCTTCCCGGGCTCCATGCACCCACCTCTCCGAAGCAAGAACAGGTGCTGCGCTCATCCATGTCGTTTTTTATTCTTTTAGTGTTTTACGTCAGATGCAGTGCTTTAATTATAAAAAGCATTTCCTCCCATGATTATATACGTGATGGGAAGAAGAAGAAGAAGAAGGTAAAACCAAAAGGGTCTGCGTGCATCGGGTTCGAATGGAGAGCTAGCTAGATCCGCAGGCACACCAAAACACCTAACTTGCTGTGTGATTTGTTTCAATTAAGCATGAGCGATTTAATCTGAAATGTAACTCGTTGATTCCAACCTTTTTCTTTCTTTCTCTAACAAAACTGTTCTATTAAAATAAAAGAATAAACGTCTAAAATATTTTATATGAGATACGCAAGACTATGCGTGCATCGTTTTACGTAAAAGAAGAAGAAGCAAATAAAGATCCTGTAGCATTACTAACAAGGAATGAACAAGAGTGCTGCATCAAGAAAAGAATATAGAACACATCGCTGCTAGGACCCACCAGGAATTGATGGTGAGTTTACCAAACTGATCGAGTAGATGGATGGTCGAGATCAGGCTGTGAATCTTTTCAGGTATCCTAATCCCTAGCTTGCTGCTATGCCATCGATCCCCACATAAAAATAAAGGCAAGGTTGGACTCGTCAAACCCAATGATGCCTGAGACTCACATTGCTTTCCGCAGAGGGAACTTAACTCTCTTTGTCTTTGAGTCTTGAATCTTGAGCTAGCAGAACAGCATTTCATGTTTCGAGCGAACTCTCAATCTTAACGGTTTTCTTGTCATCTGGTTTACTTGTCATGTCGATGTGTTAATTTGTCTTTGAAAAGGAAGGAAAAGCAGATGGTTTCTTCGGCTAATCCTAGCTAGAAGCACAAGACTAGAACCTACTTTATTGTTTATTCCATCCTTTTTCATGCCCCCCCTGCTATATAAGAGCCTGACATTCCCCTTCTGCTGCATGCCTTCATTCTCCAACTCATCATTTCATCTCTATCCTATCGTCCTTGTCTGTTTCTTTTCCTTCTTTTTTCCCATCTCATCATCATTATTCAATCATCATTTCCATTCAGAAATCCTTCATGGAGGTAGCTATTTCTTCTTCTTTTTATTTGCTTCATGTGGTTTTTTATATATATAAAAATATGTTTTTCCAGTATCTTTTACAGGCACTAGCTATAGCTAGCATGGTTCTTGAATATAATTAAGCCAGTTTCTTTCCCAAATGTCACCAATATTTCTTAAAAATGGTTGGATCGAAGTCCAAGGAAAAATGTTCAATATAATTAAGACTTTTGGTCAGGTCCTGATCTTGTTAGCTCCCGCTTGTGGAACTGCTCTTTATTTATTAAGGCAGAGAATTTCCTATATTCTTTTGATTTTAGAAGTTTTTACTTATGCAAGTAAGATCCTTTTGCAGACCGTTGAATTGAGGGTGGAGATGGTTGGCATACACGAGAAAAGACTGAGGAAATGCCTGTCAAAATTGAAAGGTCAGCTTCATTTGATCTGTGTTTAATTATGGGTCCTAGCTGGCATGAATCTAGACAGCCTCTGGTGTTTTTATGTTATACATTTCAATGGTTTTGACGACCCCTCGTTCAATTTCCTTCCTGTTTTCAGGGATAGAGAAGGTGGAAGTGGATGTTAGTAGTCAGAAAGTGGTGGTAACAGGATATGCGCATAGGAACAAAATACTTAAAGCCATAAGAAGAGGTGGTCTTAAAGCTGATTTCTGGTCTACCCAGAACGAGCTTCTCAGTGTTTACGCCAGTTCAAGTTATGGAAGCTTGGGATTCAACAACGTCAACTTCTTCTAAGACTATTTTATCTTTTCCTACTATTTGTTCCTTATTTTATTTTAATCCCTGAAGGGGGTGATCGATCATCATATACCAAGGTTGTGATTTGTGCCTCTATTTTTTCCCCGTTCCGATTCCCCTTCTACCTTTTCTTTTTCAAAGGAAGTGTTACATGTTGAGTGATGACAGTATACATAGAGTGAAATACAAGAATCCTAAATTTTGCGGAGCCATCTTCTTTCCCTTTTCTTTTCTCCCTTTTTTTAAATATATTTTTAAGCATTTCTGTTGTCGCTGTACCTTCTTTGTCACAGCTAACTCATTGTAATGGCCATGAAATTTTGGAACCATACTGGAGAAGAAAATGATAAAATCACGAGTTGTGCGAGGGCTAGCTGGGTTAGATGATTTGAAGAAGGAAGGAATGTGTTTTGCAGCCCTTTCTGTCTCTGTCTCTGTCTCTGGCTGGAAGGAATATTCTCTCTCTGTTTTGCATCGAATTTGCTACGGGACGTTTATTGAGAATGAACGGAGACTTTATTGAGTGTGACAATATCATTTCGTGCCATGCATCAAATTAAGCAATATCTCTCACGACTAATCCCTGAGAATTTGCTGGCTTTTTCTAAATCTTGAGATTAGCATGCAGGTCAGTCCATTAAATTTATTTGACCCTATCAGTTAAACATAATAATTATGACTAACGTGTAGATTAATGTAAGAATATCATTAAGAACAAAATTCTCTCAGTTTGAATAGCAAGAAGTGGTCTTAATAACAGCCCATGAAAAATAAACTGATCATTTTAGGTCCATTTTAACGAACATTTTAAACTATGTAAACTCAATTCCACTCCTTTCACATCATTGGAGGACTGATATGTAGTTTATCCTAAAGTAGTTTTTTTTTTTTGATATAAAATCCTGTCACTAATCCGGATTCAAGCCGATAGTAACTTACAAGCCGATAGTGGTCCTGTTTGGCTAAGCGCGAAACGTCGCTTGGCCAAAATTCAAAAAATTTTATTTTTTTACACTTAAAATGAAATATTTTTAGTTCGTTTAGATCATTTTGATGTCTTGATTTCAAAATGATTTTTAAAAATAAAAAAATATTATCTTGATATATTTCGACACGAAAAGAATTTTAAAAGCTCACCACGCCACACTCCCAAACAAGCGCAGTAACTTACGGGGCGGCAAAGCTCTCCCAATCCGAAAGTAGTTGATCAAGACAGTTATGATGCCCTTTCGTGTTCCCAAGCAAGTCTTTTGAAGAAACAAGAAAAAGCGAAAGAAGAAGCAGAATGCTCTTCGGCCAGAATGAAGGGATAGAAGACAAAACGTTCGTAGTCACTGGTGGATTAGGCTTCGTGGGCTCCTACTTATGTCTGGATCTGGTCCGTCGAGGTGCTCGCCAGGTTCGAGCCTTTGATCTCCGACCCACTTCTCCATTGTCCGTTGACCTCAAGAACCATGGAGTTCACTGCATTCAAGGTCCCATCATCCCTTTTATTTATTCCTTCCAATCACTGATCAGTACCTTTCCTTTTTTGGTAAATTTATTCCCTTGCTTTTGATTATGTGCACATTAGATATAAACTGAGAATATCAAGCTAAGGTTAATCAATTTGGTGAGTAATTGTTAAAATAAAGCTACAAATACAACTACAGCTATCAATTTCTCTAGTGGGGAGCTCATGCAAAGTAAAAGAGAAAGACAATTTTTGTATTTAATATAGAAAGGCATCTGTGTATCTAATATATTTGTATTGAACTTAGGCTATAAATGAGCCTTCAATGTAACAAGAGAAAAATAACAAACAGAGAAACAAATACAATTGTGATATCTCGAATTCAACATGGTATCAGAGCAACTCTGAATATCTTTACAAATTTTTCATTCCGAGTCGAATTTATTTTTTTTTTCGAATCGAAGTTTTTTTTTTTTTTCTCTGAATTTTTTCGTTCTCTCGAAACCCAGTGTTTGAGCAACATTAAACCACTGTTCAAATCAACCTAGCAACCTCTACTGTTACAATCAAAAAACCCCAAACCCGCAGAAATCAAGAACCCTAACCCTAGTCCAAAAAATCATCATTCCCAAATTAACAACCACAGATTCAAACGAACCAACAATCACAACTCAAATTTCACAAAAACAGATATGGAAATTAATCCCATACATCCACTAACCTCAAACCCATCGCCAGCAGTCGTTGTTCCTCCAGACAACTCAGCATTTACATCGAATGTTATCCTAAATGAAAAAAACTTTGGGTTATGGTCACAGCTAATCGAAATGCGAATTGGAGCTCGAAATAAGTTGGGATATCTTACCGGCGACACAGTGAAGCCCGAATCAGGTGACCCACGACTGGAATCGTGGGTTACCGAGAACCATCGGGTCAAATGTTGGTTGATCGACTCGATGTCACCTTCCTTGATGCAACGGTTTGTACGCCTCCCGACGGCCAAGGAAATTTGGGACGCCGATGCTACTTGCATCTTCGAATTAAACCAAAGATCCTTCAATACCCGTCAACATGGACGTCCACTGTCCATTTATTATACTGAGTTGGTGGAAATCTTCCAAGAAATCGATGGCCGAACTCCCTCGCAAGCTAAGACCGTCGACGGAGTTCTCTACCACCACTCGGCCATGGCTCAACTCAGGGTCCACATTTTTCTCAGTGGACTCGACCCTGGGTTCGAGCACATCCGTGGCGAAATCCTCCGCAAAGACCCGCAACTCAACCTTGAGGAAGCATATGCATGTGTTCGGAGAGAACACTCCCAAAAGACAATCATGGACGGAGATGGCAGCCCCCTAGGGTTTCACGAGCGATCGGCGATGGTGACAAGGCACCATCGGCCGGGATGTGAGCTCGGGAAGGCAAGCCGTGAAGGGGGAGAGGCGCGATCTGAAGGAAGAGAAAGGAGGGGAAAATTAGGGCAAACAAAATGCCCTTATATAGCTGACCGGGTTTGGGCTGGGGCTGACCGGGCTGACCGGGTTGACCGGGTTGACCGGGTTGACCAAAAATACAAAAATACTGGTGGATTGATGTGTTCTCATTGCGGTGAAATGGGACATTCAAAACAACGGTGTTATGAACTTATTGGCTACCCGGACTGGTGGGACTTCACGAAAAAACCTCGAAAAAATATCCGAAAACCGTTGGTCCATTTGACGGAAACAAATCTGGCTCCGTCCACAGCGAATGTGGCCCATCCAGGTATCATCGAAAATGATCTTGCATGCTCTGTTATTTCAAAGAATAGTACTTGGATTATTGATACAGGTGCATCTCATCATATGAGTAGAGATTCCGATAATTTAATATGTCATAAACCCTCCTTACGAACTGATATATACACTGCTAATGGTAGTACCTCCCCTATTTCAGGGGAAGGATCTCTTGTTTTAAATGATATTATTACGCTAGATACTGTTCTAATTGTCCCATCACTTGCGTATAATCTCCTATCGGTTAGTCAAATCACGACTACCCTTAAGTGCACGGTAACGTTTTGGCCTCTATTCTGTGTTTTTCAGGACATTCTGACCCGGAAGATTCTTGGTTATGGTGTTAGACGGGACAACCTGTATTACTTGGAATTAACGAAACAAGGGGGGTTAAAAGTGGGTCATGCACATCAGACCAGAGGTACGGATCAAGCTCAGGCTCTCGTGTGGTTATGGCATCGAAGACTAGGACATTTGTCTTTTGGGTACCTTAAGAAGCTAAAACCGCAGTTATTTTTAAATTTAAGTATTTTGGATTTTAAGTGTGATATCTGTGAACTGGCGAAAAGCCACCGTATTTCCTATTTGCCAAGTTTGAATAACAGTGAAGAACCATTTGCAGTGATTCACTCTGATGTTTGGGGTCCTGCAAAGGTCTCCGCGTTTTTTTCTACTGCACTATATTTTGTGACATTTATTGATGAATGTACTCGGATGACCTGGATATCTCTCCTCCGAAATAAACATGAAGTACGTACTGCATTTCAAGAATTTCAGAAAATGGTGCTGACACAGTTTCAAAAGAACATTCGTACACTCCAATCAGATAATGGTACGGAATACATGAACCAGGGGCTCAGAAATTTTCTACAGCATCATGGAATTCGACATCAGACATCCTGTACTTATACCCCACAACAAAATGGCTTAGCGGAAAGAAAGAACAGGCAAATTATGGAAATAGTTCGCGCTTCACTATTTGGGATGAATCTTCCGAAATACTACTGGGGTGAGGCCGTAAAATCCGCTGCGTATGTCATAAATCGAACACCATCCAGTGCCATCAATTTTCAGTCTCCTCAACAAAAAATGGAATCCCTACTCTCGGTGCCTCATCATCCAAACTTGGAGCCTCGGGTATTTGGGTGTACGGTATATGTACACATTCCTAAAGTTTTGCGAAGCAAACTCGATCCATGTGCCACACGGTGTGTATTTGTCGGTTACTCAGAATTTCAGAAAGGATATCGGTGTTACGATCCTCATCATCGGAAACTACATGTGACCTTGGATGCATCATTTCGCGAATCGGAACCCTATTATTCAGGGGGAGTTCCTGGTTCTTCTCTTCAGGGGGAGAGTAACAATGAAGAGAATGAAGATATATTTGAATTAGAGGAAATGAGACCAAGTCTGGATGATAACATTGAAGTCAACTTAGACCGAAATGACCTCGGTAATGACCCCCCTATGTCTCTGGAATTACAATACCTACACCATTAACCGAAGAATCAACCGAGAATATCTCTCCTCGGTCACCTCGAGTAACCCTAAATCCAATTCAAATTGAGATTAATGAAATTCCAGTCTTAGAAAATAATATGATCAACAGATACCCAAAAAGACTAAATCGGGGAGTCCCGAAGAGACAATATGAACCTGATCCAAAACACAACACTAGATACCCCCATCAACAACTATATCTCTACCCATAGATTATCGGAATCATATGCATTTACTGTTAATCAATTATCCAATGTTTCTATTCCTAGTAATATACAGGATGCATTAGCTGACCAAAAATGGACCAAGGCGCTGAATGAGGAAATGAAGGCACTGCAGAAGAATAACACATGGGAGTTATGTCGACTACCAACAGGGAAGAAGACAGTTGGGTGTAAATGGGTATTCACAGTGAAGTTGAAAGCAGATGGAAGTATTGATAGATACAAAGCGAGGTTAGTCGCGAAGGGATACACACAGAAGTATGGAGTGGATTACCAAGAAACATTTGCCCCAGTTGCAAAAATGAACACTATCCGAATTCTCATATCTATAGCAGTGAATAGAGACTGGGCCTTACAACAATTTGATGTCAAGAATGCTTTCCTTAATGGAGATCTTGAGGAAGAAGTTTACATGGAGTTACCACCTGGAGTTAAAATCAGGTCCTCGCGCGAAACTAAAGTATGCAAATTAAAGAAGGCATTATATGGTTTGAAGCAGTCCCCCCGGGCATGGTTCGGAAGATTCTCATCCACAATGAAGGAATTCGGTTATAAGCAAAGTAATTCAGATCATACTTTGTTTATAAAACACAAAGAAGGAAAGGTAACAGCACTGATAGTATATGTGGATGATATGGTTTTAACAGGAGATGATCCAGGAGAAAGAAAGGCTCTACAACAGTTTCTAGCATCGAAGTTCGAAATGAAAGACCTGGGACAGCTAAAGTATTTCTTAGGCATTGAAGTATCAAGGTCAAAAACGGGGGTATGTTTATCACAACAGAAATATGTGTTAGATTTATTAACAGAAACAGGAATGCTTGCATGCAAACCAATAGATACTCCTATGGAAATGAATCACAAACTAGGACAGACAGAAGATCAGAAGGCGACGGACAAAGGATGTTATCAACGACTAGTCGGAAAGCTAATATACTCATCTCATACTCTGTCGGATATTGCCTATGCAGTAAGTATGGTAAGTCAGTTCATGCATTGTCCTGGAGAAGAACATATGGAAGTTGTGTATCGAATATTAAGGTATTTGAAAAGTGCACCAAGAAGAGGGCTTCTATTCTAAAAAACAGAGGTCCAAGATATTAAAGGCTATACAGACTCAGATTGGGCAAGAAATCAGACTGATAGAAGATCAACATCAGGATATTTTACATTCGTAAAAGGCAACCTTGTCACTTGGAGAAGTAAAAAACAGAAAGTAGTTGCAAGATCAAGTGCAGAAGCATAATACTGAGATATGGCTCATGGTGTGTGTGAATTACTATGGGTTAAACAAGTACTACAAGACCTGGGAATTTATTATGAAACATCTATGGAACTACACTGTGACAATAAGGCAACTATCAAAATTGCTCATAACCCAGTTCAACATGATCGTTCCAAACACGTTGAAGTTGACAGACACTTCATTAAAAAAAATCTTGATCGGAAAATCATACAACTTCTGTTTGTTCGGTCTGAAGATCAACTGACCGATATCTTCACAAAGACAGTTTCCGGAAGAGCATTCTACAACGCAATTGACAAGTTGGGCATATAAATATCTATGCTCCAACTCGAGGGGCAGTGTTAAAATAAAGCTACAAATACAGCTACAACTGTCAATTTCTCTAGTGGGGAGCTCATGCAAAGTAAAGAAGAAAGGCAACTTTTGTATTTAATATAGAAAGGCATCTTTGTATTTAATATATTTGTATTGAACTTAGGCTATAAATGAGTCTTCAATGTAACAAGAGAAATACAACAAACAGAGAAACAAATACAATTTTGATATCTCGAATTCAACAAGTAATATAGTAAAGATTTGGTTAGTCACTGCAATAATTTTAAGAGAATTTCTACAAATTCATCTTTTATTGCTGGAGTTGTATCAATATAGTTTTGAATTAGATTTTGAATCAAGCACGCGCTGATTTCGTTCTAAACTGCTGGGACAAGTTCCTTAGATTTTTGTTCTTCTTGCAACCTGCTAAGCTACCAAGATTGTGATGATATAGGGGATGTTGCTCGAAAAAAAGATGTTGATAAAGCCTTACATGGCGCCGACTGTGTTTTCCACCTTGCTTCGTATGGCATGTCGGGGAAAGAAATGGTCCAATTTGGTCGGGTTGATGAGGTGAATATTAATGGAATCTGTCTTGTTTTGGAGGCTTGTCTGGAGTTTGAGATCTGAAGGCTTGTTTATTTGAGCACATATGGGGTTGTATTCGGCGGAAAGGAGATTGTGAATGGCAATGAAAGCTTACCTTTCTTTCCTGTTGATGACCATGTTGATCCATACGGCCGTAGCAAATCAATTGCTGAATGGTTGGTTCTGAAGCACAATGCCCGTCCTTTCAAGTAAGTTAATGTTCTTCAAGAACCCTCACTCCTGTTATGCATATCTCTATCTAGTCATTTGATAGAGCCTCATAAAGATCCATTCATTTCTTGTGAAGATGATGGGATAGGATTGGGTTGACATATCATATTTTTCTTTGATGAAGAAAAATACTCGTGAAAATGGAGTGAGGTCACTTGTTTTTTCTTTGCTGGTAGCTTCTGACATGCTAAACTACAAAGGAGAGATGAATTGGAACTTGAAAGCCGTCAACAACTTTCATAACTTGAAGTTTTCATAACAGGGAAAGAGTTACGTAGGTTGTTTTTTCCTTGCTGTACAGGAAGAACAATGGAAAATGTCTTTTTACGTGTGCAATTCGTCCTGCTGCTATATATGGGCCAGGGGAAGAAAGGCATTTTCGGAGGATTGTATCCCTTGCCAAGTTAGGCCTTCTGCCTTTCAAAATTGGTGATTCAGACGCGAAGACAGACTGCGTATATGTGGATAACCTTGTGCTTGCACTTATATTGGCGAGCATGGGGCTTTTGGATGACGTTCCCAGTAATGAACGGCATCCAGTAGCTGCTGGCCAGCCATACTTTGTATCTGATGGTAATAACCAAATCATTTGCGTCGAAGCAAATGCTTTTAATAGAACTACTGGTGATCAACTTTTTAATTCTTGAGACTCTTTCCAGTCCTCAATATGAGATGATTGTCTACAAAAGATTGATTGCTATTTACAGTGGTAAAGGAGGGATTGAGGAGCTAACCTGCTGCTCTTTCAGGGTCTCCGACCAACACTTATGAATTCCTCCAGCCACTTCTAAAAAGTCTGGATTATGACCTACCAAAGGCCAGTTTGTCTGTCCCTCGTGCTCTTATGCTGGGAAGGATTTTCTGGGCTATCTATACAGTATTACACCCGTGGTTGAATCGATGGTGGTTTCCTCAGCCACTGATCCTTCCTGCTGAAGTGTTCAAGGTAGTTTCAATATATCATATTTTCTGCTAACATTCATGCCGGTTGCATGCCTGAAAATCAACTCAAACAGGCTGCAAATCATTCATGAATATATTGCAACATGCTTAATTATTTTCTTCATCTTACAATTTTATTTTTTAAAAATAAAATGAAGTGTCTGTTTCTAATATCGCAATCACTGTATTTCAAGCAGGTTGGTGTGACCCACTACATCTCTTTCCTGAAAGCCAAGCAGGAGCCTTGGCTATGTTCCAATGGTGAGTCCTCGAGAGGGCATGGCTGCATCTTCTCATACTGGCAGGAGCGAAAGAGGAAGACATGGGATGGACCTACCATATATGCAAGGTTGTTTGTTGTGATCGGAATAGCTTCCCTGTTCAGCGCTGCTTCCTTGCCCGTCGACATTGCACCGGTGCCACTTCTCAGAGCGACAAGCCTTTTCATCTTTCGATCAATGAGGGTTGTAAGAACAATATTTCTCTTAGCCATGGCAGCACATATTGGTGAGGCTGTTTATGATTGGCACCTTGCGGAAAGGGTGGATACTGAAAATGCAATGCTAGAGCCTGGTTTTGGCAGACATTGGTGTCCGGGATCCGTCCATTGCGTTTTCTGATGAAGAGATCCAACATCCAAGAGTTAGGCCACCTTGTAAAACGTACACCTTCCTGTCTCCCTGATGGGAAACAACAATCTAAAATCATGAAATTTAAATTATATTTTCACAAGCTTTTATCTCACTCTCAATCATTAAACCATTCATAGTAGGGATTGTTTACTGTAAGAAGATGTAGCCAGTTGAAAATTAGAAGGGAAAAGGCCTCTAATCAATTTGAGGTTTATGTGGGTTAAAACTCCTCTAACCAGTAACCCTAATTAATAATAATACTATTTTTTTTAAAATCACTGGTTGTTAGTGTTAGGTGGCGATTTGCCATTATACATACAGCTAAATCAGATATTTTTTTAATATATTAGTATTAAAAATAAAATATTTTTAAATAAAAATTATCTTAAAAATCACTTTTGTATATTATTTTCATTATAATATATTTAAAATAACATATCAGCCCATATATTAATCATTTAAAACTATTTTATTTGTATCAGAAACAACAACAACAACAACAAAAAAACATGTTCTTAAGAAAGAAAAAATAAATGGAGGGTAAAAATAACATTTTTGTACTGTACTAAGCAAAAAAGGTTAAATATTATTGTGGTAATAAAAATAGTAGTTAAGTAAGGTAGCAGGAAAAAGAACCACAATAAAGAAAAGAAGATGCACTTGAGCGAGAATGAAGGGATAGAGGACAACACCTTTGTAGTCACTGGTGGGTTGGGTTTCGTGGGTTCCGCCTTATGTCTGGAGCTGGTCCGTCGAGGAGCTCGCCAAGTCCGAGCCTTTGATCTCCGACTCACTTCTCCTTGGTCTGATGATCTCAAGAATCATGGGGTCAGACTCATTCAAGGTTTTTCTTTTTCTTTCTCTCTCTTTACTACTTTATCAATTTCTTTTTTCTCTTCAAAATCTCTTTCTTTTGTGCGGAAAAAATATGTGTTGACCAATTCATCAAGCAGTTGACTTACTCCGAAAAATTCTGAGACCATTTCCATGAATTCAGAAACACTTGTTGTTGGATTTCTATGCTTTTGTTTTGTTTATTAATTTTATAAGTTCTTTCATTGTTTGGTGATGATTTGGGTTTTATTTTTTTGTTGGAAGAATTTACTGTTCACTGCTAGTTAATGTGGATTATTGGTTTAAGCTACTAAGATTGTGATGGCATAGGGGATATTACTCGAAAAAAAGATGTTGATACAGCCTTACGTGGGACCGACTGTGTTTTCCACCTTGCTTCGTATGGCATGTCGGGGAAAGAAATGCTCCAGTTTGGTCGGGTCGATGAGGTGAATATTAGCGGAACTTGTCTTGTTTTGGAGGCTTGTCTCGAGTTTGAGATTAGAAGGCTTGTTTATTTGAGCACATATAATGTTGTATTCGGTGGGAAGGAGATTGTGAGTGGCAATGAGAGCTTACCTTACTTCCCTATTGAAGACCATGTTGATTCGTATGGGCGGAGCAAATCAATTGCTGAACAGTTGATATTAAGGCACAATGGCCGGCCTTTTAAGTAAGTAATCTCTTTCAAGGAAGCCTACTCTGTTGCGCTCTAAATTGCTTAGTGTGTGATTCCAAGTTTATCCTGGGTAATATATTGCCTAGTGCCTTGTAAAGATTTATTCTTTTTTTTTTTTGTATAGATGATAGACTTGGCGTGAATCATGAACTGACATAGCAGTCAGATTTTTCTTGAATTTTGAATGCAATTGGTCTTGAAGATGGATGAACTTAATTAGTTTTGCTTTATTGATAGCATTTGACAATGTTGAACTAGAAAAGGGGATAGGTTGGATGGCGTGCAATCATATTTTCATAATAGGAAGAGTTATATGTGATGTCTTTGCTGTATAGGAAGAACAAAGGAAAATGTTTTTACACATGTGCGATTCGTCCCGCTGCTATATATGGGCCAGGTGAAGAAAGGCATTTTCCGAGGATTGTATCCTTTGCCAAACTAGGTCTTTTGTGTTTCAAAATTGGTGAGTCAAATGTGAAGACAGACTGGGTATATGTGGATAACCTTGTGCTTGCAACAATATTGGCAAGCATGGGGCTTTTGGATGACATTCCCAACAAAAGAGGGCATCCAGTGGCTGCTGGCCAACCATACTTTATATCTGATGGTAATGACCCAAATCATTTCCTTTCATAACATTCCTTGTTTACAATTGAATACTGCAATAATAGTCTAATAATTTTTTCATGAAGACTCTTTCTATTCCCAAATATTAGTTGGCAATATGGGATGAAAGTTTAAAATATGATCATGCTCAATGCGGAAAAAGAGGAGGTATTTAACCTGCTTCTTTTACAGGGTCTCCAATCAATAGTTTTGAATTCCTGCGGCCTCTGCTTAGAAGCCTGGATTATGACCTACCAAAGGCTGCTTTATCTGTCTCTCATGCTCTTATTCTGGGAAGGATGTTTTCTGCTATCTATACAGTCTTATACCCATGGTTGAATCGGTGGTGGCTTCCTCAACCGTTCATCCTTCCTGCTGAAGTATACAAGGTTGTTTCAAAATATCTTTTTTTTCCTTGACAGTGATTGATGTATTCATCTCTAGTAGTCTGGCGGCATGCCTAGAACTCAAGTCAAATGCACTGCAAATAATACACATCTTGCCACATGTTATTTTTTTCATCTGACATAGAAAATGGCTATCCTTTTCTTTCTACTTTGAACATACGTAAACGGCATTACTCTTTTTCTATGAAAATGATGAATTTGATTGATATGTAATCACTATATTTTGGAGTAGGTTGGCGTGACCCACTACTTCTCATTCCTAAAAGCTAAGGAGGAGCTTGGCTATGTTCCAATGGTTAGTCCTCGGGAGGGCATGGCTGCAACTATATCATACTGGCAAGAAAGGAAGAGGAAAACGTTGGATGGTCCTAACATATATGCATGGCTATTTGCTGTCGTTGGAATGATTTCATTGTTCAGTGTTGCGTACTTGCCAGACGTAGGACCAGTGCCGCTTATAAGAGCTATATCCCTTTTCTTCTTTCGGTCTATGTGGGTGACAAGGGCAGTTTTTGTTTTAGCTATGGCAGCACATCTTGGCGAGGGTCTATATGCATGGCATCTGGCAAAAAGGGTGGATCCTGCAAATGCAAGAGCGTGGTTTTGGCAGACATTTGCTCTCGGGTTCTTTTCATTGCGTTTTCTGTTGAAGAGAGCCAAGAGTTAAAATCTAGGCATTAACCAATGTTCTCCTGTACTGTTTGAATCATTGTAAAACCCCTCTTTTGCCATTGGTGTGAAGCAGTAAAACTCAAGTTTTGAGATGTCAAGACTAGGCCTATTAGTTCGTTTTGGAGCTTCAACCTTTTATCTAAACTCCGACTACCTTCCGTTTTGATTTGTTTAAGCTGGAAACTAAGCTCCTAAGCAAGCCAATCTCAAACTGTTTCGCCTTTCTCTGTTGAGTCAAGCCTGAACTTTCTACCAAAGATGTGATCTTTTGCAAAAAACAGAGGATCCAAATCAAAATTCCCGTTTCATAGATTTGTGGGGCTTGGAGCCATTGTTTCGTTTTATTTATTAGATGAGCTTTACTGAGATATATGCTGTATGTGTGACTGTGCGGTCATGTGCCTATTGACAGGAAAACGCAACCAGAAATATAGAATGAAAAATAGTACGGGGAGAAAATTCATGTACATGAAGATTGAAGAACATGAGATGAATACAATCCTGAATTAAAACGAGCACCTTTAAGGCCTTGACCAGCAGGTAAACAAGGATTAATATCCATTGCATGTGAGCTACTATAACAGCAGCAAGAAATGGCCCACTACTTGTAAGTCAGTACAAGTCAAGCTCATCATCTCAATCTAAAGATTTCTCAAAGCACGAGCATTTCTCAGACTTCACAAACCTCAGGAATGGAAACACCTCGCTACCTAATTGGCACTATCCAGCAAGCAGTGCTACTATGCATGAAAACATTTCTTTTAGTCTTATTTAACTAACAGATGACTAAATTACAAATGGGACTACAAACCTCTTTAGAATCCACGCCTACTGCAACACTAACTAGTCAAACCTTAAGCTAAAAGGATTTATTTCCATGGCATGCTTGCCTTGTGGGTTATTGTTATTGCAGGCTCCAGTACTCTGGTTCAGTGGACTACCAGGCCCACCTGACGATTCACTGAGAGTCTCACGTGAAAGTGGGCTGCTCACCCCAGTCGATCCACCAGTTGGGGGAACCTTTGATGTTGCAGGTGAAGGTTCCGTGTGGTTTGCTGACTTTGATTCCTTGCGACCATCTGCAATGAAACTACTCACAACTACCTGCAATGAAATAGATGGATCAATATAATTAGCTGGTATCAGCTCAAGTATGTGTTAACGTGATATAAAAGATATGACAGCATGTGAGATTCTGGTGCTAATATCATGAAATGCACTCTTTTGCATGCAACTTTTATTACAAGATCAAATGTTTCTGGCGCTAAAGACAGGCTGCTTAAAACTACAGTGAAATTGTCTCCACAAATTTCAGCCTGTACCTGTACTGGGGCTGCGGCCATTAGAAGACCAGCCACACTACCACCTAGCACCCGACCATCTGGGCCAGATAAACACACGCTTAAACCTCCAGTTCTGCTCCTTTGACCCCCATTTTCTGATGGCAGATATGAACCAGAAAGTGCCAGAATTTCAAATCTTCCCTGCATTGAGAAGGAGCAAAATATTTGAAAAGAAATAGCGAGTGAAGAATTCGGTGAGAGGTGACCGAACCACAACCAGCAAGGACAGAATTGTCTCCGGTACACAACTGAAACACAGCTGTTCATGGACATGTATAAAAGCTATCAACAAGTTGGGAAAAGTGACCTACAAATCTAATGAAAGTAAGCCCTCATGAACATGAATCCTCTACTTTCATGAATATATAAACCATCAAAAGCAACATTAACAAGTAAAGCAAGAATTTGACACCACAAAGCTGATTTTTAACAGCTAGCAACTCAAACATGGTTTTATAAATACCTCTCAACAGAGATTTGAAATAGTTAAAATCCGTAATAACATTGGCAGATTTAGTGTCAATAAGGTACGGCTTCACCTTTCCAAGAAGATGATAAATATTTATAAGAATTTTATCAATATCCTTGGACATTTTCTGTTTCCAGAAGAACTTATGCGATGTCACTCACCTCATAAGTTACAGTTCCTCCAGATGTTGCCTGTCGGCGAAGAGTCACATTGGATATGGCACCATTTGCTGACAAGATACAAACAGCCCTTGGACCATGCTGAGAAAATGACACAATTTTCGCCGATACATCCTTGAAGGAAATAAAATAAAAGTCAACCAACAATTACAAGATAAACTACATGCCGATAGTGATGAGTTTAACAGCAAAATAATACCAAAACAGTAAGCTGGAAAGAAAAGGCAAACTGT
The DNA here is from genome assembly GCA_032356905.1 of Salix exigua. Lineage (NCBI taxonomy): Eukaryota > Viridiplantae > Streptophyta > Magnoliopsida > Malpighiales > Salicaceae > Salix > Salix exigua. Next base: position 686,979 of record CM063589.1, on the reverse strand, counting down.
TTTCCATATGGCAAGAAACACTAAGAAAACTCGAGTATCAACAGCACGGGTTATGAATATCAGGAACACAATCCTTTGACATGTAAGAAATCTTAACAAGCTCAGCACTTTCCAAATCCTCACCTCTCATATCAATGGCACAAGGACAGTAAACAACGTCCAGTTATTCTCAATTTCACCATATATCTCTCCCACTAAAGCAATCTGTTTCCTTAAAAGTCACTAATTACCAATACTAAACATGAACGATCATTATGGAACTTGTTTGAATTACCTTCCCCTAAAGCTGTCCATTTTAAGCAGTTCACCAATCTCCTTCTATTGTTGCTACGTACATCCATTTAAGCTACCTACCGTGCATTGATTGATCAACTACCAAAAGAACTTCAAACAGAAATACACAAATATTATTATATTCAAATTTATAAGCATGCCAGCATTTCTTCTCTCATTCTTTGGCCTTCGGAGTAGAGCATGTCGATTTTCCTAATTAAACATTGCTTAGTTCATATAAAATTTGTCACACTCCATAGTGACTCATGAACACAAGAAAACCGATGCCGGGACTGAGTAAATGAACCAGCTCTCGGAGGTAAAAAAACAAAGAAAGATGGGAAAACAACCCACGCTTCAATCATTCAAGTTAAAGTTAATCGCCCACTGATTTTAGTATGGGTTATAAGTGATGTGGATAAGCCATATAATGTTATGGATAAAAGAAAAGAAAAGGATTGCAGTGATCATGGTGAGCTGCAAAGGTTTACCTGGCAGGAGCAGAAAGAGTTAAAAAATGGAGAAGAAAAGAAAGCTATAGAGGAAAAATGGAAACCTCTCCGGCTTTCACAGTGATCACATGTGGCGTGAATCCAATCCCAGCTGATCCTGCAAGAACGAAACATATGAATACACAGAAAGTATTTATGTATGTAAACACAGCAAAATATATACAAAAAAATAAATTTGGGAATCTTAAACATGATCCCCCCACCCAAAAAAAGGAAGAAAAAAATGCAGACTCCAGGCTTTGGGCAATCAGCATGGAACAAAAATTTGTTTTTCTCTGCGATGATATAGCACGAAGCTGCATCATCTTTCTGGTTAAGTTTTTTATATACACTGCATGGGACTGGATTATATAGGAATTTGACTGGTCGTATTCAATTAAAAATTCTACACCGATATTTATACAGGGAAATGATAAATTTATTTCCATTTAAAAAGGGGCATAATAGTAATTTCGGAAATACGAGTCCCATAAGTAGCCACAGTTTTCCATAATTGCTGCATCTCAGCAAGAGCAAAGCCATCTATTCTACGTCATGTCCTGTGTGCCTCACAGCTCCACCACACACTCCTCCGCCGACTGTAACTTGTTGCCTCTATAAAACATTCATTCCGGCCGCCCCACCTCCCTAACAGATGTCAACACACCATCCATATTTCATAATTTTCAATTTTTCATAATAATAAAAGGAAAAACAACTGGTTTTTATATTGAAAAGGTCGATGAATATATTAGCAAACCATGTATGCATATAGACACGTATGCATGTGGATCATTGGTCATTACCGAGAGCATCAAGTTTCTGTTTTTTGGTAGAACCAGGAGGTCTGCCTCTGCCTTTCTTTACCCCAGTTGGCGACACTGATCCTCCGAGAGCAACACCAGCAGGACTGCCGACACCAGCATCAGATCCAGGAGGGGGAGTCGGAGCAAGCGGCTGAACCGGAGGGGAAGAGAGACCAGCGCTTATTAATTGGGTTACAGCAACAGACTGAGGTGCAGACGCGATAGCCAGTGCCATGGTGCCATCTGGCCCGTACTTCCTTGGTCTACCCCTCTTTCTTTTCATTGGCTCTCCTCCACTCCGTCCTGCATTAATCCCGTGAGGAGATGGCACGGCCCCACCACCCGATCCTTCCCCCCCTCCAGGCTGATAGGTAGGTGACGCCGCCATAGTGGTAGTAGCGGTGGTTATCGGTTTGTAAACAGTAGCACCGTCAGCACTGAAGGCTAAGCGCATGTTTTGTATGACCGGCTGTGGCGGTCCCGCTGTTTTATGTTGAAGTCCCGTCACAATAAAAGGGTCTCTGCTTGTCATCACCCCTGTCTCCGATCCCGACATCTTCTGGTCTGCTAAATTTTCAGACAACCTCTGTCCTGAGAAAATCCACTTTCAGATCACTAAAAAAGCCTCAAAATTCACTCTCTTTAAATTTCAAAAAATGATTGCCCTCGACCGAACTGTTCAAGAGAGAAGCCAGGAAGGGTTCATTCTTTTTTCTTGTGGCAAGAGATCGTTAATTTCTTGAATTGTAAGGTAATAAGAAATTAAAAATATAAAAAAAACTAAACTGGAAACATTGAATCCGCGTAAATCTAGGGGCATAAATCCAGACAAGAATCTACTAAACCCGTATAAAAAAAGAGAATAAAACAGAAAATAGAAATCCTTTTTTGAGACGAAAATCTGAAAATGAAAAATATTTTGCATAAAGAATGGAAAGAATTTAGTCATAAATTTTAATTATTTTTTACATCAAGAATAAAAATAGAGAAACAAGAAAATTAAAATAAAATAGACTTACCGATAAATTTCACGGAAATGAAGAGCTGCAAAAGGTATTTCTCAGAGAAATGCGGGAAATCTGAATATTAAGTTAATAATTTAATTCAATTACCTTTTTTTTATTCAATAATATTTCTTTTGAGTGTTTTCCCTTTTTCATGCCTTCTCCCTTACGGTATGAGAGAGAGGAGACTTTATTAAAAGAATTTAAAAATAAAAAGGTAAAAAGAAGGCCTAAATTTTGTATTGATTTTTTTTCTCTTTTTATATTATTTGAATTCATTATTTCAAAAATCTAATTATTGTTATTTGGATGGATTGGTGGTTAGTTAGTGTGCTCTTTTTTCTTTATTTTTTTTACAAAAGTTTCATTTGGGAGTATTAAATATATAGAATTAGACTCAGAGCTCTCATCATGTTTCATGGTAAAGATAGATAGAGAGTTGATATTGCGTATTCTGATAATAAAAACATAGATTGATTTATGACTTAATTTATTTTATTAAAATTAATATATATATATATATATACACATTAATTTTAAAAATACTATTTTGATTTCTTAAAAGTTACAAATGAAAGGTAACCTGTCAAATGATGTCTAGCGAGTATAGACTATAGATTATATATATGGTAAATTGAGAATGGATGCTAATCTTATCGTAGATCCTCAGCAAGGATCTTTCTTTCTCTTTAAACCTTTTGCCAAACAAAGGAGAAGAAATATTTACGTAGAAAAGATAAAGCGAGGTGAAAGATAATTGAAGATAATTCAAAATTCAGCTCATTGCACAAATCCATTACGCACGAAAGTCCTTTCATCAACAAAGTTAAGTATAATTGAAGATAATTGTGCTAGCATTTGCTCACATGGAAGGTGTGAGAACTGGTCTCACTGGTAGAGCAAATCATGCCTTCCAATGAAGCCAATGGAGATGACCACTTCATAGTAAGATAATTAACAGAGTTTATCGGACTCAGATTACCGATTTTAAGACACGCGATTGCAGAATCTCTGTAATTGACAGAAGAAATCCGGTTGCAGGCTGTAAGGATGTCCACCCATAGCTATGGAGCTGCTGCGGTGATGGATCTTTCAATCCGCTGGAGTTCTTTTGCTACCTCTATCATTAGTGGCCTATCTTCTCGTGAAAAAGGATTGGTGCATCTCAAGGCTACTTCAAGGAATGCTTGCTGTTGTTGCTGGTCAATTCCTTCCCCCCCCATTTCCCCTAATCCCAGGATCCACAACTTCATTCACTTGATCCTGTTCAACCAAGTCTATCACATGATTTATCAGATAGATTCCCTCTTCAAATGTTTTTCGTCCAGTAAGAAGAACGAGCAGAAGCACCCCAAAGCTGTAGACATCAGTCTTCTCTGTGACAGAATTAGTTTGAAAATAAACAGGGTCCAAGAAAGTTGCTGTCCCTGCAACCTGATCTTCGACCTGTGATTCCCCTTCTGGAATTGAGATGGAGAGATAGAAATTAGAGAGTTTGGGAGAATAATTCTGATTGAGGAAGATATTTTCAGGCTTTATGTCTCTGTGGATGATTGGCGTAGGAAATGCAGTGTGGAGATATGTCACTGCGTTTGCAATTTCCTTTGCAATTTTCAATCTGATTCCCCAAGGTAATGATCCAGCGTAAATATGTGTTTGCAGACATCCATTCTCTGGATATTCAAAAACTAGGGCTGGACCTGCTGGGATCTCCAAACAGTAACCCAACACCTTGAGAACATTGTTGTGGCTGTTCATCTGCGAGGAGACCACGATGTCACGGTGGACCTCTTTAGTGCAACGCGTAAAGATCTTGATGAAAACACGGCGGCGTTCAAGAATTCCGTTGTACCATTTCATATTTTGTCTTTTAAATATTTGAGAGTTTCAAGAGGCTGGCAGTCGTCTATGGCTTTTTGGAGTTGGTTGAGAGAGAAGTTCCTGATAGGATTGGATCTTCCATTACAAAAAGCAATCAGCTCTTCCAACAGCTCACCTCCACGATCCAAAAACATCTTCTGTCTCTCCCCTCCTATGCATATCTTCATCCAAACGTATCCTCTGCCTTCCCCTCTCCATCTTTTTTCCCCTTTTACTACGACTCAGCTTGGCTGAAAAATCACTCTGTTATATATGTATATATCACAATTTCTTCTTTCATCTGCACTTTCTTCGCTGATAAGAGGAAGGTGCAGAGAAAGAAAACCTCGGCACAACTGTCTGCCCCGCTAGCCAAAGTCAAGAAAGGCAAACGTGTTAGAAATTTACTCTGTATACTAGCCACTCATAATGATGATACTGATGATTCAAATTGTGGATAAAATTCAACGTTTTCATGAAACATTTTCCCTACAGCTTGTATGATTTCTTGACCGATTCTCATAAATACCTCTTGAACGAATTCTTCTTTTAATTACAATCACTTCTTCTAGCCCTAAAAGTTCTTGCCTTTACATTATTCTTAATAAGAAATTTGTTATTATGTTTTAAAAATATTATTTTTTATTTTTTATTTTAAATTAAATTAATTTTTTTGATATTTTTAATCATTTTGATGTGTTATATCAAAAATAATTTATTTTGACCTGAGAATGAAGATGTGGAAGTCTTAGAAGGAAAATAAATTAATATTTGATTAATATAAAAATTGAACACATCAATCAGTTTTTGCATTTTCATCCCCCTCGTTCCTCTGCTTTCAGTGTTGAACCACGTTCGTCGATTTTTGTTGTTGAGCTCCTTTTAGATAAAACGCTGAGCTGGTCAGCAAAGAGAAGGTTCTTCATCAGGTCCACCTGCTGCCACTCTTTCTCCATCTGCAAATCCAACTCCTCAAAACGAAGAATCTTATCTTGAATCTCTTTCATCTGCAAAAACTTGAGATTGTTAATAACCATCTACACGTTCACAAGAGAAAAAGGTATGGATAAAGAATCTTGTGCACCTGAACTTCTGTAATCCTGGAAATTGCTCTCTCCACATCCGACTCTTCCTTCTCCAGAAGTGAATTCGCATCCAAACAAGCTTTTAACGAAGCGTTTAGATTGGTGTCGCCAATTGATGCAACACCAGAATCTGTACCCAGAAAACAAAAATTCATTATGTTATGAGAGAAGGATGGTCTGGATAAATTAACATCCCTGATCATAGCAAGACTGGGCGCAACAACTCTTAATTAGGGTGATGTATGAAAGATAAAACTAAATTTGATTGGCGAATATAACAAGGATATTGAAAAATGAACCTCCCTTCATTGAATAACTTGAAAGGGTTCTATCCATCAGCCTTGCTCTTTTCCATATATTACAGCATTGGAATTGTAGTACGACTCTTTGCTACAGATGCATTTTGTAGGCTTATCACTCACAATCTCCAAGTAAATCGTGTAAAGCCTCTTAAGAACTAGTAAGGATAATTTGAATATTCCCAACTGACCAAACCCTAGCTTTTCATAATTACAAAAGCATACAGCCTAGTGAATCTATTTCACATCAGTGCACCAATGCAATATTTTGGAAAAGCTGATCATAGCTAGGTGTTTTGTAACCCTGGAGACAAATTCAAAACTACCTTTATTTCCTCCATATTCCACGTCAGTCAGAGTAGTTACAGCTGCTCGAGCCGCAGCTTCTGCAACCTCTGTGCCCGCCAAAGCTGATAAAAAAGCAGCCTGAGAAAATTGCAAATAAATGTATCAGAGCATATTTGACAAATAAAAAAAATTCAAAAAAAAGGCACTGCATGGATTCACATGTCCAACCACAACAAAATTGAAACCAAGTATAATGCAAATCAAAATTGATTATTATGCATATTTTCAAGGAGGCAAAAGAAGAAAATTATACCAGGTTACTCTTAATTATTGTTTGAAGATCAAAAAATAGTCTCACAGACAATATTTTTGTTGTGTAGTATGCAGTCAAGTTTTGGTCAACCAAGTAGTTCCTAAACCAATCAAATCCAGCACACATACATCTAAATCTACTATGAATTTTGATTTAAAAGCACTCTTCTTCTTCTTATTATTATTTTTTAGCCATGATCTTTTCATTTTTTCCAAGACACATTTTTGGTAAAATTCTTCAGTACTTTCAAATTTAAAAATGAATGGAAGACTATACCTGAGCCATTATTGGGTTGCTTGCATCCACAAGAGGTGAGAGGCGTATTTTTTTACTTGGGGAAGGAGAACCATTACTATTCGGTCCAGATTCTTCATCATCACAGTCCTTTATTTGGTTATACTTGCTGTCAACATCCCCTATGTCTGTATAACCAGTAAAAACCTCACCAAAAGGAAGCTTGATAAAATGAGTAATGCAGTCCTTCACACTTCTACCACCAACATGTAGTGCAACCTTCTTCCAGTCATCCCTATAATGCATGACAGCTTCAAGAAGTTGCAAAGTCTCTTTCTCTGTCCAATCTGTCCTTGCCTCTTCACTTATCTCCACTCGCCTGAAATCTGATGAACTGACACCAACCCGATAGTTTCCACGCACATAGCACCGGGCGCAAAGAGTTATATCGTACTGTATAACAATAACAAACAGTAAACAATAATCCACACCATTCATATACCATATCATCCATACATTAGCTTACACAAAAAAAACTCAAACACCACTGTCCGACATTAACACCCAATTATTACACTACAGACAGGCATGTGCTCTACACATTGAATTAAACCAAGCATTGCATCAGAATTCAAAATCATGAAAACAAAGACAGCATCAATTCCTATATCGAAAAGAGCATTTGCTAAAGAACAAGAGAAAGTTACCTTATCGCAAAAGAAGCAAGCAATGCTGCAGAGAGACTTACAACCACTACACAATCTCTTACAACTGTCCTTATTATTGCTAGCATTAGAATCACCTGCAGTCCCTCCATCACCCCCACCACCACCGGCGGGCGAAGCAGCGGTCTTGGAAGAAGAATCCTTGCCATCTTCCCACTTCAATTGCTTATTCAAAGGTGAGTAATTGATCAAACCCCAAGCATCCAAAAAATCAAAAACCCTACGAATGGACCCCACATCGCCAACGAGAGTCTTCCTGATTTCAGTAAAAGTGATTTTGGCGGAAGGGTTTTTCCTGAATTGGGAGATGATTGAGTTCCTGTAGTACTTGTAAACCCTAGGGTTTTTCGAAGGCGATCGCGAATCGAAGAATTCTGGGAGGAATCGGACCTCGCATTCGTGTGTATTGTCCCATGAAAACCACCCTATAATAAAACAAAAAAACAATAAATTCAAATATAATGCAATCATGTAGAGATAGTGAATTAGGGAATTTGGAGGACTTACGGGAGTAGCTAGGGATGTGGACGACGTCGTTTTCGGAGGAGGGAGGAGGAGCTTGTGGTGGTCGGGGAGATGGGGAGGCGGTTGTAGGAAGAGGAATCTCTGGTTTGACGGGAGAGGATAGATGGATTTTGGGGTGGAGAGATGGTAGTGCAGGTGATACTGAGGCCATGATTGCTGTTACGGGCGCTCGAATGAGAGGGAGAGCGCTCTGCTGTTGCTGAAGGTGGGTTTTTTTTTAAGGAATTGTAATTTATTTCTTAATGTTTTTAACGGGCAGGCTCCTTCCTGTAGAGGTTAGGGAACGGTGTGCTGTTTTGCTCCAGTTAAAGCGACGTAGTTTAGCGTGTATCCAATGACTGCATTATAAAATGATGAAGAATTAACTATGACTCAATCCTTGTATTACAATAAATTAATTAGTCCCTCTAATATTAAAATTAATCATATATTTTCTTGCCAGTATTTTAAAAGTAATTGTTTTAAGAAGCTTTCTTTTCTTGTAAATTATTCCATTCATTCTAATTTTTTTTATTTTATATATATATATATATAAATAGAATGAAAAACAAATAAGTTATAGATAATAAAAGACATTAAGAATGAGGGGTATTTTTTTCAATGCCATTGAAACTTGGTAGAAATATAAATCTTGAAACCTCTTGCTTGTATTTTAGCCAGGCGCAAGATTTCAATAAAAACTATATAATAGTTAAATCAATGTAAATTGATAAATGGATCCGACCGACCATTTGCAGATTCTTGTGAGTACAATGGAAACTTCGCTTGCCTTTTTACCTGGTTTCTTCTCTCCCTCTCGTACGTGGCTTGAATGGAAGGGGCCAAAACGCTCGAACCACATTTCATACACAAGATACATGGTCAGACCTTGCAAGGAGACGACTGTCCACACACAAGTTTCTTTTTCTTCAGAAATCAAACATACGTGAAGCTTCCCCCATGTTGTGAGGTCTGCCCTCCATATGATCCGAATTACAAAGACTCGAGAGCCCAAATAAACGGAAGAACCGCTACTACTAATATGAACAAAGCACCAGTGATGGTTTAAATACAACGCCGGACACCAGCACAGACACCAGAGACTACCTATGCACCCCAAATGCTGGGACTGCTATAAAAGAATCATATGTTGATTCTAACATGATGGTTTCTTTTTACAGCTTCTTATTACTCCTATGATATGGTTGCCAGAAACCAATTCCAGCATCCATAAAATGCATTACTGCTCGTTACTCTTCCTGAGTTTTGGCAGCATACAAAGAGTTTCTACACACTAGGGTAAAGGAAGAATTTTCCACATCCCTTCTCCACCCGTTCGGGGCGGCTCAGATCCCCCTCAACTTCTTTGGGGAGCATGATTACGTATTACCTGCACAGCATAAAATCTGTAAGATTAATACTTTCCATGGAATAATCTTACAATTATCTCAAGGGCCAAATGCTACATGTAAACCGCCAAGAACGAGTGGCATAGTTTCAAAAAATGGTTGACACTGGACTCCAATAACATGAAGGAGATGGTTTATGTGTTCACAGTATGGTTTGGGACTCACCAAAATCGAGATTTACTTTCTCAATAACAATAGGGTAGTAATTCTAAACACCACAGTTTCTAGTTCAGTACAGGAGAAGCTCTCATTTAGGGGTGAATATGCATGCTTACAGAAAACTCAAAGATTGTACCTCTAGAATGCATGGTAAATAGATTGCAAGGCTAGATTCGAAGCCCGCCACTCAAGTAGCAGTTCCGCTGCTCTTAGTCCTGCTGCAGTCTTAAGGATACCTAAGATTGAAAAACAATCAGTCCATGTGACAACATAATGGTGGCAGCAGAGGTCTGAAAACATTGTGCCATACTTCCCATGGCCGTTTGATACCACTCACCTTCATCAGCTCCTCACCCAGTGGTTTGGTCAGAACCGCTACTATGCATATATTGAGGAGAAGGAGCAGGAACAATAAACTGTTGCTGTGCTGGAACAGCTGTGGCTATACCTGCAAACCAATGCATGTCATCAATCAATTTTACCAGTGTAATTATTTTTTGACGCAACATTCATCAGTTAATTGTATAACACCACCACTTCTATGGTGGGATTTTTACTCTCCCTTTATCATCAAAAGTTAAAGAGGATTTCTCATTGGGTTCTAATAGTTCTGAGCCCACATGTACCATAACAATAGTTTCTCTGTGCACGGAAAAATCCCCCCACTTTCACAACTAATTTCTTGGCACTTTTATGCATGAAGTAAATTTATGATGCCAAAAGAAGCTATGAAAAATATAGACAAGATCAGATGTCAGCTAGTTTTATCATGTCCTTAACATTTGAATGGAATAGAGAAGAGATTTTGAACTGAAATGTTAACCTGTAGGATATGGTGCTTGAATCGTTGGCATAGGTGAAGTTGTCATTGCATTGACACTTGGTCCACCAAACTGCATAATCTGATGACCTGGCACAGCATATCCTTGCATTGTTGTATAACCATGACCTCCAGGAACATTTTGACCGAACTGCCCATATGGATACATGCCCGCGTTCAATGTTCCAGGAACTCCATATATCTGAAGGTATTGCTGACCAGCAGCATAAGGGTTGTAAACACCCTGCTAGTAAGAAGAGAGTAAGAAGAGAGCAGCAATAATCAGTTTCAAGTCAACTTTGTAGTTTTAAGACAGTTTAAAATCCCAAGAAAAAGATCCTAATTGCTGTCACCATTTACCTGTTGATAAACATGTTCAGGTCCATATGCTGCATATCTGAAGAGATGAACCAACCATAGAGATGGCAAAAGATCAGTATAGGGAAAGGATTTTTACATAGGAATCATATTAGATGGAGAAAACAAAGTAAACATATCACCAAAACACTGAAAGAATCCAGGACTTTTCAAGCAAACTACATGATTACTTCTCCTAAAAATGATCTCTGTCTCAAATATGTCCAAAGGATAAATGTACAGTGTAACGGCCATCACACCCCAAAAACTAATGTTTCCAGTTTATTTTCTTTTCTATATACACACAGTTCAAACCATGATTGTGATCTTGCCTGTTAAATAAACATTGAGCTGGGGCACATATCCTCTGCAACTACCACTTTTTGCATTCCTGCAATTACCAATCACACCATGTCACATCACTGTAACTTGGACAAAAGGAACCCTGAATTCTAGGAAACAGACTACTTCTAGAGAAGCTTGAAATTTCTAACTGACGTTCAATGATGTGATTGGTATGTTTATGAATAGCCACGTATAAGGGAGCTGGGAGATGTAAAAAAGAGAAAGTAGTTGCAAAGGACATGTACCCAATCTAACTGGAAAGCTGTGGCCAATCTATCCATAGTTTCATTAGCATGACAACACAGGTTGATGAGTAAATGAAGAGCATGCAAAAGGCAATAAAGACTATTTCTAGAGTTGAGGTTGGTTCTGCCTATATTCAAGTAGACACCAGCATTGCAAACGACAGAAACTACACTTAAAATTTAACCAATGACAAAAAAAACAGATATATACAGATTAACAATGACCTGAAATAAAATCCCATAGTGAACTCTACTAAATTCTAAGTGCAACTCCTGGGAAAGTTATCAGGAATTGACAGTGAACAAAATATGGCATTGCCTTAGCGTCCTTAAAAAGTCTATCAGATACGGAAATGCAAAAATGATTACATGAGTTCAGATAACACAAAAATAAGGAAGTCAAAAGAATAAAAAGTTATCTTCTTCACATATCATGAAATTGAATTTGATACTTTGTACCAGCCAAAGTGAGGAAACTTTTAGCTGCAAGTAGAATTATTCTTTACTTTGGAATGTAGCATAAAACTTACCCATATGGATGATACATCAAGCCTTGGTGGTAGCCATAAGAAACTGGTTGCTGGTAGCCAAAACTTCCAGCATAAGTCCCTCTGGGGGTTTGCACACTGGCAATGTATGGGGGAGCTGGTCTCAGACGTCCTACTAGAAACAAAGCAGCAAGCAGAGGAAATCAGTCCGAATTAAAACTAATGAATTGAATCATCTCGGCTTTCAATATTACTTATCCAGTACAAAACTGTTCTTGCATTTAGAGAAACCGGTACCATAAGCCAGTGGTGGCCGAGGTCGTCCAAGTGAAGCCAAATTACAATTAGCCCGTCTCCCATCGATCATCGGAGTAGGATCAGCACAGGCTCTCCTAGCTGCCTCTGGTTCTCGGAAAGTTACCTACACCCTCAAATACAATTCAAAAACCCATGTCATTCTCCATCCATTAAAAAAAAAAAAAAAACACCCCATTTATCCACAACGGGAAAATCCAAAATTTAACAGCTATCTTGATCAGTTTTAATAATCAAACTAAGCACAAGATAACCTTGATAAAAACGACTGTTAATCAAACATAAGTAAGTGAACAAGTAAATACTAACAAAACCATAGCCTTTTGATCGGCCAGTGTTCTTATCACTGATCACAACAGCCTCAAGAATATCACCAAACTGCTCGAAATAATGACGCATAGTCTCGCTCTGAGTCTCCCAAGCAAGCCCCCCAACAAAGACCTTAGTATGAGTTGTATCTCCAAATGGAGAATTCATGTATTGAAACCCTGAGCTTGAGCTCGATCCCGAGCTAGGACCCGGAACCGCTTGATAAGCCATATTGACAAATTGAACTCAATTCAAACAGCAAAACCCAAGAAGAGAAAAACGAGAAGAAGAAGCAAACAAAAGCTAGTCCAAAATTCAAAATCTTTATTAGATTCGAAGAATAAAGAGGAAAGGAAAGTAGAAGGTGCTAAGAAGTGACATGCTGCTTCAAAAGAGAAACCCTAGAATATGATGAAATATACTGAGAATCCATTGAATTCTAAAGGGATCAAGAAACAAGAGTTGTTTTTGGCAAGGATCGGAAAGCAACGTGATGGGGTTGAACAGGGGGGGGGGGGGGGGATCACAATCACAACAAAAGGAAGAAAGTGAAATGGGGAAAGAAAAAGAAACCCTAGAGTTGAAGTGGGGTGAGGTAGGTGGGATGGAAAACAGAAAGAGAGAAGAGAGTGTTGGACTTGTGTTGTGTGGAAAAATAAACGTTGGATGGTCAATACTCGATATACTGCAGAGAAAGAGAGGGCACTGTGTAAAAAAAAAAGAAGGAAAAGGAGGAATCTTTATTGATTATGTAGGTGGGGATGAAGAGAGAGGGAGGAGGAGGGTGGGAGGCGGAGGAGTCATGATTTGTTGGCTGGCAAGGGGAGGAGGAGGAGGAGGAGGAGAAGAGAGAGCGGAGATATGAAAGAAAAGAAAAGGTGGACCCTCCTGACTCTAATTTCTCTGTCCTGCTCTTCCAGAGTTATCAGACAAGAGAAAGCTAAGCTAAGCTAAGCACCAGCCCGCCAGCTTGGTCGGAATGCGAATGCGGGTCCCACGTTCTCTACTCAGTCTAATCTCTAATGGGAAATTAATACAGATTATTATTATTATTATTATTATTATTATTATTATTATTATTATTATTATTATTATCAAATACAATTTCTGTTCCAGCTCCCTTATTTAAGCTGCATCGAAGGACAAGCTACAACTAAAAAATATTTGAAAAAAAATGTTTTTTTCTTACAGAGAAAGTAAACGTATAAAATAGAGACATAAGATTACCCATTGGTCAAGGCAGAAAAGGAAAAAAAAAACGCATTCCTTCTCTCGGAGCCTAATTTATTCGTCGATGAAAACATGCTATCAAAATCAAAGTATACTAGTGACATATATATATATATACTAATGACATATATATATATATATATATATATATAAACAAATCATGCATGGTCATCATAGGGATTATCCTGAGCTACTCCTATAACAGCTTCATGTCAAAATTGATGACACCAAAAGTATTTGGGACACTGTATTTTAAAAGTATATTTGATTTGAAAGAATATTAAATAATAATTATTATTTTTAGATGATTTCTATATGTTTATATTAAAACTAATAATATTTTAATATATTATTAAATGAAAATCATTTTTTTTAAATTATGAAGCGGTATAATGACCAAATACAGACTAAGTTTTTGCTAACAATTATCATTCTCTAGTCATTACTGACCAGTTAATTTGAAGAAACCTATAACGAAAGTGAAGATTATTAGAAAAACAACTTGATGGGTAATAAAAAAAAAAAGAGGATCTGCATGATATGGATCGTGACAATGACCTTGGCATTTGTAAATCTGAGATTTGGGGTGGGTTGTCCAAGAAGATTTTCTATGATTTATCTTGTTAGTTTATGTTTGATCACTAATAATACATGATTGGCAGAGGTGGCAATCGGATAAAGCTCATGGAGATGCACGTAAGTGAAGGGAAGGGACCCTCTCGCTCACAAATGAAAGATGCTGCTCGTGACATCATGCATCGTTGGCTTCCTTTATCAAGCTGGCGGGCAGGTACACCTCCATAAATTTGGTTTGAAAAATGTTTTTTCAATCATTCAACTTTTTCTTCTTCTTACTGTCTTCATTTCTTGCATGTTTTTCAAATACATAGATTTTGATTTCATGTTTTTTTCGTGAAGAAGAGAGCTTTAAAGAATGGAATGGTCATGATATATTATTACGGTAATGGGAGGGCGGACTGAATCCATTTCTTGAAGAAAATATGGTTGTGCTTCTATTGGAACACAAGGGTCATTTCGCTTTCTGCGAACACGAGATTGATGATTGGTAATAGGCAACTGAGTCGTGTTCAAACCAGTGGCCAGGGTTTGGGTCCAATGGGGGGCTAATACACCTGTTATGGACCACGATTGCAGCATTGTAAGAATCTCATGGGGCCACAGGTCTCGAAAAACACTTGATTTGCAGAGACAGGATTGCAATATAGAACTCCTTCCAAGGATGTTTCTCTTTCAGCTAATGATTCTCATTGCATTTCAGGAATTACCTGGGAAACCATCATGTTCATGTTGGGCTGAATGTTTGAGACCTCGTGATAATTTCCACAGGAAGAAATTGATGGAGCCAGCTGTTACAGGCACCCGGAGTGTACTGAATGCTTGTTCCCGGGTTGAACTGAAGAAAGCCATCGTAGTGCCGTCTATGTTGGCCAAAGGATCAAGCGATGAATGAGGTGTTAATGGTCTGACTTGGGAGCTTGCGAGGGACCGTCTCGCCAAGACAACAGCAGAAAAGGAAACTCTGGAATGTACGCGGTTACGTACCTTTGAATTGTTTTTCGAAATGACTTTTGATTTATAAAAGATAAAATTAAAGGTTCTTTTATAAAAATACCAGTCCACAATATCAAACACACATGAATTATTACAACGAGGTTGAGCCCTCGAGAAATAAGCCAGGTAATCTTCAGTTTCAAAACAACTTGCAAGCTATTATTTGTTTACACAGCCAAATCGCCTCTCTCTTCGTAGTTCTTGACAGCATCGACAAGTGACTCCTCCAATGATCTGTATTTCCATCCTAAAATCTGCAATTTCTCTGAATTCATGTTCATTGATGGCATCCCTCCAGCAAAACTGTCATGACAAGGACACGACAGAGCTGAGAAAGGCCACAAAGGGAAAAGAAGAGAACGGGATTTCTTAATAAATAAAATCATTCACATCCAATCTGAGGATGCTCATTAGTTGTTTCCTAATTGGAGGGGATTAAGCTTGATATACCTTTTGGGGTAGTTGCAATGGGGATACATTGCCTTCAACTTTTCTGCCAAATCCTGGGTTGTAATATCATGTGATGAGCATATATACCTTCCCTCGGCTTCATCCTTCTCGTATATCAGCAAGAGTGCTTTTGCTGTATCGCGCACATCCACAAAAGAACGGGTTCCACTGTCTAGTGTTTCCAATCCATCTGTTTTCCATGGTAACAGCATCAGTTAGCCGGATCGACGCCAAGGTTACAGTTTTACCCGCCCCAGTAGCTAATTGATGATACAATTCTTCAAGTAGAAATTATGAAGCGATTGTAATGTTTAGAATGAGAACCTTTCAAGTAACTTAGGAGGTATAAGCTACTGCTATTCATGGTTGGCTGCAGCAAAGGCCCTATGATAATGGAGGGACAGATGGTCACAATTTTGAGTGAGCTCGTCTTTCCATATTCCAGAGCTTCTTTTTCTGCTATTGTCTTGGCAAGAAAATACCATTGCTGGTTTTTATAGATGGACTCAATCAGTTAGGTTATGATGATTGAGCAGAATACGAAATCAGTGAGTGCCTGTAACTTTAACAGGGTCGATACCTCATTTGCCTTGCAGAATTCGAAGTCAGACCAAGACTCCTCATCCATCGCCTGGTCCTTTGGCCAATTTGGGTTTAGCATAACAGCAGCTATAGATGACACAGAAATAACTTTCTTCACTTTGGTTATGGAGCAAGCATTCAGTACATTCCGTGTGCCGGTGACTGCCGCTTCCAGCAACTTGTCCTTTAGGAATCTCACGTTACAACCAGCAGATCATCAGCAAAAACTCAACCCCAGAAATAATGTGTTCTGCTTGAAGAGTTTCAGATTCTCTCTAGCGTTTTCCAGCTTCAACAGATGGGCGTTCTTTTCATAACCTTGGAAGAGATTGAAAGGAATGAACAAAACAAATGGTGAAAACTGGAGACATTCGAAGGCCAACAGAAAAGTTAACTTTGATAAACAAATTCAAAGTTCTAGAAGTCAAATGATCAGTAGGAGAAGATTAAGTTAAAGGAGTTACTTGGGTCTCTCACCGTTCCATGTACCACATAGCCCTTTGAAAGAAGAAGCTTTATCACCCATGATGCCAAGAACCCTCCTGCACCTGTTACACACAATTTTCTCTGACATCTTTCCACTCTTCCTCTCTCTCAATTTCCCTTCACTTCCGAATTCAGTTCCACTTCTCTTAAAGATGCCTGCGGACTTGGAGTATCATATTTCTTCCCCAAAGTAGAGATGATTAACTCAAACCGTCAGCATAAAAATAAAAAAACAAAAATAAGTTGAGCTTGCGGTCTAATTTGGCAATTGATTATTGACTTAGTTAGTCAATGGCCGTCGTCAATTGAATTCTCCACCACTCCCAAAAAAATCTTTACTTACCCAACCACTCAAGGCTATTTCAATAACTTGTTTGTTGATATAGTTTTGTATCTAATAATATGTTGGGTTTGGGTTGCATAGATCAAAACTTGTGCGCTTAAAAAAATAGAGTTTCATGATCCCATGGAAAGTGACAGATAGAAAGTAGGACAAGAAATCAAGTGAGCTGCCGAAATAGAGAGAAACCAAAGTTCTCGGATTTTGTTACCTAGTTTTTATCAACAAGTATTTATATTCTGATTGAGCTGAAATTTGCGTGATGTTCATGATATATGAATCCTCACTGTAAACTGTAGAGATTAGATTCTGAGCACTTTGCATATGGTTTTCAGCCTGTGAACAATAGCCTCTAATTTTGGAGAGAAATTTCTTGAATTCTTATATTAGTTGATTTGTGTCGAGAAATTGTATTTCTTGAAGATGATTTCTGTTTGTATATCTTTAGTTGAGACTAGAGAAGACTCATGTATTCCTATTATTATTGATAATAAAAGTATTTGATTGAACTACAATCCCATGATTTTTTCTTCTCATATTAGAAAACTTTTCAGTATTTGAATATATATTTTCTGCATATATATTGCAGTTTACCATATATTCACAAAAAGACAGAGCGGTGAGTATTGCTCCCAACAGAATAGGTCATTGCTTACTCGATTGGATCCTATGTAGAAACATGATCATCATGTCCTTGATCTCTATTTTGTGTAATAATAATAATAATTAAAAAGAAAAAGGAGATGCCAAACTTTATCTGTGATCAAAGAAAATCCACAGTCGTCTTTGATTTTGTTTTATAATTACAAATGTTTCTGTTTGTGAATAAGAAAAGGGCTTCTTGATCCCTGATCCTGTACTGTAAATATTTCTATATGTGTATTGTAGGAGTTTTGCCAAATATTTTGCTATAATTAAATATTTTGCTTGCTCCAAAAAGATGGACACTCCAAGTCATCGACCCCGCTTACAAATCCTGAATATACAAGAATCAAAAATATACTTCACAAACCATTGTTTTCTGGTGGTAAATAAAAAAAGGAATTGATACATGAAAAAAAATGTAAATTTGGAGATGAAAAATGATTGCAGGGATCTTTACCAGTTCCATGAACCATGTATCCCCTAGTAAGGAGAAACTTCACGAGCCATGTTGGAAACAAAATGGAATATATGTGAAACGCTGCGTTAAAGAAGGCTTTGAAAGCGCAACGACGGTTATCTTCTGCTTTAAATTCTAAATCAGTCCAGAAATTAATCTTCTTGCAACAATTCCCCTTCCATCAAAGCTTCCTTGTCCTCAAGGCAGAACTGGGGAAAGCTCGTCCAGGAACCCCATGTTGCCTCTGCGGCCTTTCCATGGAACCAATGTCTGGGTTGCTGCTTGATTCCTTCTTTTCTTCATCCTTCTGTCAATTAGGGCTTGGGACAGGAGAGCTTGATCGTTGTCATTGTTAGAGATGGGCAAGGTAGCTTGTACGATGTTATGACCTCCTTGTTGCTGCAGTTTGGAGACGTGGTGGAAGACAGGGTGGATGGAAAATCCAGTTTATAAGCTACTGCTCCAATTTTCTCCACTGCCTGGTAAGGCCCATAGTATTTTGTTGCTAGTTTCTGATGTTGTCTTTGGGCCATTGATTTCTGTTTATTGGCTGAAGTTTAATGTAAACAGAGTCACCAACCTTAAACTCTCTGTGACCGCGTTTCTTGTTTGCTAATCGGGACATCCTGTTGTGCCACCTGTAATTTGTCTCTGATCACCCCAAGCATATTTTCTCTTTTGGTTAAAAAATCACCTACTGCCTCTACAACACAATTTCTAGGGAGGATCGGAATGTAAGCCACGATTTTAGTTTACTAAACGGGCCTCACTGATTAGACTCGATTGATTCGGTCGAGTTTTCAATGATTAGGCTGACTTGATCGAACTCGACTATGTCAGCATCGAAAACAAATATTCATACATGTCACCATGGATCATCAGCACAACATGCTGGCTAGTCGCATTTATTAATTGAACAAAAAAGGGAATAAGATGAACTGCCCATTTTGTTTAATCTAAAATCCCAGTCTTCTGATAGCTTTCCACCGAATCAACGAGAGTTTCCTCCAATGGCCGGTAGCTCCACCCTAGCCTCTGTAACTTTTCTGAACTTAGATTTACTCCTGCCTCTTCTTCAGCGAAGCTGCCAGTGCAAGAAGATGTGCAATCATATTGCCAAAAACAGAAGAAAAAAAATTAGGAAATCAATCGTTGCAACATGCAAGGGTGAGTGAGTAGCGTCATCTAGGAACAGAATCACAACAGAATAGAAGTGAACTTGAGTACTACGGATGGATGGGTACGAGATCTTTCAAGTTACTTGCCTTTTAGGATAATTATAGTTAGGGTATATATTTCTCAATTTCTCCTCCAGATCTTTAGTTCTGATTGCATGAGCAGTGCATATATATCTCCCTTCTGCCTCTGGTTTCTCATATACCAAAAGCAGTGCTTCGGCAACATCACGAACATCTACCAGATGTCGAAGCTTGTTTTCCAATGACTCGTACCCTTCTGCAATATCATCTCGTGCAGAACACCAGTGAGCAATGAGAAGATGGCATAAAATTCTGCTTCAGAACAAACCATATCTAGACTAGACTAGACTAAACTAACAACTAGTATTTGTATTTTTGACCTGGGTTTTAAGTTCCTAGCCTCGAGAGAGCCATGGGCCACTGGTACAGACTACAACAGCAATGTTTAAATATTTGAATCATCCAGGCATGAAAAACTAAAGTACGATCAAATTCGTGGCAAGCAGTTTCTGGAAGTCCAGAGTCCAAACCACAGGGTCACGATCATCGGCACAAATTCAATCAGACGCGGCTTAGATTAAAGCTACGATAATGAATAAAGGGCCAAATTTATTACGAGTATCCAATACCCTAATTTTTGTGGAATTTCAGTGTTAAAAATCATCACAAGCACACCAAAGTAGTTCTTTGGATTTTGCTTCTATGTGAAGATGACATTTAACATGCAAAGATAAAACCTTGTGGCCAGGGCATCGTATGCATAGCTACCTTTCAAGAGCTTAAAAAGAACCTTGCTACTCGCATTAACTGCAGGATGCAGAATTGGCCCCAGAATGAGGGAAGGACAGATTGTCACAACATCAAGTCCACTTGTTTTTGCACATTCCCACGCCTCGCTTTCTGCTTCTGTCTTGGACAGGCAATACCAGTTCTGGAGCACAAATAGAACAAAAGATGATAGGGAACAATGGAAAAGCTTAAATCTTCTGTGGGATGAACTCTTATGATATAGAATTACAAAATGTAAGGCCAGCAAAATATGTTTAACTCAGATCTTCCAAATTTGCATTAATAATTAACTTCAATTTTATCACCTTAGTTGCTCTGCAGTATTCCTTGTCAGACCAACAATTCTCATCCATCATTTGACCCTTTGGCAAGCTTGGGTTCATGTACACAGAAACCACAGAGGACACCACCACAACTCGCTTGACCTTTGCTTCATCACATGCTCTGAGCACATTCAATGTGCCCTTCACAGCAGGTTCGATCAATTCTACCTAAAATCATTACAAGATGGCATATTTCTTAATCAATCACCATCAAACACACTATCAGTTGAACAATCTAATTGATTAGGCACGCTTGCCTCAGGGTTTGGTACTGTAGCGGAGGGAACAGGACTGGCAACATGAAAGACTCCTTCACATCCCTTGATAGCAGAACAAAGAGAGTTGTAATCCAGCAGATCTGCCTTGAAGAGTTTCAGGTTCTCAGATGCCTTGTCAATGGTTTTCAAGTGAGCATACTTCTCATCCGCTGCATAATATTGTCAATAAATTTGCGTTGAAGCACCGTAAGAAAGAAAAAAAATCCATATTTTCCACTTGATAAAGGTTGAGATTTGATTTCTGACAGCAACTGTCTGCCGAATCCATATGTGATTATTTAAAATGCGGCCATCAGTGAATCAATGACATTTGGCTAAAACACAGTGCAAATTTGGATACGATTGATAAAGGGCTTAAAGATCTGAATAATACATGAAAATGGGGCATAGCGATGCAAGCAACCCAAAGCGAGAACAGAGAATGAAAAAAAATAGCTAAGAGTTTTGTAGATACCGACCGGGGTCTCTAATGGTTCCGTGGACAAGATAGTTCTTAGAGAGAAGAAGCTCGAGGAGCCAAGAGCCCAAGAAACCTCCAGCTCCAGTCACGCATACCCTCCCCTTCTCAGCTTCCATTTCCAAGCTTTCGTAATCAATCAATCTTTTAGTTTAGCACTGCTGTATTGCCTTCCACACGAAAAAAAATGAACTTCTTTTAGGGTTCCTTTATTTATCGGTAAGGAGTTGTCTTTTTCCTGTTTTTTGGCTTTCTAGCTACTTCTTGCACCTTGAAATAAGCAGGACCCACAACTAGCAGAACAAGAGGTTATTCTTGTATTCTTTCTGCGAAAGAGCCAGCAACGACCGCTGGATGAGATATTATATTACATCAAGATTTCATTCATCACGAATTTACAGACGAACTGCCATTGCAGCAGAACATAAACCATCGCCCTCTATTTGCATCCAATTAATGGATCCAGATTATTACAGCACGCACCAGCAGAAACAAAAAAAACATATGCTGTGCTTGTTGGTTTTTAAATATCATACATGTGATATGAATAACAAAACAAAATTACTCGGAATTCTAGAACTATTATTAAACAGATTTAAAATTATTTATAAATTTAACACATGAATATTCAAATGATACGTCGAGTGAAATTGACCCTTTATTTAATCTCTCTGTATCCAAGTATCTAATGAAGGAAGGGTCGTGCATGGTAGGATTCGATGATGGCCCATTTCCTTGTTTATGCTCCGGCATCTAGCAGAAGGAGCAGAGCGGAGGCTGCTGCTGGCAGCGGTGCACATCCTTGTTCGTGAAAATAATCAAGTTAAGGCTGAAGAGAAACGATGATTAAGGCGGTGGATCATTGCGGGATGGTAGGTTTAAATCTGGCGCCATCACAGGTTGGGATCATTGCAGGGAGAGAAAAAAACAATCATTTTTCATCTGCAGTAGTCTGCTTTGCAAAATGAACAGGCAGTTAGGGTTCATGTTGGTTTCACATGATGGATTTGGAGGTTCATCTTCTCTTAGCCATATGGGTTTGCCAGATTTAAATTGATATTAAAATGTTATAAATTAGCAGGATCAATGATGAAGGGCCAAAATGGTGCCAGGGGTCACCCTGCTAGATGATACCACCTACTTCATCCCACTGGCAACGTACAAAAACCAACGACTTCCACTCACTATAGACGAAGTTTGTAGATTCTGGTTTGATTGTTCTTTCATTTTCGGCATATTTCAGTTGTCGCAACGACTTCCACTCACTATATACGAATTTTGAAGATTCTGTTTTAATTGTTGTTTTATTTTTTGAATTCCAATGGAATATTTCAGTTTTGGAGTTTTTTGTCATATTTTTTAAATTTAAAAATAAAATTATTTAGAATTGTATAATTTAATCTACAAAACACATAATAAAATAATTTTTCTGAATAATATTATGAACATTTATAATATTACTAGAATGTTATCATCAATCTCGCAAGGTCATTATATTCTTTTGTTGTTATGAAATTTTAACATAATATATATAAATATGTCAAGAGACTTCCCGTAAAATTTCATTTCAATTTAACGGTCGGATTACGAGATATGATTGATATTATAAAATTTTATTCATTATTTAAAAAAATACTATTTGGAAGAAACATAACAAAATCAGAACGTTTTGACTGATATTTAACCAAAAAATACAAAATGGATCAAAATTTAAATAAAAAAAAATAATTTTATCTTATTTTTTTAACTGATATAAAATATTTTGATGAAAATAGAACAAAAGCGACAACATGCTCTAAGCGGCCATAAAGTTTATGGAATTATTTATATGATAAATAAAAGAGTATTTCTCTGGGCTCGGAGCCAAATTGCAATCACTTATGGAAGTGCCGAAACAATAAAAATCACATCTCTCGAGATATTTATAAACAAGTTTATAAATTACTCTCGATTAATTTTATTTATCAATATATTTTCCATCCTTTGTATCTCTTTAAATATATAGAGGTAAATGTTGATGTGACAGGTGAATACTCTCTCCAAATATTTATTTATTCAGGACTTCAGTAGGTTCGTTCTCATTAAGGAATTGTTAAGCTTTTCATGAATGATTGATGTTATCAATAAATTTTGAATCAAGTTTAGTCAACCATTTCCCCCTTTAATTAAATATTAATTAACTAATTAATTAATTGGAGGAGGATGTTATGGCTATAAGAAGGAAGTAGCTTGGAGTTTTATCCCTGGCAGGATGATCTTGATAGCGGGTTGTGTTGGATCCAATCATGAATCATCCATCCATCCATCCATCTAATTCTCCTTCATGAAAGTTTTAGTCCCCAAAACGGCAGCCCATAGGACTCCTGAAGCTATACGGCAAATCAATACGCGGCGGCATGAAACACGTGGTTCGGTAGCAGTATGAACACTTGCTTGACGCTGAGAGTTTGAAACCCAGAATGAAGTTGAGGGTGATTACGAAGAGCTGCCTCCTCATGAACCATGAAACGCTAAGGTTGGAAAGTGACGGAGCAGGATCTGTGATGAATTCCCACATTGATCCATGCACGTCTCTCCCTCTCTCGCCGGTCCACCTTAATATCCAGATAGATCAAAGACACGTCATCATCATTACATGGACCCTCACGTTTCGTGATACACGATGACTGGTTTTATTACGATTAATGTTTTTGATATTTTTAAATTGTTAATTAATGTCAGAAATAAGATTTTAAAAGTAAAAATATATGCTATTTTATTACATTTCCAAATAAAAAACAATCACTATCATTTCCAATGCCACCGTTACATTTGTTAAGCTTAACTTTGAACCCGATTTAATTGGAGAAATGAAATCATTAAAATAATATTTAATTATTGTTTCATGATGAAGGAAAAAAATACAGAGACAAAAAAGATAAAAATATGCTTAGCTGAGAGATAGAAACATAAATAATAAAATTGTTTATGAAATGATTTTGGAGTGAATTTATGTATTTTCAAGATAGAAGAACTGAGATGACATGTTATTTTTTATTTTTAAAACATCTGTGTAAAAGAATTTCAATTCCAAAAAGATCTAATTAAAACATGTACGGATAAAAACAACTATTACCATGGTTTTAAAATAAACATGTTTTTTTGGATAAATTTGGAGTGAGTTTCTATACTTTCAAAATAGGAGAGGTAAAGAGAAAATGTATTACTATATTAATGACACTGCTGAGAAATTCTTGATAGTCTTAGTATTATTTTATTTTATTTTTTTAAAAATTAATTCAGTATACTCCGAGACCCACTAAACTATGACACTAGGAACATGATATTCTATTTTGTTTTTCTCTGAAAGCGCCAAGAAAAACCTCGCAAAAGAAGCTGGCACCTGACAACTTACCTCCAAAACAGCAACGACAACATGACCCCACTCCCAGTTCTGCTCTTTTGCCACCAATAAAAATAAAACAAGTAAGATAAAACTTTTATGTAAATCAGCTCTTGTGCCCATCAAATTACATCACAGTAGTTTTTTTTTATACTTACGTTATTATATAATATTTTTAATAACCATAATAAAAGCTTCCATTTTCTATTAATTAATCATAATATTTTTATATTGATTCGTGTGTTAATTAATTATTTCACCTATTTAATAAACATAATTTTACACTTATTCACAAGTAATTCTAGTATTTATATTTTCTTTACTATAAAAATAAAGAGAGGCTTCTCACAACGCGCCAACGGAGGAAACAAAAAAGTAATAAACAGTCCGTCACCTCAAAGACTACACGTGTCGCTATACTTCCCTTATAAATTTCCCTCCTGATGCCCTCCAATTATGCTCACCACAACCAGACAACAAGCCCAAGCTTCCCCGAAAAGCAGAACTCGGTATAATTTTTTTTCCGCCGGAATATGCGGATGGACTCCCGCCGTCGGCCACCTAAATCGTCACGCACCACATCCTCTAACGACGGCGGTCCTCTCCACCTACACCATAAGCAGCTTGCCCCTTCCGTCGACGACCGTTCTCTATCACCGACACCGAAAGCATCAGACGCGCTTCCCCTCCCTCTCTACCTGACAAACGCCATTTTCTTCACGCTTTTCTTCTCCGTAGCCTACTACCTCCTCCACCGGTGGCGTGATAAGATCCGTAACTCTACGCCACTCCATGTCGTTACTTTCGCCGAAATCGCCGCCATTGTTTCCCTAATGGCTTCCTTTATTTACCTTTTAGGATTTTTTGGAATCGATTTTGTTCAATCATTCATCACGCGCCCTTCTCATGACGCGTGGGATTTGGAAGATACCGCCAATCCTAACTACCTTATCAACGAAGATCACCGTCTTGTTACCTGCCCTCCTCCCGCAAACACCCCTCCCATCCCCAAATTACCCAATCCCGAGCCAATAATTACACCTTTAGCCTCCGTGGAAGATGAAGAAATCGTTAAATATCTCACAGAAGGAACTCTGCCCTCGTATTCGCTTGAATCAAAGCTTGGTGATTGTAAACGAGCAGCTGTGATTCGACGGGAGGCGTTGCAGAGGATAACTGGGAGATCTCTAGAGGGTCTACCTATTGAAGGATTTGATTATGATTCAGTTTTAGGACAGTGCTGCGAAATGCCGGTGGGCTACGTCCAGATTCCTGTGGGGATTGCCGGCCCTTTGTTGCTGAATGGGATGGAGTATATGGTCCCAATGGCAACGACAGAGGGTTGCTTGGTTGCAAGTACGAACAGAGGGTGCAAGGCAATGCACGCTTCCGGTGGGGCTACTAGCGTGTTGTTGGCAGATGGGATGACTAGGGCTCCTGTTGTTAGATTCGAGACGGCGAAACGAGCCTCGGAATTGAAGTTGTTCTTGGAGGAACCTGATAATTTTGATACTTTGTCTGTTGTTTTTAACAGGTCAGTTTTCATTTGATTCTCTATTTCAGTTCAGTCTGAGTGTTTTAGATTTTTTTGATGTTGATGGATATCTACTTTACATGTATTTGTGGTGGTAAAAGGGAAAGATAGGGTAGCTGTGGAAGACACTGGATCTCCATTTCTGACATTTACCTGTTATTACTATTACTGATGGCTGCAGGTCGAGTAGGTTTGCGAGGCTTCAAGGAATTAAATGCTCTATGGCTGGGAAGAATCTTTATATGCGATTTAAATGTAGTACTGGTGATGCAATGGGGATGAACATGGTCTCTAAAGGGGTTCAGAACGTGCTTGATTTCCTTCAGAGTGATTTCCATGACATGGAAGTTATTGGCATTTCTGGTAATGTCCTCTTCTCTTCTTAACCACACTCTTAAGACCAACAGCAGCTGCTCAAGTTGCCTTTGTCTTGCAGTTTTTCTTCAGATACTCTTTATGTGTTGCTGCCTTTGTTTAGCTACACTTTTGATGCCTTTTCGTTTAAGAATATAAGATTTTCATGTGACGGTCATGCTTTTACTGTCTCAAAATTCTTCTTCCTTCGTGTTTAAACATGTATGTAGCTGAAATCATGTTTTGATAAAAGTTTGGAAAGGTGGCTGTGACCAGTGTCACTTCTTTTTCCTGCATCTTTTCTTTTACCTCTTTCAGGGTCTGAGTCATCCAATTTTTTTCTATAGAAGTTAATGGAGTTTATATGTTTCACAACTGGCTAGGTAATTTTTGTTCGGATAAGAAGCCTGCGGCTGTAAACTGGATTGAAGGACGGGGGAAATCGGTTGTTTGTGAGGCAATTATCAGGGAAGAGATAGTCAAGAAGGTGCTGAAAACAAGTGTTGCTTCCCTTGTGGAGCTCAACATGCTCAAGAATCTTGCTGGTTCTGCTGTTGCTGGTGCTCTTGGTGGATTTAATGCCCATGCCAGCAATATTGTCTCTGCAATCTTCATAGCCACTGGCCAGGATCCAGCACAGAATATTGAGAGTTCTCACTGCATTACCATGATGGAAGCTGTTAACAACGGCAAGGATCTTCACGTATCTGTGACTATGCCTAGCATTGAGGTGGTTCAACTACTCATCTCATGACACTGGATATATTAGCAGATTTATTTATTTAATGATGAAACTCTTTACTTGGTACTGGTGATTTAGAGTCCGCATGGGAGTATTGGAAAAGCATTTTTGAAAAAAAAAAGATTATTTGTTTAAAATTAATTCAATTTTTCATCATCCTCGACCGCAAATCGCAATGAAAAGAAACTTTTAAGCTGACAGAATTTGTGTTTCTGTGTCAGGTGGGTACAGTGGGAGGTGGAACTCAACTTGCATCGCAGTCCGCCTGCCTGAATTTACTAGGTGTAAAGGGTGCGAGCAAAGAGTCACCTGGCTCAAACGCAAGACTCCTGGCCAGCATAGTAGCTGGTTCAGTTTTAGCCGGGGAGCTCTCTCTAATGGCTGCCATTGCACAAGGGCAGCTTGTCAAGAGTCACATGAAATACAACAGATCGAGCAGAGACATATCCAAAGCTGCATCATCTTAGAGAGAGGGCAGTGCTCCAGCAAATGATGCAATGGAAATAAAAGAGATACAGCCTGTACACGTGGGCAAATCCTCCCTCCCCGCCCCTAGTATTTGGTATATATGTTTGTGTCTTCTATCTCTCCTCTTTGCTGTCAATCGACAATATATTATGTTTGGAGTTTGTTGGGGACCAAAGCATCTATCTCATCAGTGTTTCAAGTTGACTTTCCGAGGGGGACTCCTTTCAAAAATTAAATTAGACGAGACGCGTTCTGGTTTTCGTGGCTTGTAATCAGTCAGAGTTTTGCTTTCAGTTCTTTTCCTTCGCGGCATAAATGGCTTGAATTTTAGCCGCCATGCATTTAATTGTTATCTAGAGATATTTTTTTTTAATTTTCACGTCAAAATAATGTTTATATATATAAATAAAGCAAAATTGCAAAAACACTTTTCAAAAAATATATATATATATATATAATTAATAATTTGAAAAAAAAAGTTTTTTGCCCAAATACTTTCAAACTGAAAAAACAAACAGTGTGCTATGATTCAGACTTCAGGGGCCATGTCACTTCTTTTCGGAGTACTATTTTCATGCCATATATATATTTTTTAAACTCGCGAAATTATAAAAGTATATCAGCCGTTCAATTAGAGATCCTGTTTCTGCCGCTTCACAAGCTGCAGCCTGCACCACAGTAATTCACTGTCTTGACTCTCTCCCGTTCTTGCCAGATCAACAAGGGTGCGTGCCATTTGCAAATTTGTTACAGGCAGAACACTGGTATTTTCTCCGACAATGTTTCACAGACACGTGTGCAGATTCTGAAGCTTCGGTTTGTTTTTAAACGTTCGTGAAAAAGAGATCGAATTGATTTTTTAATTATTACTTTCAAAATATACTAGGTCAAAAATAATTTTTAAAAGTAAAATAAAATACTATTATAATACATTTTTTACATGTAAAAAATTCTATGTTCAAATTTATCCTTCTTGACGGGACAAGTAGCAGACATATAGGGATCTGAAGCTGGGAAGAAGTTGCCATCATCCGAGTCACCTCATTTTCAAGGGTTTGAAATGTTTGGACGGTAGAAGAAAAGGGGTAAATAAAATGAAAAAGAAAAATCAGGCGAAGATGACAATTTATTAAACTTGTCTGTGTCTGGTTTGTATTTAAGGATAAAATGATACGTATATGTGGATGAATAAATAAATAAATATCTGTGATAGTTGTAGAGTAAGCTCTTATATATTATATAATATATTTCTAAAACAAAATTTAAATAATATGTTACCTCAATCGATCCTTAGAATAAATTAGAAGCTTGATTTGTTGATGGCACATGCGTTTTTTTATTTTATAATTTACCTCGTTCAATCCTTTCCGTCCTTCTATATTTAATAAAAACCACAGACGGGTTGGTTGTGAAAAAAGGAAGTGTTTTATTGAAGCCTAAATGTAGGTGTTAGATGTAAGGATCATTCCAAGAACACGAATAAACCTTGCTATCGTCATGCATTTCTATTTTATTTTAAGGAAACAATATTGGAGTGCCGATAGAAATTTCAAATTTCAATCTCGATTCGTACAGTTCATTGATTTCCTAAAAACAAATTAACCAGCTTTATCACCACAAGTATATCATCGCAAGACCTGCCATGAGCCCGGTGGGCTGTAAGCCTGGATGAACATGGACCTAACACAAACCCTTGAATCTCGGGGGTTGGATTATCATCCTCTCAAGAAAAGAAGGTGAAACCCAGATGTTCATTTTTTTAATAATAAAATGATTCATTAATATAATGATAGGCACACAAGCACTGCCTGATGAAGGAAGTGCTAATTTTCTATTTTGATGGAAAGTGTTAATCAATCCAGTGGGTTTTGAAGGCAAAAGAGCCCGAAAGGTTAATCCATCGCATCCCCGATCATATTCAGGCAAAGGAGGTTCCGTACGACCAGGATGGACAGCAGGTCATGATCACGTGACCACGGCGATCAACTTGATGGCAGCAATTATTGCTCGAAAACGCAACCACTCAATCATCCATCCAGGCACGTGAACCCATTGCCCGTCCACTTTCAGGAGTAGTATTTTCCAGCTCCCATTCTCCTGTCGCCACTTGACAGCATGCACTACTTAAGGAGTCGGACGTTTACTTGCTCGCTCGACTTCTCTAATGGCCTGGGATTGAATACAGCGCAGGAAGTGGATGTCTCTCTCTTATAATGACATGACCAGTAGTGCCACAGCTGCTGGGCTCTGATCAACAAGAAATTAATCTGCTGCTGCATGGGAACGTGGGGGCAGGGCACTCCCTCCCTGAGCTAATGCGGCATGCAGGGCCTTGCGAGAATGAAACGATCGACGGGGAAGGTGATTCCGGGGCCACTTCCATCAGATTTGAAGGGATTCTGTCCGGGAGAGTGAGCCCTCAAAGGATTCGGTGACAAATGGGATCCACCACATGGCACAGTGCTTGCACTGATATAATTTAATTAATTATTGCAAAGCCATTTGCAACTTGCTCGTGCTTTCTTGCTAATATTATTAGATTATTTGATAGTGCTGTTAGGCTTTTGTTGTGCTCGATCCCCCTTTAATTATTTTCACTCGCTGCTTTAATCTTGAATTTGTTGGCTCGTAGGGCCACTTTAATTATATATATATACTTGCTATACAACACGAACATACCTGCTATCCGTGTTTAGTTTGCACTGAATTTTAGTGGCAGTGCAGTCTAGCTAGGGTTCATTAATTATATCATATATATGATTGTAATCACGACCTCATGTTGAAATTAATTAGCTGCATCCTCGTGACAGACTGTACGTACGTCAACCAGCTGATATCTTTTCGAATAGCCGAATTAAGTCTCTACTTGTCAGTTTAAGATACAAGAAACATAAGTAACTGGGTATTTAACTGGCGGTTGAAGGTATTTGTTTCTTTTCTCTGTACTAGGGTTCAAGTTCCACCATGCATGTTTGTCATCCCTGCAGTGCTTTACATGCTCATTGGGCTTGCAGGATGTTCAGTGAGCCCGGAGATTAGCTGTGGTGCACGTAAGCTGGTCCAGACACCCGTCATAAAAAAAGAAGATAGAAGAAACATAAATAAAAACAACTCACTCCAAAACTATATAAAAACAGATTTATCTTTTCATCTCCCTCTTAATTTTCAAACAAGATGCTTAATTATATTAAAGCTCGTTAAAAGTGATGATTCCCGCCACGTCTGAGGATTCATTCTCGCATGCATGCATGTATTGATTTCCATTGTTCTCAACCCATCAAAAGCCTGGTATTTCTAACTAGATATACTTTTATTCTTTCTATATTTATCTCTAATTAATTATGCCCCGAAACAACAACTAATTAACGTCATTCAAACCTAAAACTTGTAGCAAACCGCGTTATTTAAAGGTTGGATTATGAGAAGAAGTGATTAATAAATTAAGAGCGTTATTTAAAGGTTAATACAAGTGGGAGCTGACGTGTCACCAAGCTCCCTTCCAGTTCAGAACATCTTTCTCTGCTAGGTAGCTAGTATTTCTGGGCAAGTATATATGCCGCCTGTGGAGCAAATCTGTAATGATGCGAATATATTGCGAGAAACTTTTAGGGCAAATATATATATATATATACAGCAAGAGTATAACTTGGAGACGACAAGTGAAATGAGTAAGAGCCATTGGTTTCCTACGACGCTAAGTTTTGTAAAAATGGTGGGGCTGCGCTTGGGAGAGAGTATCTGGCTGGTCGAGGATCCTGATGCTTGCTTGCAGGGGCCGATCGAGGAAGAGGAGGATGCTTGCTGCTTTGCCTTTAATTTCCTTTCTATTCAAAACTATCGTGAAATATATATATTGAAATTATATGTATAGAATTATTAATTATGTGTAGTGTGGTCTATGTTATCATCTTTTCTATTCACAAACACACACACACACTGACACACAAAATATTCCTCTATTAAATTTAAATATAATTAAAAATAATAAATATATTGTTAGAGTTTTTAAAAGTAGTTATTTAATTATATAACTTACTCCTAATAATTAATTAATTAATTAATTACATAATTAAACTACATACAAAATAATTTCATCAAAAATTTAACTCTGCCGTTAACATATATATATATAGCTCCATACCTGTACAAGTAAAGTTAGATTTATATATACATAGGAACGAATCCAAGATGAAACACTGTGAAAGAAAAAACGAGAAACACATTCTCAATCTAGGATAATTAAAATGCCAAATAATTCGCTGTTTGATATATAGAAGAATTAATCATTGCCACACTTCCTTGGCATTGTCCAAAAAATGAGGTATTCTTATCGCTCGCTGATTGGCTGATCTTTCCTGCACATGATGTAAGCACACTTATTAATATATTGATTGGTTTTATTTGAATTAATCAAAGACAAGAACCAGTGGACCATCGGCTAGCTAGCCTGCTGATTACTTCTATTACACTGTACTGCAGTACTGTAATTATATTAAGGAATCCAATACCTCAATGTCTTCTTGACCTTTCGTTTGATATCAAAAAGCAACGACTAAATGCCTATTGATGATTTCTCAGCACGAATTCTGATAAACCCTAATATAATAAATTATAAATTAATGTTACTGACCATATATAAAAAATAAAAAATTCGAGGTACCTTTAATTAATTATATATAGTTGAAGGACAGAAATATAAGATTAGTATCCATTTCATATCATACAAAGGATTCCCTTTCCTACTTTATTTTTTCTCTCCACACACCACAAGCCATCCACTTTCTTTTCATTTCCATCTTCCTCTTCAAGATATGCATATTAATAATAATTTTGTTTTCACTAGCTATAAAACATATATTCGATGTACTATATATTAATCCCTCTGTTATCTCAAATTTTTTCAATTTATTCCGAAAAATCATGACATGAAAAAAAGCTATATATTTCTTCTTCTTCTTCTTCTTCTTCTGGTTTTTATGATCTGAAGTATATTTGCTAGCATAAATTATTTAAGTAACGAAGAAATCAGAGAGATCAAGAGAGAGAAGAAGGAAAGGAGAAGAAACAGATCAAATTAAAGCTGGCAAATAATAGCAAGTGGTGGGAGAAACTAGATGTGGCAAGGAGTACTGCCACCATGGCTGGTTATGAATCAACTTCTACAGGTAATGATTCTCGCTACCTTCATCACAATCACAACCTTCTCAGACCTGAACTTCATCTGATTCACTTACCTCCATCCATTCCTTCCTCTGATTCTAAAGACAACAACACCCCTTCACCAGATCATGCCAAGCCAATTGCAACTAGTGATCATCACGCGGACAGGACTACTTCTGGCACTAGCAGTGGGGGCGGCGGGACCATTCCGAGTTCCCGCCCTAGAGGCCGTCCAGCTGGTTCCAAGAACAAACCGAAGCCGCCCATTATTGTAACACGGGACAGCCCTAATGCCCTCCGATCCCATGTGCTCGAGGTGTCTAGTGGTGCTGATATAGTGGAAAGTGTGTCCAATTATGCGAGGAAGAGAGGGAGAGGAGTTTGTGTTCTTAGTGGGAGTGGGAGTGTTGCTAATGTTACTTTAAGGCAACCAGCATCTCCTGCAGGGAGTGTGCTTACTTTGCACGGAAGGTTTGAGATCCTTTCTCTATCTGGAACCGTGCTTCCGCCACCTGCGCCACCTGGTGCGGGAGGGTTGTCCATATATTTGTCTGGTGGACAAGGACAGGTTGTTGGAGGGAATGTTGTGGGACTTTTAATGGCTGCAGGTCCTGTGGTTTTGATGGCTGCATCTTTTGCTAATGCAGTTTTTGAGCGTTTGCCTTTGGATGATCAAGAGGAAGCTGGGGCGGTGCAGGTTCAACCCACGGCTTCTCAGAGTTCGGGTGTGACTGGAGGTGGTGGACAAATGGGTGATGGTGGAGGAGGCAGCAGCACTGGAGGTGGTGGATTTTTTCCTATGGGAGGAGCTCATCATGGGACCTATCCATTTTCAGCTGATTTGTTTGGATCATGGGGTGGAAGTGCTTCAAGGCCTCCATTTTGATTAGGGTAACAAAGATTTTTTTTTTTCCAACGAGTGACGCGGTTAGAAAAAAAATACCATCAGAATTTGGGTAAGAGTCTTTCTGGTGACCAGCTTTGAATAATTGACGATGAAGCAATGCTCAAGGGAATATATATATATATATATATATAAGCAATCAACTTGCCAGTATATATTTTGTATCGATATATAAACATGGCCGTGACAAAAAAGATCGAGATCGATCGGTCTCCTGATTTCTTCATTGACAAGAGGAAAGGGAGTAGAAGAAGAAGAAGAAATACGTATATTTATGGAGGCTACCTTGTATTACTTCCTTCCGAACCCAGAAAGGAGCTAGAGCAATGAAATTTACAGATTTGTCAAGGTCAGTAAGTATAACTTCATGTATAAACCATTTTGGGTTTTTGGTATCGTTTCTTTTCCTTTCCTTTTCTTTTTAATTGCTTACTTAATCAGATCAATAATTTATATATATAGTTTGATGCACAACTCTGGCTAGCTAGGGTTTAACATTTATGTACAGTGTTATGTCTCTCCTTTTAATTTATCAAAACATGTCTCCAATTCCTGTGCAAGAAATATATTATATGGTATTTGATGTATTAGAATAGCAAAATGTGCTGCATCGGCTTAATTATGAATTTCTTCTTCAAATTAATTAACAATACACTCGTGGGAGTTCTCTTGACACACCACACCGGCCAGTCCCTCATTTTATTTCTGCTTCCCCACCTGGGGAAAAGCACCAGTGAAGAAGCCTGTTGTTCCATTTACAATAAAAGAGGGAGGAGAAAACCTAGCTAGTAGTATTTCTGAACTTGTAGAACAGCAGATGGCCCCTAGCTATATATAACTTGTCTCTTTCTATCTGGCTAGCTCTTGCATGCCTAATTTGCACTTCTTGATTTGACCAGGCGTTACAGTAATTAAGTAGAATCTATAGAAATTAATCTTGCGTGCCAGTT
The DNA here is from genome assembly GCA_032356905.1 of Salix exigua. Lineage (NCBI taxonomy): Eukaryota > Viridiplantae > Streptophyta > Magnoliopsida > Malpighiales > Salicaceae > Salix > Salix exigua. Next base: position 652,348 of record CM063589.1, on the reverse strand, counting down.
AATTAGAAGATGTGACGACGACGACAGTACTAGCTAGCTAGTTAACAGTATTAATTACCACTGTGTTACCGGACGTGGCAAAACATACAACCTTGTCTAGCTAGCTAGGTTAGTGTTCTAGCGCGCAAGAACACAATCATAAACTTGTTTAGTGGAGTTTTGTGCTTATAAAATGAATATATAAAGAGAATTATGTCTTCATTGCCTCGATCCTTCTCAGAAACGGCCGGTAACCAAATTCTAGCTACCATGTGTCGTATCTGCCCCAAATAAACATCTCAGTTTTATGAGCCTCTAGCTAGTTGTGATCAAGTGCCGACAGCAACATCTGAAAAGAAGAAAAACTCTGCTTCCCAGAGAGAGAGGTCTTTCTTTTATAATGATGATTTGTTGAGCGTACGTCTATATTTATTTATACATGATGTTTTTCGGGAACTCGAAAAGAGGGAAACTTTTGAATTAAGTATTCATCTTTCTGAAGAAAAAGATTTAATCCACCCCGACCCATCTGGTTAGATTAGCTAGCTAGCCGCGTTTCAGAAGAAATTTTTTCAAAAAAAAATGTAAGAATCATGACCCCAACTCCCAATGGCTTCATACACACACACACACTATCTTCTCATGGAACACTCACATGATCACATGTGCACCCATCTTTTGTTTTTGTTTGTCTGAAACCCATCTTTTGTTTTTGTTTGTCTGTAATTTGGTTTTAGCATTGTGGTCTACGCACAATATTAATTATATACATATATATAGTAGATGCACTTTCTTAATTCTTCTATTAACCATGTCACACATTGAATAGGTCTAACAGCAAACTTAGGACCAACACCACACACACACACACACACACATATATATATGAGCTAGCCAGCTAATATTTCAACATGAAATGATGAGATTTTGATTTAATTAAACTTGGAGTCCTGTTCGTGCTTTGACTATATATGCCTTCATTTGATTTATTAGGAGATTTGCTTTGGCGTGTATAATTACCGATTCTTAATTCAGAATATTAATTAGTTATGGAATGTCTTTCATCCCGACAGCATGTATACTAATGCAACAGCTCATGAGACACTACTGTTTTCCTTTTCCTTTTCTGTTTTTGATTGATATAGCGCCTGATCAAAACCCTAAATAGAAGAAGAAGAAGAAGAAGAAGAAGAAGAACTTGGTGCTGCTGAAGACTCTATTCAGTGCTCCACCGGATAGTATATATATATATATATATATAAAAGGGGGAGGTGAGAGAGTGCTAAATATATAAATTAAGGCGAAAGAAGCATGACATGCATGAGAGTGGTCGCGCGGTCCGTTCGTATTTTCTACTGGCGCAGAGAGCTAGATAAAGCTTGCCGGTGTGAAATCTAGCTTCTTTATATACATAATGTAACCTGTGATATTACTGATCATGAGAACAGGGAAACTAACTCAAGATGATGCGATGCATGTTTTCTTTAGATATGCTTGCCTTGCGGGGTAAAGTGGTATTTACACGACCTTAATTTTAATTTATCATTACGTACGAGCAACAATCATGATAATGCAATTACGTCGATCCCTTGTTAACCTTGAAAGTTTATTTATAATTAGAGCCTTTCGTACAATAGCCTTATAGTAATTGCGTTTTCAGTGAACATTTCACTCCATTATCCTTAACATCCAATTTATTTGGCCTGGCTGTAATTTTATAATGATTATTTTTGTTATTGATGTTTATTTTAAAGGCATTTTTGTCAAGCACCTGGAAATAAAAATGAGAAAAGTAATGTTTGACAGAAAAGACAAAGAAAGTTAGGAGACGGAAGACTTTATTAAAACAATTTATTCTATGTTGTTGATTTATTTTTTCTGTTGCCAGACAACTATCTAGAGAGACGTCAATCGGAGGAATTACTTCACTGTTCATCTTCATGGCTTTACAGGCCACTGCTGTCAATTTAACTTTTCATGGCATCACTCCCTTTTTTTGCAGCTAAAAAACTCTCGTCCATAGATAAGGGTTTGTTCTAATTATTATTTATTTCTCGTAGAAAAAAGTCACAGGACTATTTTGCTTTTGATTAAATACAGAAGAACGCTGGCTTGTCAGATGGTAAGTACATAAAACTCATCCAGCTCCGGAACCCTTCATTGCATCCAGGTGAAGGTCGGAGTGGAATATTGTGCCCTAATCGCACCAGCTTCCAGGCATCATCGTGAACATCTTCCCAATCATATTGTATAATTCAAAACAAAAACACAACATTGGATCAGGTAACCATCGCCGAGGCAGGATAAGTAATTGCCACAAACTGGCTTCTGAGAATGCCGTGGGAATGGGGCACCGTTTTACCACATGTTTAATAGACGGCGATAAGCCATGAACACTTGAAACTGCTACCAACAGCTATTTATAACCGCAGTCGTACACAGGGCTTCAAGCCAAAATCCTCGGGATCAATATTGCTTCCCAGTGACATGCATCCATTTTACATTCAACAGATCTTCTGAAACTATTCTGCACATTGCACATGTAAGACAAGCTGGCATCTACAAGGTTCAGCAGTTGGAACTATTTTAACAAGGTGAGAGAAACTTAAGCAATCTCAGCTATTCCCTTTCAAGCCTTGGTATGTCTCTCCCAAAATTTATGATTTCTACCTAAAACAGTCAATGGATATCCAACTCAAACATGAAGGAAAGTCAAGCTGATCCGTGCTCAAAAGGGACACGCACGTGGAGTCGCCCATGCAAGCTAACAACAGCAGATGTCTGAAGTGGATCAATTCTCGTAGGTAAGCTCACAACCTGACAAAAAAAGACAGTTTCAAATGTTTTTTCCAATAAAAAGTTCAATTATTTTAAAGCAATAGACCATCACCAAAGAACATTCTGCCAAACCGACCGCACAAATAACATAAACAATTCCACCCTCTAAAGAGATATTTTACATAACCAACAGTCCAACTGCTGGCAGAATCGGTGACTAATTTTTCTCACACCCCATGTCCTAGTTATAAATAAATGATTCACAGGCCCTCACTGATGCCAGATTGGACATGCCCTCACAAGTCATCCTGAATCCATATTGGAACAGAAGTACCATTTACTATTCAGTCAAAGATTATAAAGCAGAAGCACCTCTCTTCTTTTAAAGTTATTATTCTGTTTGGAATAAAAACAATACCTTCTTAAATGGTGTTATACCCCAAGGATTGTCCAGCTGCTCTGGTTGACCTGTTATAACCAGACGTCCAACAGGATCTGATTGAACTCGAACCTGATCCACCAAAAAAAGCCATTTTATGCATATTCTAGGCCGAGCGGTATAGTCAATAAAACCATGATACTAATGAATATTTCAAGTTCTAAAAATGAAATAACAAACATCATTAGTTCCTGCAACTATTGTCCTGGTGCAAAAGAAAGACCAGCTTGCTTGATGTACGAGGAAGTAAAGAGATAATAAAACTAGCTCTCTAACTTTTTATTGCCAAGTATGACACAATGCATTCTATCTATAATTTCCACCGAAATATCATCAATGAGGTAAGAGTGAGAGAAGGAGAGACAAACTATGAGAAGGGGAAAAATCAAGAGAAGTTGCTTACTTCTTCACGAAGAAGTCCTGGGACTAAAGCGTATATCTCATAGCAATCTTTCTGTGTATAGGAGCAATATATTAGTCAGTAAGCTATAGTGGAATGAGCTTGACAACCAAGTCAGGCATTCAATCGAAAAGGCTCAGGAGTACAGAAATTAAGAGGATGGAAAACAGCAGATGCTTACAGTTTCTCGCACATTGATCTTCACCCAATCAGCAGGGGGGCCAATATCAGCGATTTCAGCATCCACACTAAGAAGGGGAAAAACATTTAGCCTCAAAAAGAAAATACCTTATATAATGTGAGCAGTTAGATGTAAAACAGGGCACTTCTTGGACTGATGTTCACATTCTATGGATTTTTTTTCAAATGGTAGTTTGAAACCAATGACCTAGAACAGTTACAAATAAGCCATGGTTCAATAGTTGAAAGATATGATCTAAAGTTGCCGCTGAGCTGAGAGATGACTTCATAAGTAACAGTAGGATCATCTAATGACCATTTAATAAAAAGTATGAATACAGTGGCAAACAAAACTGAGAAAAATAAGTTGAAAAGGAATGATGAACAATCTTAACTCCTTATCTGGTTCAGCACTCATAGGTCTCTCAGCAAGTTCCAAGTTAGTTGTCTTCTGTCTGTGCAAACCTGTCTCAGAAAACCAGGATCAAAATAAAATTGTATTTCTGTCAAAAACATGCCAATTAGAAAGATCTTGATTTTAGCAGTTGTACCGATACTTTTGAGAGGTTTCTCACGCCTAGCAAAATTTAAGCTCTTGACCTGCCCAAGAGAAATGAAAAGCATCATTTCACTGCAATGTTCTGCGCAAATATAAATATAAAAGGAAGTGCATGTTATTGTCACAACAAACCTTGGCAATTGGCTCGCTAACCTCACCATGTCCAAGGTGACGCTGAGCATGCCAACCCTGCATAGCGCGGGCAGCAGCATCCCTTCTTGCCCTGCCAGATCCAGGCACTTGGTACCCACTTGGCTGATGGGGGGGGGGGAGGAAGGGGGAATAAGAGTACAAATTAGGAAACCAGGGACAAAAGGAATGAGAACCAGAAACCATAGAATTTAACTCTACTAGTTTGTTCCAAACAACTTCAGCTCACAAAATCATCGGTACACAAATTCCAATAAAAACATTGTTTTCCCCGAGCTTAAGAAAATACATAATTTGTACTTGCACTAGCCATAGGCTTCTGGTTTTCTCCTCATCTTGTGGTTTCATCATAAGCAAAACTACGTTACATACAGTATGGTTTATCAGCAATTTGTATGGCTGACAAGAGACAGGCACTAACAATAATAATTGATCACTTCACAGAAGCATCCATATAGTGATGCACACAGATTTCACACTCAGCAATATGCCAGGATTTATCATCCTGTTTCATCCAGTGTAACAGATTCTACCATCTTTTGTGCCAGTGATGCAATTGATCAATTCCATTACATGCAATTACACAACCAGAAAGATGCATGGATTTTAGTGAACTGTGAAAACTTCAATAGCTTTTAATCATAGAGTGCACTTTTCTCTCATTAAATACAGCTGTGACCACACATTGCACATGTTGTAATTTTGAAATAGAAATCTATATATGCTATAGTAATATGAAATGATTGCCTACTCCCTATATTTGTAACAAATGAAGTCTGCTTTAGTAGCCTCAATTTTCAAAATAACAAAAAAAAAGACTACTTGATGCATTGATTTCAAAGCAAGACCAGAAATTCAACCACTTGAGCTCAAGGTCAGTTCAATATTGCAAATGAACGAGCACGAACCAAGCTTTTATTCAATAGCACTGAGCAGTTCTGTAAAGGTTCTAATGATTCTCTCTTTTTTCAGCAGGTAAAAGATTTTGGAGATGCTAGTCAAACAAAAAGAGTAACAACAGAAGTTTACCTCCTTTTCAACACTAGTAGCCTGATGCAAGGGTGAACTAGGAAGTTGAAGCTCACCAGTCTCCTTCTTATGCTTTTCATATTCCAAAAGTGCCTGCAGTAAATGAAGGATCAGGAGTAGAATTTACAAGAAAGTCACAGAGAACAGCAATCCATTGGTCCACCACTTAGTTTTTAAATCACCCGCATAGACAGTTAAACTCACTCCAATTCCAAAAAAGACAAGCCTGGACAGTTTTCAACACCGACAAATTCTATAATCTGAGTCCACTCTAATGCTTCTGTCATTAGATTTCCTAGCCAGCACTTCCATTAGAGGAAAACAAAGTTTTAATTTAGGCTTTTATCTAACCCATTAAGTTCCGACACTTATTACCGAGTAGAAAATGGTTCTATACACAGCATTTTTACCACAAAAAAAAAGGAAAGGAAAGAATAAAAGCAATTACCTTCTCATAGAAAATGCGGAATGTCCAAGACACTGTTGTGCAGGTCCTGCAAGAGAGAGAAAAATTGGATGACTTGAATGATAATTTCTTTTCCAGATTTTAACCATCCATATAATTATTGCCACCCATGCATAGCCCACAACAAAGATGCAACGATCACAAACTGTCTGTTGTGTAAAAGGAAAATACTGAAAAGAATTTTAACTGAAAATGCTTAATGATCCCATGCCAAATCCATGCAGATTTGACAAATTACTTCAAAAAGAATTGGCCTTGTAATCCTATGATAAACCATGCAAATTGTACAAGATTGCTTAAAAGAATTTTCCTTACTTACTTGGGAGGGTGGAAAGACTCTCCCACTTGCCGCCACAACTTGTTCACGGTAACCTACATATATGGAGGAATTTGGCAATACTTAGTTGCAGTTCATAGAAGCAGGCGTGCCTTTTCAGTTTTGAGGAGGAATAGAAATATATTTAATAACTTTTAAACCCCCAATCAAAACAACAAACCTACATTGTTCCAGACATTATAAGAAAAAAGAGGCTGACAGCACATGCAGGTGTTTTGAAGCACAATGCCCATTATGCTCAACAACAGGAATAGAGCAGCCTGATATGTTTCAAGGAACTACTAATGCTACTCATAATCACTGTGCTTATTTATAATTGATCTAGCTAAAATTGTAGGATATTTAATTTCCAGCAGTAAATAGTCAACACTACTGATTCAGCCTAACAGTTTCTGCTGCAAGGTTTTCGTATTTCTTACATCAATTCCAGAAGTCATGCTTAATAGACAGCAACAAAATCCATTCATGTGCAGAGATTTTTTGCTGCCAAAGCCTAAAACCCACAGAATATGAAAAATGGTGCTGAACAGCGAAAGAAAACACACATACCACTTCATAGCCACCCAGTTTGATCACAGATCTCCACAACCTAATTCCCAGGGGAAACACGACAATATTAACTCACACCTACAAGCCAGACACTTATCATTCAATAGAAAAAAAAACTCAAATTATTTTCACATAAAACTTACTTCAGGCAGTTTAATGGCTCCCCATAAAACTTGGGGGGCTTGAAATCCATGGTATTCTGCTTATAAAAAGTTTCCAGCTCCTTCATGAATGCAGCTCGCTCTTCTGGGGTCCCAGCAACATCAGCCTCCCCCATCTACATTTCAAACGACATATAATCATTTCATCACAAACACTACATCCACTTCCAAGATTCCAAACATTTGGATGCCAGCTTCAATTACCTTAATATCCGTCCACACGTTCTTGGACTTTGCCACATTATCATCCTTTGCTTTAGGAGTCGCATGCCTCCTCGGGGTCGATGGAGTAGAAGTTTGTGGGTGATTTTGAACACAGCCACCATCATCTCCATCGGTTTTCTCTTCCCCCACTTGCTGATTAATATTTTCATCCGTAGCATTTTTCTCATCAGGCAAAGCTTGAGTATCACTCATGGGAACATCAGTTGCCAAAGTCACAGTGTGGTCATCGTCAGCAACAGATGTCTGCCCATTCTTATTCGACTCTTGTTCCACTGAAGCATCAGCAGTTTCTTCCTGCTCTTCAACAGAGACCTCACTCGGCTTCTTAGATTCCGGGTCTACCAGCAAATCTTTTACCGAAGCCATTTCACTATCTTCCATTTCGCTTTTTAATATTTTTTTTTGGTCCAGCTCACCCTGTAAACAAATATAATTGTCTTTATAATACCTCATATTAAACTAAATTAAGCTAAATTAAATTAATATTTTTTGGAAAACGATTTAGCTTAATTTAGTTAGCCTCTAGCAAAATATTTTGTGACGAAAAACAATAGTAATTAAAAAAAAGAATTATCACTCCCGAGAATCCGGTTCAAGTTTTTTTAGAAATAGATTTTCAATGTTTAAACCTAACAATTATACAATTCGAGATTCAAGATGAAGGGCAAAAAAAAAAGTGGTAAAAGCTTGCCTTTCGGAAATTGTAGAGGCGGAGAGAGGCAGAGGTTGAGAGAAGGGAGAGAAAACGGCAGCGTATTAAGGTTTGAATTTGAGCAGAAGCGGGCAATGCAGGTGAAGAGGAAGGCGGAGAAGGGTGAAATCGAGTCTTGTCCGGCGAACGTAACGTGGAAGATAGGGTGTGGTCCGTGCCAAACTCAAAGGAAGGACGGTTCGATTAGCGAGTTCTTTCGAATTTATCGGCGAAGACAGGATTAATTGTTGAGAGAGAAGAGACGAGGAGGAAAGTAGGGGATCAAATCCATGGCTGTGGGGTGGGAGTGTGTATTTTCTTTCCTTTCCTTCTCTGCTTTGATATAAATAAATCTCTTTGACTCTCAAGGAAATCAAATCACATGGATGGAAGCTTTTTTTTTATTACGGAGCCGATGCTGCTGATCTTCCTTACCGTGCCCTCCTATAAAGACCATATTGCCCTTGTATTTCTTCAATTGTGCCCTTTCCTTTCCTTTTTTTTTTTAATGATAGATAAGGAGATTCATTTCTTAACCCCATTTTCAATACACATATACAGGACTGGAAAAACAAATATATATATATTTGTGAGAAATTAGCTTAAGGTGAAGGGCCCATTTCTAAAATGTACCCAGCCCAGGCCCAGTCCATATGCAATAACGTCTACGGCGAGGAGGGGTAGTCTTGACTCTTAACAGAATAACAAGAGGCCGGTCCTTCTAATATAAACACGAACACGGGAAAAAAGGGGGAAAAAACGAAACGGAAAGGAAAGATCGATCCACAAAAAACAAGTGGCAGTAAGCAATTAGGGTTTTCGAGAGATCTCTCTCTTCATTTTCGAAGACCTTTTAGGTAATTTTCCTTTTCCTCTCGTAATCCACTCTTTACTCTTTGCTCTTCCTCTTCGATGACTGATAAAATCTAATTATGAATCAGGTGGTTTACCAACATAGTTAGGTGCGTGGGTGCACCGCCACAAGCTTTTTGTGGCGCAATTATATTATATTGGCATTTTCTGTTCATTGACGTGCTAGGGTTCATTTCTAAGTGTTCCATTTGATTTCATTCGTAACCGACTGGCTAGACCTGAACGGGAATAAATAATTCGGCGTGATATATTGGAAGCAGCGGGGGTGGGCTATACTTATTGATGTTTCGTTGATTGAGCATTAAAATAAGCGAGCGAGCGAGTAATTATGGAGGACGTGAAACGTAAATCTAGAAAAGATGATTCGGAACGGAAGGAGGAGAAAGAGGATTCAAAGAGGAGTCATAGAGACAGGGATAGGGAGAGGGAGAGGAATGGAGAGAGGCATCGAGACAGAGAGAAGAGAGAAAGAGAACGCGAAAGCACCAGGCGTTCTGATAGAGACAAGAGTAGTGATTCTGATGACAAGGAAAGGGAGAAAGAGAAGCATAAAGACAGGGATAAGGATAGAGCAGCAAGGAGTAAGGATAGGAACAGAGATAGAGACAAAGAAGGTAGAGACAAGGAGAGGGACAAAGACAGAGAGGAGAAGAGGGATAGGGAAAAGGAGAGAGAAGAGAAAAGGGAGAGGGAGAGGGCAAAGGAGAAAGATAGGGAAAGAGAAAGGGAGAAGAGGGAGCGTGAAAAGGAGAGAGATAGAGAGAGGAGGGAGCGTGACAGAGAAGAAAGGGAGAGGGAGAAGAGGGAGAGAGAAAGGGAGAGGAGGACTAGAGAAAGGGAGAAGCGTAGGGAATTGATTAGTGACAGTGATGATGATTCCAAGGACCATGACAAGAAGCGGCGAAGAAGAGATGATGATGACTACAAGGAGAGAGTGCGTGAACAGAGCATTAGCAGGTCAAACAGGCACAAGGATAATAGTGAAGAGAGCCCGAGGAAAAAGAGTGACGAGGAGGACTCTGATAAGAATGCGATCAAAACCCGAGAAGAGGAATTAGAACAGGAGCAGAAGAAATTGGACGAGGAGATGGAGAAGAGGAGGAGGAGAGTCCAGGAATGGCAAGAGCTAAGGAGGAGGAAGGAAGAAACTGAGATAGAAAAGCATGGGGAAGAAGCTAATGTTAATGAACCCAAGACTGGTAAAACCTGGACTCTAGATGGAGAATCTGACGATGAAGAAGCACCTCCCACTGGGAAATCTGAGACAGATATGGACCTGGAGGAAAATGCAAAACCTGATGAAGACATCAAAGATGCAGTGGTAGAGGACACTGAAAATGACATCCCGGCTCCCCAAAATGAAGACGATGCTGTTAATGGGGATGAGGAAATTGATCCACTTGATGCATTTATGAATTCTATGGTGCTACCTGAGGTTCAGAAGCTGAACAGTACTCTGGCTACTCATACTGCTGATGACAATAAAGCTGACTTGGAGAATAAGGATAAGAAGGAAGAGCGAATCAATGGAGAACAGCGAAAGAAAAGCTTCAATAAATCTCTAGGGAGAATTGTTCCAGGAGAAGATTCTGATTCAGACTATGGGGATCTTGAAAATGGTGAAGATCCTTTAGAAGAGGAGGATGATGATGAGTTTATGAAGAGGGTGAAGAAAACAAAAGCTGAGAAACTGTCCATTGTTGACCACTCAAAGATTGATTACAATCCTTTCCGGAAGAATTTCTATATTGAAGTGAAGGAGATCTCGAGGATGACTCCTGAGGAGGTCGCTGCATATAGGAAAGAACTGGAGTTGAAATTACATGGAAAGGATGTGCCAAAACTAATTAAAACCTGGCACCAGACAGGACTCACAAGTAAAATCCTGGAGATGATAAAGAAACTTAATTACGAGAAGCCAATGACAATTCAAGCTCAGGCCCTGCCTATAATCATGAGTGGCCGGGACTGCATAGGCATTGCTAAAACTGGTTCAGGCAAAACCCTTGCATTTGTTCTGCCAATGCTGAGGCATATAAAGGACCAGCCTCTTGTGGAAGCTGGAGAAGGACCGATTGGGCTTGTGATGGCACCCACAAGGGAGCTTGTGCAGCAGATCCACAGTGATATAAAGAAGTTTGCTAAGGTCTTGGGTATCAGATGTGTGCCTGTTTATGGAGGTTCTGGTGTTGCCCAACAAATTAGTGAATTGAAACGGGGGACAGAGATAGTTGTCTGCACTCCAGGCAGAATGATTGACATACTGTGCACCAGTGGAGGAAAAATCACTAATCTTCGCAGAGTTACATATCTGGTTATGGATGAAGCTGATCGGATGTTTGACATGGGGTTTGAACCTCAAATCACAAGAATTGTCCAGAATATTCGCCCGGATCGTCAAACTGTACTCTTTTCTGCCACATTCCCTAGACAGGTTGAAACTTTGGCTCGTAAAGTACTAAACAAACCTGTGGAAATACAGGTCGGTGGGAGGAGTGTGGTGAATAAGGACATTACTCAGCTGGTCGAGTTAAGAACAGAAGATCAAAGGTGGCTTAGGCTTTTAGAACTACTTGGTGAATGGTACCAAAAGGGAAAAATTTTGATATTTGTCCAATCTCAGGACAAATGTGATTCATTGTTTAGGAACTTACTGAAGTTTGGTTACCCTTGCCTCTCACTTCACGGTGGTAAGGATCAGACAGATCGTGAATCCACCATTTCGGATTTTAAGACCAGTGTCTGCAATTTGTTGATTGCAACAAGTGTTGCAGCTAGAGGTTTGGATGTAAAGGACCTAGAATTGGTGATCAATTATGATGTTCCAAACCACTACGAGGATTATGTCCACCGTGTTGGTCGAACTGGCAGAGCTGGTCGTAAAGGCTGTGCCATCACATTTATCTCTGAGGATGATGCGAGATATGCACCGGATCTTGTAAAAGCATTGGAACTCTCTGAGCAAGTTGTTCCACAAGACTTGAAAGCTCTTGCTGATGGTTTTATGGCAAAAGTGAATCAGGGTCTTGAGCAAGCCCATGGAACAGGTTATGGTGGAAGTGGTTTTAAATTCAATGAAGAGGAGGATGAAAAGAGAATGGCAGCAAAGAAAGCACAGGCAAAAGAATATGGCTATGAGGATGAGAAGTCTGATTCAGAAGATGAAGATGACGTTGTTCGGAAGTCAGTTGGTGATGTCTCACAGCAGACTGCCCTTGCTCAGCAGATAGCAGCTCTCGCTGCTGTCACAAAAATCCCTGTACCAGCACCACCGATATCTCATTCTGTTGTCCAGTTGCTTTCTAATGGTGGATTACCTGTTCCTCCCAATCCGGTTCCAGTAGTTGTACCTGTTACTGGGCTGCCTTTTGTTCCTAATAATGAAGGGGCTGCCAGGGCAGCAGCACTTGCAGCTGCCATGAATTTGCAACACAACCTGGCAAGGATCCAAGCTGATGCAATGCCTGAACATTATGAAGCAGAGCTGGAAATCAATGATTTTCCCCAAAATGCTCGGTGGAAGGTTACCCACAAGGAAACATTGGGCCCAATTTCAGATTGGACTGGGGCTGCCATTACTACCAGAGGACAGTTTTTTCCACCAGGCAAGGTGCCAGGGCCAGGAGAACGCAAGCTCTACTTGTTCATTGAGGGTCCTACTGAACAGTCCGTCAAGAGAGCTAAAGCTGATCTAAAACGTGTCTTGGAAGACATCACGAACCAGACATACCAACTTCCTGGTGGAACTCAACCAGGCAAATACTCGGTTGTATGAGTGTAAGTTCAATTAAAACTTTCCTTATTTCAGTCTGGAACGTGACTACACAATGATGGTTGATTTATTTATTTTGTGTTTCTTTTTTGCATTTATCTTTATAATTTATCCTTTTTTTGTTAATTTTAGTTTCCTTTTCTTCTTGCTCGTGGAGTTGGGACTTGCAGGCAATGCTTGAATTGTGTTTATTGTAGTTTGAAAATTGTTCAGTTACAGTTTTTCCTCCCTTGAAAATATGGATGATTTCGGTGCGTGGAAGTCAGGGAAGGATTATATACTTGGCTCACCGGGTTTCCCAAGAACACAACAATACCCTTGTAGAGGATGACGAGTCAAAAGCAATTAATCGTTTCCTTTTTTGTTTAATTTCTGTCTCTCATCTCCTGCTATATTTTTGTATCTTGTAGCTTCTCAAGATATCCATTAGCTGTTCAACTTGCTGTCCTTTTCCATGTCTACTTTTTCCCTTTTAATCTGTGTTCTTTCTTCCTTTTTGTTTTTGTCCTTTTTCATTTCATTTCCCCGTGGCTCGAGGGAAGCTTTAAGCCTATGCTGGCATGTCCAATGTATCCTCTGCCCACATTACCCTTGTCTATGATGGCTGTTGAAGAGATGGCGATCTGGTGCGATGCTTCTGCTTTCTAGTTTCTATAGATTAACAAAGTGGATTGTTTGAAACTCCTGTGCTAGCATATTTTGCTTTCTTTTTCCCCCTGTTGCATCGCTTTTGGGGTCTGAAATATTGTTTGGGTTTTGCAGGTCTGAGTAGAAGAACTGGAAAAGTCACATCTCTGAGAGGCTTGCTGCTCCAAATGAAGCATAAACCAGAATAGAGGGATGGCAACAAGTTTATTGTTGGTTTCACATTATTTCTGAATCTGAGATGGATTATTGGTGTCCGTGAATTCTTTTTTGACCCCGGGCTCTGCCCAGATTGGTTAATCGGTTACTCTGATTGTGCAACTTGAATGGATGTGAAGCAGCTTGTTGTTTGGCTTGATCAGTAAGTATTAATTGAAAAAAAAAATCCAAATTCTGATCCACCATTTACCCAACAATTTCTATCATGAGGAAGAATACGTTCCGTGAGTTGAAAGACAATTCACATTCAAAACGAACGAACGCGCACGCACGCCTGCCTTTTATGGTCGGAAAATCTGATAGGATAGAAGGAATTTGATGTCTGGGTTTCAAGCAGGGTGCTGCTGCTGGTTGAAGACAAATTGGTTTTTAATATGAACTTGAATGCCATTTGATTGAATCCCATTGCAATTTCTTTTAACAGTTTGGTTGCTGGGACATTTTAACTTTTGAATGAAATTCAACATTTGTTCCGCCTTTTTTTTTCTTTTTTTTCTTTCCAGATAGTAATGAAATGTTATTCTGACTCCTTGAATCCCAGTGAATCTGACTCCTCGCTTCAGTGCAAGTCACAGAAAGAACTTTCAAGATAATTCTTCCTGTTATTATAGTAATAAAACTTCATCCAATTTCAGGTCTGGTTTACCGATCAAAATGATCATCCTAGATCAACCTAACAAACCTAAAACAAAATCAAAACAACTTTCTTTTTATCAAAAAGAATACAACCGTGTCAATTAGGGTTTCTAATGAGGTGGATAAAAGAATATATCAGACCGGTCTAGAATTGAAGTTAGCCAGGTCATGGGTCCGGGATGGCTCATCTAATATTATTATAAAATTATTGATTTTATTGTTTTTAAATTTTGTAAGTTTAATATGCCTTTTTTTAATTAAGGATAAAGTGTAATATACATAAAAATATAAAAAACTTTTATACATATTTTATTATGTAAACAAGCATGACTGATTTGAATGGAAAGTTTCGTGATAGAAATCTCTGGCTAGAATAATGTGGAGGTGTGGAGAGATTGACGGGATGAAAACACTACGCTTAAATGATAATTAAGGAAGTGGTCTGTGTTCAGCCAACCTAAATGCATTAATTGAAGCTTAAAATAAACCTGTGAAATAATCAAACTATATATCGCTTGTAAGTGAAGCGAAGCTATAAATAAGAATCTGGTTGTGAGTGGTGCGCATTCACTTCTACCAGGATTGTGAATGGTTGGCTCCATACATCAATGGTGGCTAATATGGCAAGCTGCTTTCTGACTTCCTTATTCGCCAATGGCAAGGAGAAAGCAGCCAACCTCCGCCATTGTTTACGCTACCTGTTGCTTTCCTAGTTTTATTTCCTTTTTCTCTCTTCCAAAAAAGGAAAATAAAGGAGAGACCGCAACGTTTCTTTGAGTTCCTTATAACTTCTATCCTTCATTTCTTTTTCTTGACAGGTTCTTATCCAGTAGAACTGACTCCTTGCACGCACACGCACATATCTCTATACTATTATGTTCACATAAAGTTTGTATGACAAGGCAAATAAATCCTCCCTGGAGACAAAAGCTAGCATTCAATTTCTTCTCTGTGTTCTATCAGACATCATTGGCAGCTTTGGCTAGTTTTTTGGAGAATTCTTCGACGGCTGTTTTCATGAATTTTGTTTCTGCTTTCATTTGCTTTAAAATAATGGTATTTTGGGATCTCAAATAAATGCTTGCCTTGAATTTGGCAGTGCTGCTTCTTGCGTACATATTATCTGAAAACTTCCTGGGTCAGCGACAGCTTTTGTAGTTAATTTCGCCCTTCCTACGAGGTTTAAATATCCCCTTTCTTTCTTGGTTTTCTTCGTCTTGGTGATGTTTTAGTTGGAAATTAAAAGGATTTCATTCAAGTCATAGGACTTTCCTCGGTGAAAATCATCTCTATGTTTGATTAAGAAACTTCAACATGGGGCTTTTGGATCTCTTGATTGCTTCATCGATTCCTGTCTTGAAAGTGCTTTTGATAACAGCAATTGGATCATATCTTGCTCTTGATCATGTTGATGTGTTAGGAGAAGATGCTAGAAAGCATGTAAATAATGTAAGCTGCTGTTGATGCTTGTATTTAATTTGTCTACCGAGACAGCTCCCGAGAATTCAAACCCAGCTGTGAACTGCTGAATCACTTCCTACAATGTTTTTTTCTGTTTGTGTTAACAGGTTGTGTTCTATGTTTTCAACCCAGCCCTTGTGTCCTCCAACCTTGCTGAAACTATTACATATGACAGCATGAAGAGGATGTGAGTCATATTTATGTGATTAATTTGAGTTGTATCCTATGCTGTTCAATGTTCGATTATAGCAGATGATTTTAATAATATGTGGTTGAATATACAGGTGGTTCATGCCATTCAATATTCTCATCACATTTGTCATTGGTTCCATACTTGGCTGGATTGTTGTCCAATTCACCAGACCTCCCTCACACCTGCATGGCCTCATCGTGGGTTGCTGTGCAGCAGGTAAACGCAAGTTTCATGCTATCTGGCTTATCCAGGTGCAGGTCTTCAAAGTTTCAATGTTTTAATGCCATATCCTAAGCCACGGGACACTTCCATGCTGATGTGAGCAGGGAATTTGGGGAATATGTTTCTTATCATGATCCCAGCAATCTGTAAAGAAAAAGGAAGCCCCTTTGGATCTCCTGATATCTGCGAGACACTTGGATTGGGTTATGTTTCGCTTTCAATGGCGGTAGGTGCTTGATAGTTACCTATCAGCTCGCATTGCAAACTACTCATGCCTGTATAGTATTAATCCCTACTGGTATAGGGAAAGGGAACATAATTTATCATGTTGTCTGACTTTGATGATTTAATTCTGGTATTGATCGTACTCAGATTGGAGCTGTCTATCTATGGTCCTATGTGTTTAATATTGTGCGGGCATCTTCGGTCCCGAGCGATAAACAACTCGATAGGATCCATGTTGATGAATCTTCAATAGAAACACCCAAATCTGAACCGGGGAGTTGCAAGGAACCACTACTTGCTTCGGAGAAAGATGGGGTTGTGTCCCTGTACTGTATCCTTTACTTCAGCCTTCTCGCTTTTTATTTACGACTATCTTACAAGGAAACTATAGATTGATCCCTGGAATCCCGTGGCAGATGGTGGTTCGCAGTGGATTGAAGCAAAAGATCATGGTGGTCTTCGGAAATATCAATTGGAAGTCGCTGTTTGCTCCTTCTACAATCGGAGCGGTATGAGCTTATCGCTTCACACTATCGTGCACGTTTAGAAGAATATTATCTGTGAATACACTTCTGGCCATTTGCTGTTTCTTGGACTTGATCCCTGGAATACCCTTTGTTTTTGTTCCTCTCATTTGGATGGATGATTTGGAGGGGTTTGGTTTTACTTTCCATAGAGAGACAACCTGATGCGCATTGATCATTAATGGGATCACACCTTAGTCACCGTACACTTTCTTAGTTCTGGAAAGAATATT
Source organism: Salix exigua (assembly GCA_032356905.1). NCBI lineage: Eukaryota > Viridiplantae > Streptophyta > Magnoliopsida > Malpighiales > Salicaceae > Salix > Salix exigua. The sequence goes on along the minus strand of CM063589.1, from coordinate 635,402 downwards.
GATCCATAAACCTGTAGCTATACAAAATTATATGTATTTATGATTTGACTACGCATCACTTGGTTATACGTTGACCTAATTCTCACCATGCTCGTTTACTGGGCAGATTGTTGGGCTTATAATTGGAGTCATCCCACTGACCCGAAAACTAATGGTTGGCAATGATGCTCCTCTTCGTGTGATTCAAGACTCTGCTTCCTTGTTGGGGTATTTCACTGGCTATAACACATATATATTTTGACTTGCAACTAGTTGCTCCATTCATCTCTCCCTCCTTTCTTCTTTACACTAAGCTTCTTAGTTTCCCCCCTTTGACTGCAGTGACGGTGCCATCCCAGCCCTCAACCTGATAATGGGGGCTAACCTTCTGAAAGGTAAAATGCCTGTTGCAGATTTTTGTGGAACTGACTGTTCTGGTTGATTTCTAGAAGCTGTGATTGATTGATGTTTGTTTGTTTCAGGCTTACGAGGGTCAGGGGTTCAGAAATCTGTGATTTTTGGCATCATAGCTGCTCGTTATATTGCCTTGCCCCTAATTGGCATTTTCATCGTCAGAGGAGCACTCCGGTTCGGTTTTATTCCTCGAGATCCCCTGTATCAGTTTATTCTCCTGCTTCAATTCGCAGTTCCACCTGCAATGAACATGGGTAATATACATTGATTCAATCTTCTGCATTGCTGCACCATCTCTCACAATATTCCCCACAATTATTGCCTAGCCCTCGTTGGTAATATATGCATGAGTTTCTTGTAGCTTGAGCATGAGATGCATGCTTCATTCAAGCATACTGCATCAGACCACTGAACCGGCCAGTTACTGAAAATTGAAAGCTTTTCTTTGTTGCTGCAATTTTGCCAGGTACCATCACTCAGCTGTTTGGCGCAGGAGAGACTGAATGTTCCGTTATCATACTCTGGGCTTATGCCTTGGCTTCAATTTCACTCACTCTTTGGTCAACCTTCTTTTTGTGGCTGGTGGCTTGATTGCCCAAGCATAACGCGTCATTTTTTGTTTGAAAGAGAACTATTTTTTGTAGGTTACACACCAATACACAGGTTAATAGGTTTACTTGTAAATAAAAATGCTACCTTGCAAATTGATCAAGAGAACATTGTTTTTGAAGATCTGTGCCATTTTTCAATAATCTGTAAGAATATTTTGTAGAAGTTTGTGGGTGTGTATCATGGATAATGGCACAAAAATATTTTGTAGAAGTGCAAGTAATGCACATGAGAAGTAAAAGTTACTGTGAGTTAGTTAGAAATGGCAAGCAATTATGGCATTGAATTGATGAAGGTTCAACATTGAGCAATCATCCTAAAGACAAATAGATTTGATCAGTAGTATATGCTTGAGAGAAGCAAATAGATTTTCAGACAGATTTTCTTTTAGCTTGTCCTATGATCATCAAAACAAGGCTGCCCGTCCTAATCACAACATGGTGTTTCTTAGAGAAGGTCCTTCTCCAGATCATCAAAGTAAGAATGTTCCATGGCTTTCTTTGCTGAGATACGCTTTGAAGGGTCATACTGCATCATTTGCTGCAAATACGAGCATTTGAACAAAGTTACAGCATTGATCTGTGAAAACTATCAGAAACCATTCATTGTCGATGAACATGATGACTTACTGCTAGTAGATCCAACCCATCCTTGTCCAAATTAGTTACAGCTGATAACAAACTCTGAGGTTTCCATTGGGGATACTCATGCCAGTTCATCAGGTTGCTTACTCCTGGCCACATTTCTTCATTTGGAGTACCTAATAACCTGCACAAGAGTTTCAAAACGTATGAAGAGAAATGCAATTGATAAAGAAAGACCAAAGCCCACTATCACTGTGCAAGATTCGTCTTGCCAAACCTGAAAATATGCAGGAGCTGTTGTAGTTCAGAGTCTCCAGGGAAGAGTGGTTGCTTTGTGGCCAGTTCAGCTAGAGTTGAGGCAAAACACAAACACAAACATTGAGCAATACGAGATTTGGCAGATTAGTGGACAAAATTAAGGACAAATGAAAAGAACAAGGAAATCCATACCAAATATACAGCCAACAGACCATACATCAACTGCAGTTGAGTAATGGGTAGCCCCAAGAAGGACTTCAGGAGCTCTATACCACAAAGTCAATATCTGAAGCGGAAATCCCACTTAATTAGCTCAAAAAATTGAAATTGTAAGAGCATGAGAGAAGAATGGTGGTAGAAAGCATGCATTAATTTAATTTAATTACCTCATGGGTATACTTCTTAATAGGAAGTGTAAATGCTCGAGCTAGTCCAAGATCAGCTATTTTAAGCATCATTGTCTTGCGATCCATCAACAGGTTATGAGGCTTAAGATCCCTGAGAGGATGAGAGATAAAGGGTTAGCATATATGATGATTAAAATGGCTATCGTAAATTAGAATTGTTAAGCAAAGAAAAAGAATTAAAGGAAACCTGTGTAAGACTCCATGGCCATGGCAGAAAGCCACACCCTTGCACAACTGATACATCAAGCTCTGCATAACAATAAGGACCGTTATAAATTTAGGATCAGATTGAAAAAAAAAAAAAACTCTCACACTAATAAGAAAGGGGTAATGTTGAATTTATACACCTTGACATTTTTGACAGGAATGTTCTCTCCTGTTTGGCGGAAGCTTCGGATAAATTTCTTGAGATCGGTGTCCATGTACTCAAAAACCAGATACAAAACTGTCTTGCCTTGTTTATTCTGCCCTTGTTTCACGTCCATCAAGCTATAAATTAATGACAACATTAATGCATAATTACATTATAAATTAAACTAAAAATAGAAGAGAAGATCGGGTAGGATCAAAATTATTTGTATAATTTAGAGCAATTCACACCAAGTTAACTGATGATTTTCTTCTAGAAATCCACAATTAGGATATGCAGGAAAAAAACCCTAAATTGGAACGACAAATTGGAGAAATTGAGGGACACATCACAAAAATCCCCGAATTCAGTTATCTAAACCCTAAATTTACAGAATGGTTAAAAAAAACCCACAGGCCCAGCCAACATAGATTGCTAGTAAACAGAAATGAAACCCTCGCGAGGAAGTATATCGAAGAAAAGCAGAGAGAGAGAGAGAGAGAGCACCGGACGATGTGAGGGTCCCTGGAGAGCATACGCAAGATGGAGACTTCACGAAGAGTGGTGGGCGGGACTCCTTCATCGTCTTCATGGAGACGTGTCTTTTTAAGAGCAACTATCTTTCCAGTGGCTCTCTCCCTTGCTCTGTACACTTTACCGTACGTTCCCTCTCCTACTTTCTCTAGCTTCTCGAATGCATCCATCGCGGAAACCACCGTGTTCGCTGCTGCTGCTGCGGTTACTCCTGCTGCAGCTGCCTTTTCCATTTTCAAACTTTTTCTATCTCTGCTTGTATGTTGAGAAAAAAAGTGTAACGGCAAAGAAACGAAAGGGACGAGAGATTTTTTTGGTTATATAACCTCTTTCCTAGCTGCCTCGCAGGATCGTTTCCCAACGGAAACTTATTTTGAATTTCAAAAACTGGGCGGCGCCCCTCTTGCACCACAGCACCATCTCCTTCTCCTCGGCCTTTTTTCCATGCCTGGATGGTCCAAGCCATATAGGCCCATTCACAAATCAAAATGGTAGGCTTACGCCCGATATAGGCCCATTCACAAATCAAAATGGTAGGCTTAAGCCCGATATAGGCCCATTCACAAATCAAAATGGTAAGCTTAAGCCCGATATAGGCCCATTCACAAATCAAAATGCTAAGCTTAACCCCTCAACTGCATGGAAGAAGCCGTAAACAGATTGTCTATTACGACCTAGACCTCGCTCGCTGCAACTATATATAGCAGATCAAGGAGGACCAGGCCATGAGCAGCTATGCCCTCAGCGAACTCACTGCTGTTTTTTGCTTTGCAGACTCGGTTAGCGCGTGTTTTTGAAAAGAATATTTTATTTAAAAATATATTAAAATAATATTTTTTTAATTTTAAAAAAATTATTTTTGATATAATAATGAAAAAAAAATTAAAAATCTTTGAACATGGGCAAAAAACGTTAACACGTTTGTCTTATGACTTTGAAAGTCTAAGGCAAGGGTCTTCGCTCCTCACCACCACTCCCCACTCGGCTGTTCAGGGTACCTTCCTTCCTGTTCTCTACTAAGGAAGAAACTGCAACTGAATTACTAATAAATTGTTGATATTTCGACTTTTGATAACTCTGAAAATTATCTCCTCGGAAATGTCAGGTTTCTTTGAATAGTTAATTTGATTTTAGCTTGCTTGCTGGATTAATGGCTACGAGAAGGCACAGCAAAATATCATTGGATCGTGGAAGTGAGTTGTTGGAGGAAAGGATCAGATTTTGTGACGGTAGATGTAGATCGAATCCTATGAGGAACTTCTCTTCCGACCAAATCTGCAAAGCCATTGAAGACTACCTAGAAATTCACCCCATACAAATCCAAATAGATTTTCAATGGAAAAGGGGAGTTCTGGATGGGCGTCTTGTTTTCATCAAGATGTATGCAAGTGGCGGTCAAGAGGTCTACCGTGACATCGTGGTCTCGTCGCAGATGAGCAGTCACAACAATGCTCTCAAGCTATTAGGTTGTTGTTTGGAGATCCCAGAAGGCCCGGCTGTAGTTTATGAATATGCAGAGAATGGGTGTCTGAATAGCCATATTCGATATGGATCATTACCTTGGGGAACCAGATTGCAAATTGCCAAGGAAATTGCAAATGTCGTGACGTATCTCCATACTGCATTTCCTAGGCCCATCATCCACAGAGACATAAAACCTGAAAATATCTTCCTCAACAAGAATCAAGCTGCCAAGTTGGTCGATTTCTCTTGTTCCATATCAATTCCTGAAGGTAAATCGAAGGCTGGAGATGATCATCTTGTTGGGACATGTGGTTTCTTGGACCCTGAGTATTTGATGACAAATTTTGTGACAGAGAAGACTGATGTCTTCAGCTTTGGGGTGCTGCTGCTCGTCCTTCTTACTGGACGAGCACCAATTCAAGGGGAAATCAATCTGATAGAGTATGTGGATCGGGTAAATGAAGCTGTGGATCCTATGATTAGGGGAAACGGGGGAGAGGCAATTAATCAGCAACAACTGGAAGCAGCCATTGAATTAGCCTTGAGATGCACCAGTGCTTCAGGAGAAGACAGGCCACTAATGATAGAAGTAGCAAAAGAACTCCAGCGAATTGAAAGGTCCATCACTGCAGCTACATAGCTACAAATATTATCCGTACCACTAAAGTGCACGAATACTTCCAATTAGTGTTTTCCAACAATGCAATGTAATACTCAACAACGAACTTGTCTCCATTTAGATGAATTCTAAGTTCCTAACTGTTATTTTATTATCTGTATGAAAATGATCGGTCATGTGCTACTTAGTTTGTCTGTCCTCTTGGTTTCTGCTGTTGCATATTTCTTTTATGTACCCTGGCTTTGATTAAAAGGAATCGTTCATTTTTTTAAAAAAAAATAAAAATTTGCAGTACTCTTGTAATTCTGTAGGATTTTAGTCTTCTAACTTGATTCTAGCCAAACTAATATGAATTGATTAGAAATTTTGACCTTTTCACTCCATATTTATTTGGCATCAAACATGGCACGACGTTCTTAGCAGCTACTGCATCTCAATAGCTCAGACTTATTGATTGGAATTATTTCTTATGATATGCTGTGATGTGAATTTACTGACCAAGTTGTACAGCGGATGAAAAGTATGCTCGCTTGAAAAAACATGATAAGGCGACCGAGAATCTGAAGCTCTTTAAGGCAGATTTACTGGACTACACCTCCCTTAGCTCTGCAACTGAAGGGTGCAGAGGAGTGTTCCTGAGGATTGAGCCAGCTGTAAAGGGCACGCTGAATGTACTTAAAGCATCTGCTGAGGCAAAAGGAGTTATCATCGTGTCCTCTGGAAGTGCAGTTGCGAGGAACTCAAACTGGGATCGAGTGATGGATGAGACTAGGTGGTCTGATAAGGAACATTGCAGAACAGCTGAGGTGAACAGCTCGGGAAGTTAATTGTAGTGCAAAAATGGTAGTTCTTGGCTGGCTTTCGTAACGCTCTTCCACATGATATAGCACATCATTTTTATCATCTGTACACTAAAATATCCTCTTCTGTTTCGGTACCAGAATCGGTAGTCTTTCCAGAACAGAAGCAGAAAGTGAGGCTTGGGAATAGGCAAAAATGACAGGTCTGATACCATGTTAAAATAATTAAAGATCAAACACAAAAAAAAGGCTAGAATTCTGAGTGTTTTGTTTAATATGAATGCTTAACTTAACCCTAAGTACTATTCTACACGTAATAAATAAGACTATAATAAGTATTATTTAACGGATGCTGTAGCAATTTGCCCGCCCCTCATTTCAGGGGCCATTCTGCAGTCCACAGTCAATGCAAGTACCAAGGCTCTTATTAAGATTTTGAAAGGTAGCTATCAGATAACACCTAGTTTGCAATATCTGTTTGTGTTTTGTGTTTGGCTACGTTTGTGTATATGTGATGACTTCAAGATGAAACACTGTTAAGGTATGGCATCAAATACTATATTTGGTATTTAATTCATTGTTGGAGCTTTAACGTTTACTGCCGTGCTAGGCTGTAATCCTGTAGTTTCGCTTTCGGGATTCAACAGAAGCTTGACATGTTCTGTTGATTCTTTCATTCTTTCTTTCTTGGAGAATTTAAACAGTAACATAGATTTTTGTATCAAAGATTGTGAATTGTGGCTTATACCTGCTTCAGCTAGTAACTTGCCTCCTACGTCAAAATGCAAATCTTCCCACTGCTAGCCGGTGTTGTGCATGCATGAATTGCAGCTGCAGAAGGGCGCAACTCATTGGAAAACAGGCTTCGGCTGATAGTAGATGCTCGATCGTGATGTGGTTGAAGCGCTGGTTTTGGCATACGAGACGCCTGAGGCAAAAGGTAGATACATGTGCATGGCACACGCAACCAGAGTTAAGGATTTAGTGGAGAAATTGTGGAGTATATATCCGAGCTATAATTATCCTAAAAGGCAAGAACTTCGTTAGAATGTATTTTCAAACAAACAGATTTCATATTCACTACTCTAATGTGATTCTTTAGGAATTCTTTGCGTAAATGATGTTACATGCTGAACCTCATTTACAAGTATTGGTTTCCATTTATGGTTTTATTCATGTTTCTTGGTAATCTGATGATACTTCTGCTTGTTCACCACCAACTTCATTGAAGAAGAGGAAGTCCCGAAGACAAGTCGGAAAAGTTAGAGAGTCTAGGTTGGAGTTTCCGTAGATTGGAGGAAACTCTCGATGACTCCGTGGAAAATTATCCCGAGGGATCAAACAGACCTGGATAGACAGGTCAATTTGTCCCAAATTCCTGATATAGGTTTCAGTGTGACGATGTTTGGCCAAATAAAAGTGACTTGTCTGGACTGGGTTGATGGTCCATATTAACATAAACGAGTAGCATAATCCTCACTGAATTCTGTAATTCACGTTATTGCTTTGTTTTTCACAGATGACTGCTTCTGCTCTGCAATTATTGTAATTCCAATTTGAACATCATGTATTTTCATTTGCTGACTATAATCCCCACTTCTGTTTTTGCCCAGAATTGCTTTTCTTTCTAAGACAGTAGCAGAGAATGAGGCATGGGTGTATGAAAAGCAAATTTGGAAAAGCAGGTATGGAGGAGGAGAGATTACGCTGGGCGTGCACCGAAGACAGACTTTGGAATCGAAAACAACGATCCTGATAGATCCTTCGTTTCGAACTTGCATCAGGCAAACCAGTCTGAGGGCCATCCACGTTTAATAGAAAACCAGAAGCATTGGTGTTATCACCAATAAGAAAATAGAAATCACCAGTATTCGGGACCTTTTTCAAGGATATCACCACCGGGAGGTATGGAGGAAGGAGAGAAGGCTTAATTGATCTGATTGAATTGAACAGGCATATGTTAAATTTAACTCAACTATATTTGTATTAAAGACACATGGGAGGAAGAATTGATCTGATTGATTGATTAGCCCTATCATTATCTTTTGGCATTTGTTGCGAGGCCGCCTAATTAGAAGGCATTTCTAGGGATTATCATGTTTCAAACATCTTTACAAATTCATGCGTTAAACGAGTACACTCGAGACTTGGGTGAGGATTAACCCCCCAACCGAGTCTTGTAAAATCACATATCAACCCAACACGACCCGGCTTTAACAAAATTTTATCTTCGCCTCATTATCCTCACACGGGAAAGTTACAGGTGGTTAAAGAAGAAAAGTTGGCTTATTACCTACAGTTCCAAATAAACAATAAGAAAAAAAGGCACGAAATGTTCCAACGGGAGTACGTAATTGTCAAACCACGCAACAACAGTGGTAGCTCGAGGAAAAACGTTGTCCTCTTAAAGGGTTGTTTGGCCATTGGATGAGGTTGAGGACATCACCGAGAGAACCTCTGTCACAGAAGACATGACACTCAAAGCAGCTTTCAGAACATCCTGAGAGCACCCTGGTTTCACAATGTTTCTAACCTGTGAAATTGAAGCAAGAAACCAAACACATTTTAAATATCACTGAATGTATGATGAGCACTGCGGCGGGCTTCTACACGCAGAAGTCGCTAATCATCATGCCTCGCAATTCCAACTAAGGAAACTGATGAATCCACATACAAACCTAATTAATTTATGTTTCAAGTTCTTTCATTTTATTTTCCTGGAACCCAATTTTTTTTAAAAATAATCCGATGCCCTTCATAGGCTGAGCAGAGGAAATGACCACCCCTTTGCAAAGGGAAAGAAGATAATCCAAAATATTGAGAAAATATTTAAACGTGACACATAAATGAGAGAATAGAAACTGAGCACCTTGTCTAGGTATTCCTGCAGTTTCTTGATCCGGCCCATGTAATCCTGATCTTCGACACAGAGAGATACAGCCTTGGAATCAGCACCGGGACCATCAAATTGAAGGGGGCCTGGATTTCTGTACAGATCCTCCAACAAAAATTTTCCTGCATTTACTCTCAGCAGCCTGCAATTGAACCGTGCTGAAAATTACTATTGCATGCTTCTCTGAGTTCACGTGGACTTTATGTAAGATATCACAATATCTATGAAGTTCCTACTTGGCTAATTCTCCTAGTATTTAAATAAAATGTATATTTAATGGAACATTAAAAAGAACTTACTCATATGCTTTGCCTTTCAAATCCACGGTAGCTGGATGAATAGCAGGTTTTCCAATTGAAGATGCACCAGGGCTTTGAGCCCAATGCTTCACTGTCATCATTGCCTACGATTTTACAGAACATAATCTAGATAAGCTATTATTCTGTATCACTGCAAGCATCATTAAGCAACCAAAAGTGGGATGCAATGCATGCGTCATGATTTTGCAAGGAAAAAGAAATCTGCCATAATAGGTAGAAACAGAATTAAAACTCAACTGTAATTGGAGCAGCACCACAACGCCACTTGTTCGATGGACTCTTTAGGTTTGATATAGTGGCCATGTAACCATTCAAACCAGCAGCTAAAATATGGTAGCAGATGTGCCCAAGAACCTGTGAAAAACATCACTGAATGTTAAATAAAAATCCCTGTATTGTACTTAACAAAAAAGGTGTGAATACATATCAAACCTAATTGATAACATACATAGGCATAGTCACAGTCAAATTTCGATGGTAAAGACCCTCGGGCCTGATAACCAAAAAAGTGGCATATCGCATTGAACTTCTTCCCCTTGTATGTCCCTTCTTTCTGCTCAAAACATCAGTAGAAGCCAAGTCAATTGCATCAAACATAAAAATCATTATACAGTTGAAGGAAACCAGCAATAGGGGATTGAAAAAACTTGCAGGGCTATATTGCAACGGATCATGGATAATTACAATGTAAGATCTCATACAATCATTTCATGAAGAAGAAAATGTAAAATTATTTCAGCACCTGCCCGAAAGAAGTTAAGATATAATAAATCATATGGGCTAGGTAATCAACAATGATAACAAAAAATGTCATCATACCTGCCGCCTGTTCATTTCTGCCTCCACAAGATGTGCTAAGAGTTTCTCCGTTTCAATCTACGGTAAAAACAAACAAAAATAAATCAATCTATCACTATTTTAAAATTTACCTGTTCCTTCTAATTAAAAATTGCATGCTCATTACCTGGGATAACTGTGCTGAGTCATCTGATTCAGGATGAAGCAGCAGCTGTGCCAATTAAAATATTAATATTTTTAGTCTGGTAAAATATTCATCAACTTAAAATTAATTGACACGTACTTGAAATACAAATCAGTAAGGGAAATTCAAACCTCTCTCTTAATAAAGGGTGGCAAAAATTCAAGTAAAGCAGAAGCCCATGGTGAAAGCTGTGATGAAATGCTGTCAGGAGCAACACCTTGCTTGAGTAAACTGTGTATTTCCTGAGAGGTACACAGAATTTCAGTACTCCCTTGCATGGGAAAAGAGAAGCCATCCCACAGGCACACAGGCACAGAAATATTAGGTATGCATTTGAACATGTGTATGGTTGTATTCTACGGACATGCAGACTGGGACTGTGATCTTAGGAGCAACACTCACATTCCCAAAGGAGGGGGATACAAAAGCAATTACCTTCAAAAGAGCATAGACCTCAGGAATGCTTTCTATGAGCCCCTCCGGCAGCAGAATGACTCCATGATTCTTGTCTGGAGCAATTAATCATGTCAGATTGACAATAGTACAATTTATCACGGCCATGATATACAACGTAGATTATCTCAAACCTTGCTCTGCTCGAGCTTGGACAGCATCGCAAATTTTTTTGGTCAAGTCAAACAGAGTAAACTTCGATGCAGCCACCTCCTCACCAAGAATAACCTGAGATCAAGCATCGTTTACGAAAGAGAAAGTCAAGTGCATAAAAGTGTCATTTGAAGCACCAAAAAAAAAGGCAAATGCAAAACTAACCATATTTGGATGAGACTGAAGTGTGCATTCCAGAGCAACATGTGATGCCTTTCTGCCCATGAGCCGGATGAAATAATAATACTGGAAAAGGAAATAATATGGTAAAGGTTACACAAAGAAAGGAATAGTCCTACGTTCCTTTACCTTTTACCTTCACAACTGTAATTACAAAGAAAAATCTAATTTAATTTCAAGACAACATGCTACACTAACTAATTAATTTATATTTCTTAAGGTCGATTTCTGTTGAATGAACTTCACAAAAGGAGACAATGACAGTGAATTCTTGACTGAAGGTTTGTGAGTCGAGAGGTTAGTGAATTTATTACCTTCTCTGCAGAGAGAGCATCCGTGCACACATTGCTGATGAGCTGGGAGTTAACCTGCCAGCAAGTAGTGTGAAGTTTTATTTTATTCAATTAATTCTTAAACATTCATTCACAACATAAAAATTTAACTAAACTAAGCAACTTAACACCTCAGTTACCCTAAGGACAGAATCCAGCAGCACTGCCAGGTTAAGAAAATAAAAATACCAATGAAGGGGGATGTTTTCATCCTTAGATCATGAACCCAGTCACTTTCATTGTATTGCACTGCTGGCACTAAATGCAACAGAATTTCATACATTATCATACAAAAAGATTTTAATGAGCCCATGGCAATAATTCTATTAAGTTATCCTTTGATATAAGCTACTTGATTCAACACAAACTTATAAATATACAAAAAAATTAACGTAGGCAGCAGTAGCTCCTGCTTTAATTGACTTTGATACCGCCTAAACCATTTTTTAGTTTTTTTGGTTTTTGTGATCCCTTTTACTAGGAGCAGTAACTTCCTCAAAGTGTCATTTGATCATACCTTGCATATTGTATCGAAACCAACATTGGTTTCTACGAATTGATTCTTGAGATCTCCATTTAAAGTAACAGGAACACCAACCACCTGCAAAATCCAAACACTATCTAGTAAATTGCAGGGGTTGGTAGCACAAAAATACGCTCAGGAAAAGATGCAAAGACTGCTAGGCATTCATGCATAAAGCCATAAACTATTTGCCACTGGTGCTGATCCTATGTCAGAAGCATGCAGAAATACCTTTGTTTGGCATTTTGCCTCAGCAAATGTTTCAGCAAGCTGAGCAGCATCTGTATTTGATGTAACTCCTTCAAAAGCAAATAGCTTCCGTAATTAGTAATTGTTGTAAAATTGCATATGCATCTCATTGCAAACACTAAAGCATCAAACTTACCTCCAATTATAACAAGGGCATCCAATTTCAAATCCTTGCATGCATTTAGTGCGGCCTTAACCTGTTCAGTTGTTCTTATTTGATCTTTTGTCCGTCCCAACAAATCATAACCACCTTGTCAAGCATAGCAAAATGAAAAATTAGCCGGTCTCGTCACCAAATGACAACCTAAGATCCCATCATCACATTCGTATCAATACATACCTTGATTTTTGTAGGTCTCAAGAATTTCATCTGTAATTTCAAGTGTTTTCTGAGCAAATAAACCTTCAGAACCTCCTGGTGACAGATAAAGCATTCTAGTGGATGTCATTTTCTTTGAAGAAAACACAACAGGCTAACAAGTACACGATCTGTGTTCGTGAAAGAAGTGAAACTGCAATGGGACCGGGTAGAAATCCAAGAAAATTAAATCCAAAGATGAAAGGCATGGATGAGATGCTTATGCTTACCTAGAAATCCAAGTAACGTGCTTTTAGGATTATGGATTTTAAGAGCGTGTTGAAGACCCCATACAACATTATGTCCTCCAGGAGACTGTCTCCCACAGAAGAGTATTCCCACCCTGTTGATAGACAATACATACATCAGCCAAATATGAGCTTTTTAATTGCACACCCATTACAAGTCTTAACCTTTCACTGCATCCAATACCGGCGCACACTCACGGAAACACACAACAATAAGAAAGATCATTTGACTGGACACGCCATCAGGTCGCCGATCATAACAGTGAGTTCAAAAAAGAGCCATGCCAGAAACAGAAAGGGAAGGGGAAATGGATGATTCAGAATGGAAATAGAAAAGCGGGCAGACCTGACATCAGGATGGTCAGTTATAATCTGAGCATCAGGGACTTTAGCAGTTGCCCTGAGGAAGTGAGCCAAAGGCTGACCATAAGTGTGGGGAAAGGCTCGGCTTATGGCATGGACATCAGCCGGGTCCGCACATGTGGTTGCATCCCCAAATTCTACCCTCACGGTAGTTCCCTGCAAAATGCACAGTTCCCATGCATATAAATACAAATCCAACTCATGAACTGTTCAACTCCCACTGTAATCAAAATAAATGGATATAATTATCAACTATATATTAATCCATCCAAACTAATAGCTAAAAGAATAAAAAAAAATCTCTTTCTGCTTAAGCAGATCTACTAGCCGGCAGCAAAAAAGAAATAGATTAAGCCAGAAGATCAATCGAACATCGATTACATCGAAACAACAAAAAAATATAAAAAATCTAGAAACTAAAATAATGCTATAGAAACGATACGTTAAGCGTTGTTTTAAAAACATAGAAGAGAAAGACTGGTGTGCAAGGCAGATAGAGAGAGAGAGGGAGCAGGAGAGACCTGGAGACAGGGAGGGACTTCTGGCTGGTAAAGAGATCGGAGTTTTTGAAGATCGGAAAGCTCTCTAGGGATGCCGAAATCGGAATCCATGCCTCTTTGCCCTTTCCTTCTTGTGTGTTTGGTGGGTAAGTTGCAGGTAGTAGGAGTGCAGGTAGTAGGAGTGCTGGCAGGGCGTTTTTTTTGTTGTTGTTGAAAGACCGTTTTTATAGGGAGGGAGGGAGGGAGGGAGGGAAAGGAAAAGAAGAGGACCGGGCGATACTACCAACTAAAAATAAAATCAGCACACCAGTTTTGGCCTCTTGTATTTTATAATTCAGACATCCGCCTTGCTTCCATGGTTTTATTACAATTCGCCCTCATGTATTTGCTCGTATATTATTTTTAATTGCCCTTCATTATCTAGAATTTCTTTTGCTTCCCCTCGTTCTTATCCCCTATCCTATTCAATCGCCCGAATTTATTTTGTTTCCCCTCGTTCTTATCCCCCCCTCCCCTCCCCTCCCCTCCTGTCTTCAACTTGTTGCTATTTTTCCATCAAGTGGATGGGCATCTGGGATAGCGGTAATTATAGCGGTTCATCCACCGATACTGCTCACCGTGAATATGCCAGGAGGATATTCTGGTAATCTCATCATAAGGAGCCCACTGACTTCCCATCTTTTGTTTGGTTCTGGTCATCGGATCGCTCACCTAACACTCCTGTATTTTAAAATATAATATATTTTATTTTAAATTAAATCATCTCGGAGAATTTATATTATTTTAATATGATAGTATTAAAAATAATTTAAAATATCATTTTAATATGTTTTTAAATTAAAAAAAAAACAACGTACGGAATTTCTCTCCTCTATTTTTTACATTGCAGTTTCTTCCGAGCGAGCGAAAAAAGATAAAGTTGGATTTGAATTTGTTCGTCTCCCCACCAAGCAATGGGCCGCGATTTGGTGCCCCTGGTTTTCCTCGCAAGGTAATGTCAGCGATCGGAGGCACTGACGTTATCCATCAACCCGCTCCCTCGCATGGATCTGGAAGAAAGAGACAGCCTTGGCAATGCAATGAGAGACATGTGGCTGGGAGCTGGCTGGGGTGCAATCTACTCCGAGGATAGACACCGACTTCTTCAACCCTTTTGAATGGGTGTTTATATCCGTAATATATATAATTCGTTTGATATGATGTTATAAATGCATGGCCACTATAAATATCTATTTTTTTTAATCTTGAATAATAATTAAAAAAACAATATAATAAAAAGATGTCCCACCCGTAATCTACTCCGAGGATGGACTGCTGCTTGCTATTATTTTAAGATGAGAAATGAAGAGGGAACCTTAAAACACACCACTGCCATCCATGGTAAGGTCTCGTTCCGGCTGATCAGAGCCAGCCATTCAGCATATCAAAGGCATATTGATAGAGTTTTGGAATAATTTGATACCAAGCACGTGGGGCTTGCTTAAGCCCATAGAGAGATTTCTTTAGCAAACAAACATAATTTAGGTGCTCTGAATTTCGGAAACCTGGAGGTTGATGCATATAAACTGTTTCGTCGAGATTGTCATGCAAGAAGGCATTCTTGACATCTAGTTGATGAAGACACCAAGATTTAGATAAAGCAATGCTCAACACTGCCCGAATAGTTGCCGGTTTGACTACCAGACTAAATGTCTCCCCACAATCAATCCACGTTTGCTGACCTGCACCATCACCCACAAGACGGGTTTTATACCGCTCAAATGAACCATCAGATTTCTTCTTATGCCTGAAAATCCACAAACTTCGAATGATATTAGCATTAGACGGACGGGGTACTAAGTCCCATGTCTTATTTTCAATAAGAGCATCGTATTTGTCTTTCATGGTCATTTTCCAATTGTGATCATATAATGCATTAAGGGGATTAGTGGGTAAAGGAGAAATGGATGTTTCAGCCGAAGTATGAAGGTTAAAGAGCTTTCAGGGCTTAACAATACCATGTTGGGATCTGGTAGTCATTTGTGGAGAGTGGAGAGAATGGACAATTTGAGGGGGTTGGGCTAGTGCCTTTGGTGGATGTGGACTTTGAGTCTGTGGTGGAGCAGTGGTATTAGGGGATTCTACTCGAGGTGAGGTGTTTGATGTGCTGGCTAGCTCTTGGCTTGGAGAATCGGGGATGGGGTTGGGGGTGGTGGTAGTGATACTTGAATAGGACTCAAGGGTTGGGGTGGTGGATCAACAAGTTGTCCAGGAGGATGATTGGTGGAGCAGGTGAGTGGGGAAAGGGTAAGAGACCTGCATCTAGAAATTCATAAGTAGGACATGAAGGAGTATGTAATGTAGAGAAAGGGAATGTATGCTCATCAAAAATTACATGCCGGGAAACAAGTATTTTACGACTGGAGAGATCATAACATTTATATCCTCTATGGTTAGAAGGGTACCCTAAAAACACGCATGGTGTTGACCGAGCTTGCAATTTATTTCTAGAAGTAGACGGAATAAGAGGATAGCATAAGCATCCAAAGACTCGAAGATGAGAGTAGGATGGATTTTTGTGGTAGAGAATTTTTGTGGGTGATTGAAAGGCAAGTTGTTTGTTGGGTGGTATGTTGAGGAGATAGGTGGCCATTTGAAGTGCATGATGCCAAAATAACGCTGGTAGAGATGCATGAGCAAAGAGGGTGCGGATGACATTATTGATGGTACGAATTTTTCTTTCGGCTTTTCCATTTTGAGAAGAAGTATGGGGGCAAGAAAAACGGAAAGTCATGCCATGTAATTGACAAAATTGGTGAAAAGATTTATTGTCGTACTCTCCGCCATTGTCACATTGGAAACATTTAATCTCTCTTTCAAATTGTGTTTTGATATGAGCACGAAAGGTCAGAAACATGGAATGTACTTGAGATTTATTGGCAATTGGAGAAGTCCATAGAAAATTCGTAAAATCATCAAGAAATAAAACATAATAACGATGACCTTCTGAACTAAGGGTAGGTGAAGACCAAATATCGCTATGCACAATATCAAATGGTAAAGAGGTGAATGAAAGAGATTCATAGAAAGGTAATTTAATTTGTTTCCCAAGAGGACATGAATTGCAAAAAAAATTATCATGAAATTTATTGCAAATAATGAAATTGTTTCTACGAAGAGAACTTAAAACAGGAGTTCCCGGATGCCCTAAACGATTATGCCATAAATCGGGAGATACAACGGTAAAGGTAGATGGTGTTGAAAAATCAATGGTTGGTCTTGTTGTAACTGGATAGAGGTCACCCGAGCTATTACATCTCATTAAAGGCATCCCCGTTGGAAAATCCTTCACAGAAAAACCGAACGGGTCAAATTCGATAGAGGCATTATTTTCAATGGTAAATTTTCTCACAAAACAAGATTTTTGATCAATTTTGGGGCATGCAAGACATTATTCAAAGTGAAAGGATGTTTGGATTCAGGTAATAATGCATGTCCATAACCAATAATTGGAATAGTATGACCATTTCCGACAGTATTGTTACGATTATTGCTCATATTTAAATAAGATGTGAGATTATCCCCATTTGCAGTCATGTGAGATGTCGCTCCGGTGTCCATATACCATTGATCATCAGGAGGAGCAATGGAGAGCGTGTGCATGGCCGCTTGGATGTCGGTAAGAGCATACGAAGAATGGGCCTGCTGTGTTGATTGGGCCTGTGGAGTGATGGCTACCATATGGGCCTGCTGTGGCCTAGGCCCAAGAATGCTGGGCTGGTTGGGCTGGCGTTGAGTGGGCTGCCCAGCCGTTGGGTATGGGCATGGTGGGCTGGCCCATTGAGGGCTGCTGTCTCTCCTGCCCATAAGTGGGCTGCTGTCTCTCTTGCCCATAATATGGGTTTCTCGTCTGGTGGGAAGGGGTCCGGTGCTGCGAGGCATATCCCGGCTGCCATGCCGTGGTGTGCCCGTGCCACTAGTTTCCATGACCATCGCTTCTCCCTCTTTCCTTTCCACCACGTGCTCCGTGGCCACCTCCTCTGCCACTACGATTAAAGGAGTTGCGATTGTTGTGGTGTGGGTTTGTACGGTGATGTGGGTTTCCAGAAAATTGGCCACCGGAGTTTGCAACCGGAGAGACAAAGAAGGCAGAGTTTGGGGGGGATTGGGCAGCCTTTTTCATCTGTGTTGTTTCTTCCAATACAAGCATGGAAGAGAGTCTCCATGGAGTATCTGTGATCCAATTGAAGAGTAAGCATCGATCAATCCCGAGAGGAGTTGAAGAACCAGTCGTTCATTCGACACAGGGGCACCCACATTGGACAATTGGTCCGAGAGGGATTTGAGGTGCTGACAGTAAGAAGAAGCATCTGGAAAATTTTCCATTTGGACTTTGGAAAATTCTTGTTCCAGGTATAGTGCCCTAGAATTTTTATTGTTTGAGAATATGTCTTTCAATCTATTCCATGCGGTTTCAGCTGTTGAATCACGTTCAAGTATAGTGTTGAGTAGGTCTTCGGAGATGGTGCTGTAAATCCATTGTAGGACAATTGCATCAACACGGGACCAAAGGTCAGGGTCCGTGTCTTGAATTGAAGGAGTCTGTGTGTTCTTTTCTGATGAGGCAGGGATGATATGATCCATAACTTGATAGGCTCTAGCATGTATTTTGAACAATTCAGACCATGTAATGTATTGGCCCTTTTCAATGTCTAAGGTGACTTTGATAAAGGTGGTGATGTTGGACACCGTAAGAGCAGGATGAGATTGATGAATTTTGGTGGGAGGAGGAGAAGAGAGTGAGGTGGCCGAGGTGGTAGAGTTTGTTGTGATTTCTGTCATTGTTGGCTTTCTGGATGTTTTGGGCAGAGCTTGATTAACAGAGAGGGAAGCAGAGTTGGGTGATAGTTGTAGTTTGGAAAAGAAAATAGAGGTAATTAGGGTTTAGATGTAGAAGATGACCTAGGGTTGCTCTGATACCAAGATAGAGTTTTGGAATAATTTTGCGTGTCAATTGCATTGATAATTTGATGATTTATACAAGTACTAAGGGAGAGTCCTTCGGCTACAAAACAGGAAAATATTTACATTCTATAAATAGAGGATTGTGTTTCTATATTCTAATATATTTACATTCCATAAATAGAGGATTGTGTTTCTATATTCTAATACATATTTCTGAAAAAATCAAAGATGAACAGGATTGAGATTTCTAATTGTCAGCGAGCAATTACATAGATGCTAGCTGCAAATGTCAGCCCTTGCACGTACAGTCAGGAAATACTCACAGATTGACCCCGTCCTTCTATTTAAATGGCATATTAGGAGATTAATCGTCTTCGTCATCTTTCATCAGCATGCAAGCTCTCGACCTCTCCGATCCAAGAAGGCACCGAGGAGTCGTCGATAGGTGGCGAGTCTGGGGTCAAATGAGGCTCCAAGTCGAAGACGTTGCTCGTGTCGGGATCCGGCCATTCATCACGTCGCACAAATATAGAGATAGCTAGCAGAAAGAAACATAAGTAAATAAATGAATTCACAAAATTAAACTAAAAAGAAAAAAGAAATAAAGCATTGAGGAAGAAAAATTCTAAAAAAAATCTCGTCTCTAGAGTGACACTTCACCGTATACGTGTCGATGGACCCAGGAGATTCAAACCATCTCGGCCTGATGCCTTGACGTGGCCGGATCGGAGACTGGTTGCATGAACTGTGTAGCAGGGTCATGGAGCAGAAGATATTCGGGAAGGTGCTGCCATCACCCGCCCAATAGAAACATGCCTAGTGGATAATCAGAGGTCTTTTTCTCTATATTTTGATGAGGAAATGCCAAGGTCTTATCTGCACGTGTTTAATCTTTCAAGAAGAGTAAAGGGATAAAATTTAAAGTAAATGGAAAAACTGATAAAAGGTGGACGAAAATACTTTTTTGAAAATCATATAGAAAGAAAATAAATTTTATATACTGAATTGAAAAAATGTGCAAATCCGATGTACTTATAATACAACTTTCGTAATTACATTTGTTATAGTTATTATAACTGATTCGGAAAAACTACATAGCAATATAAAATTCTATAATTTTTTAAGGTATGGAAATGCATTTCAAAATACGTTTTTAAAACTACTTTAAAAAATATTTTTTATTTAAATTAAATATTTTAATATTTTTAAATTATTTTAATGGGCTGATAACAAAAATAATTTTTTAAAAATAAAAAAATATTTTGATATATTTTTTTAATAAAATAACACTTCAAAATATAATTTCAATCACACTAACAAACTTTAAGAGTTTACTTGTCCACTTCACAAGTAAAAATCTTAATAATAAACAAGATATATTTGTTGATTATATTTTATAAAATAAAAAATGTCTCAACTTGATAAAAAAATATGTATATATAAATTGAAGATTATTCGGTACTTCACCTGCCAACCTAGCTAAAACAATAATAATTAATATTTTATAAGATTTTATTTATAGTTTCCTCCAAAATTCTCTTTCGCTATGAACTAGTTCTAGTTTTTGACAAACGTCCGTTGCCCATTACGATCAGAAATACACGAGTAAATTACAGGTGTACAGTCCATTAGGTATTTCTCATTGAGGAGTGAATAGTTACCTTAGGAAATGTAAAACGATAGCATTTGGCTTTTAGGAGCATGTTTGAAAATACATTTCAAAAACATTTTTGAGAATTTAAAAAACAATATTTTTAGTTTATTTATTTATTTGTGGTTGCTTTCATATAATTATGATATGTTGAAATTAAAAATATTTTTTTAAAAAAATCATTATTTAATATATTTTAAATAAATAACATCTATCAAAAATCAAGATGGTTGATAAGTCAAATTATAACAAATTCTGATTTGACTTGAAAAATTACAATAATTTTGCTCATATATAATTAATTAATTATATGAAAAAAATTTAAAATATTAATTTAACAAATATAAATCAATTTCAAGAGGAATTAACTTTAAATTACATAATACAAATACAAAGTCAAACAAACATAATTTCAAAATTAAAAACATCTCTAAATAAATGAGTGAGAGGAGTACTTCCTTTTTCTTAGATTAGATTATAGAAGCTAATGTTGGGACGGGGTATTTTGGTATCTATCAGGGCTTATAAAGATTTAGTGAACATTTACTTAATTGGGAATATTTTCTATTGTCACAGGGTTACACTTGTTATGGCTAAAAATACAGGAGTCAAGTAGGTGTACTAGAAGAGATCCTTATGGTAATCAAGTGTCCCAGGCTTTCCCCAAATCTATCTAACCCCCAACTATTTATACTCATTTGTTCTTCCCTAAAAGCTTTATTTCTTGCTTTCTCTTCTGTCTCTAGAACTATCTGTTTGTCTTAAAACAACTTATTCGGAGGTCAACTGAGAGAAAGATCTGCCAACTCTCTCTCTCTCTCTCTCTCTCAAGCTTTAGGTCAGGATCGTTCCTACTCTGCTCCAAGGTTCGTAAAGATTTCAGCTATGAAGTCGGTGAATTGTGAACTAAGGACCGAAGAAGAAAGATTGGACGTGATTTGAGGCGAGGTGAGGACCGAGGAAGAAAAGCTAGGATTTCCTTGGATTTCATAATTGAATTTGAGGATGTCATAGGGGGCTTTTTAGTTTTAATTAATTCAATTATGTTTTTTTAAAGGCTGAAATGGCACTTGCAAGGTGATATTATCGAGCTGTTTCGGCTTGAATTTGATTGAAAAAAATTCAAAATAAATTATAATTTATCTTATTTTTAATTAGTATAAAACATTTTGGATAAAAATAGAATAAAACTGACACTCCTGTTCAAAAGGGCCTGGGAGGCCTTTGCAAGCTGCAAATGTCGAGCGGAATGTGTGACGCCTCCCAATGTTCAAAATTGATCTCCCGGTAATTGGAGTTTTTGCCTTTTTTATTTGTGTGGCGGGCATCACTAAGCAATATTTTTTGGCAGCAAGCAAAGCAAAGCAAAGCAATGCAATGCAGCAAAAAGTAGCACGCAGGTATAACCTTCGCATCTAATAGAACGTAAATTTTATATTCATTGGGAGATTTTACAGGAAAGGGACCGACATAGCTGTTCCGTGAACTATAATAGCAAAGACCTCCTACGATCCTGGTTTTGCCTCTTCTGAACAGCAAGGTCTGGGACTCAGAACCACAAGCTGTTCCTGTTCCAAAATTGAAAACAATAATCTATCTAAAACTCACTTCACCTGGTGCAGGGACTTCTTCCTACTGTTACCTTGGCGATCAATCACCGAGTCAAGGATGCTGAATCACAACAAGGTCTTTTGAGAGTATTGGCCCATGCTGCTTTTCGAAGCCACCTACAAAAAATGCATGTATGTATATCGGACCAATTTCGTGTTCAACCGACCCAATTCAGAGATCCAGAACTCATCCTAACCTAAAGACAGTTGGGCAAATCATTAGAAAAACAGACAGCGTTACTTTGCCTTTAATGAACTGAGAGAGAAAAAATCATTGGAGTTCGTCCGTACTCAAATGTAGAACGCAAAACTCTTGGGCCCCAGGTTAACCTGCCGCTGTGATGTATCTGGTGGCAGGAGCAATCCCCTATACCTACAAGCTGCTAAAAAAGGGGTGATTTCAAGTCCAATAAAAACATCAATGGTGCCAAATAAATTTAGTGTATAGGGTGGACCTTTATAAACATGACTGCAATGCTTTCGTCTTTTGAGCACCACTGTCGAATTACTTGTGGATCATGAAGTTAACTAATTGCCCTGACTAAAACCCTGCGTCTAAGAACCTAGCCACAGCCCAAAAGGAAAATCCCTGTCCAAAAACTAGACAGTTACAGAAAATCCATATTAGTCCATGCATCAACGAACTTCTCAGGGGAATATACATACATGCATTTGGTACAATGGACATAACACTGCTCTTAAATCAAGTGCCTAGGTAAAGCAGCAGTTTCATGAAACTCTTAACACAACCTAGTGTTAACATAATATACAACTATTTTACCAACCCAAACTTGAATACACTGAGCACAGATTATCTAAGAACCTAATAAGGCACCATGCATCTCAATACAAGTTTAAAGTGATATTAGAAGAATTCATGGGAGCAGCCAGATGCGTAAAATGCTGCGGTTTTGGACAGGTCCCAACTCTAGCAAGCTGTTTGGTTAGTCACAATTGCTCTTGGTACTTCAGGCCTTCATCATCCTAGACTACTCTGGATATTGGGCCAGCCTCAAGTTAACAGCATCGATCAACATGATAGGCATCAAATCTATGCCAACAAAAACAAGATACCAAAACCCAGCACCTTCCTAAACGATCTAAATATAACCCCAGTTCCTTGAACCCATCACAATGGCCTTCTACTATATGAAAACCAAAACCTGTTTTTTTTACTTCAGTTATGGAAAAGACAAGGACATTCATTCACCAATGCTCTAAAACACAGTATTCCAAAGCTTTCTTTAATCAGGTACAAATTCCACCCAATTGACAAGTGCGTAACTCTAACTAAAATCACAACCATGGATTTTCATCAGCAGATGACAACCCCAGCACGACAATCAAATACATTGAACTTATTTATCTGGCCAGAAACCTCCCAGGGATTTCTTATTTGAATGCTAAAACAATTGTATCCCCACACCCAAGTTCTCAGCAGCCTAAATAGAAGGTACAGAGAAGCCGTTACAGCATGATTTGTGTTGTAGTAAAAAGTATCTTTACTATAGAATAAGCCTATTGCATGTTTATGCACAAAAACAATTAGCATGTCAAACGGAGGAGCTGGTCGATAATAAACAACATACAGCAAGTAATTTGAGCTAATGCTAACAAACCCAAGGTAACCACTCAAGTATATCCATAACATACCAGGTTCATACACATGCAGAGAGAAATCTGAAAACAAATCACTTTTGGAATTGCCAATAAAGTTAATATGCAAACTAAGCTCACAGTTTTACAATTCAATTCAGAGCAAACCCAATACCAAATGATAGATAACCATAAACAACACAAAATCCATCAAACAAATTTAACAGTAAGATGAATTAGCACTAAACTAATAACTTTAAACTGACATAATCACCAGCATAACTAAGGGAGCAGCTATTATAGTTCGAATCCTTGACAGGGACACCACAAAGAGTCAAATATTCAAAGTAAAAAAAAATGAAAACCAAACATCAGAGCCTAGAATCGTTACCAATAGGAGAAAAATGCTAGCATACATCTCCACTCTTAGTCCAACCAAAACAACACTCTCCATCTTCAAATTACTGCGTCTCCTCCCTCTCTCTATTCCATTGCTCAATCCTAGCCCTTCGTTCCTCACTGCCCTCCCTAACTGGACTCCCATGTCTTTTTCTTCCTCCGTCTCTGTCATACTTGTCATTCCTCCTCCCACTTCCACGATAATCACGGTCTCTGTCTCGATCCCTGTCTCTGTCCCTGTAATCCCTCTCACGCCTATCATAATCCTTCTCCCTCCTCCTCGGACTCGCACTCCTACTCCTACTCCTACTAATCCTATATCCCCGATATCTCCCAAACAACTTTCTCCGCAAATCCCTCCCAATCAGCTTCACGTGCATAAAATTACAATAACCGCCACGGTTGCAGTTATTCTCCTCAAACTGCCTGCAGGTAGCTTCACGAAAATCAGTGACAGGAGAGAAGTCAGCAATGATTGGGCGACCAGAGTAAAACCGTCCTTGAAGAGCTTGCAAAGCGGCGGCGGCTTGGTCTTCCTCCTTGAACTGAACATAGACGTTGCCGATCATGTGATCGGCGAGATTATCACAAACATTGAGGTTCTCGATCTCGCCAAATTTGTCGAGTTCTTCGAAAATATCCTCATAGAATTCTTCAAAATGCTCCTGGATCTTTTGCGGGTCAAGTGGCTGACCTTCAGCATCGATGCCTGGAGTAATCATGTCAGGACGCTGGTACATGTTGGATAATAAGAGAGTGGGAGAGATGGTGGGGCGATTGTGGAGGCGAGAGCAGCGATCGCCATGACGGCATGCGCCAATCTTGAAGTAGAAAGGACAATTAACTCGGTCTTTCTCAGTGCCGAAGATTGAAGCTAGGTGCTCTGCCATGGTTTTGTATTTGTTAGTTAGGGCTTGAAGGAAAGGAGATAGCCCTAGTTCATGAAAAATAAAAACGAAAACGAAGAAGACCTCAATCTTGGAGATTGAGAGAATTTATCGGACTCGCTGTCGTCTCTGACTTGGGCTGTGGAAGGTTCCAGTCTCTCTGTCTCTGTGAGAGGATTGGACGTACCATTAATAAATGAGCGTGCGCGTGGAATCACCACCGTAAAAATGTATTGACTTGTATTTTTTAGTTTTAAATAAAAAATATTGTTTTTAATAATAATATTTTTGTAAAAAAATATTCATAAATATATCAAAATAATATTTCTTATTTTTATTAAAATTATATTTTTATAATTTTTTTAAATCTAAAAATATTTACAAAATTAATTTAAAATAAAAATTTGTTTTTATATAAACAAAAACAAATAGATTGGAAGTGTTTATTCGTTCCTCCTATAATCTCACACACACATATATATGCATTTATGGGAATTTTATTTACAGTAAATTTATCAGTTAAAAGAGGTTAGCTTAATTTATATTTTTTTATTTATTTGAGGAGTTAAAATCATGAGATTATCATTTATATAAATTTTAAAAAGTAAATAAAATTCAATGCATTATAAAATTTAGATTATACACTTGGATAGTATTCCAAAAAAATCACTGCGCAGGAAGATGAAAAGAAAGAAAATAAGAAATATGTTTGGCAGGAATCTTTATTATTTTATATTAGAAAACATATATTATTATGCCCTTCAATGGTAACAAAAAAACTCAATGTATGATAAATCGATCGAGAATCACAGAGAGAGAGAACCTCTCTGCCAGCCACCAAAAAAAGAGCAAAGCAAACAGGGTTCCATCTCAAGGGCTGAGATTATTTCTCACATTTGGTTATCAAACCCAACACTGCTGCGATGCAAAATGTTTTGTTTTGTAGCAAGTACAAATTCTATAATTTGCTCGTTCGATTCCAGAGCAAAGCGAGGCTTAGAAGGAAGGAGGTGATTCTAAGGTATTTAAATATTACTTTAGTCATGCAAATATGTGAAAAGGAGGTGATTCTTAAGGGATTGCTGTCCAGCGTCGATTGCTGTCTGTCAACTCCAGCCACCCTTTTTGTCGGCAGCAACCCACTAAAAGGAAAGTAAAATGTCCATTCGATGATTACCTAGGGAGACTGCGCAGAGGAAAATTCCTTAGTGGGTTCTCCCTTAAGAGGTCTGTTTCCCTGCTTGTTGAAGATCAAGAAAACCAATTAGTTCTCACTCAAAAAAATATATCCTCCATATAAATAACCATCCTTGAAGCACGTACTTCTTGATGTCCAGGCTGTCCCCCTGTCTAAACTTCAATGTCGAAGACTTGCCATCGCGATCATGTGCTCTAACCATTCTGATAAGATATGATAACAGATTATTAACAGAACAAGGAGACTAACACATCAACATGCACTGTGTAGTGTGCATGGTGGATACTCAAGAATTGATGTAATCTCCCTGATAAAATTATATCCGTCAATTAGAGACTGCCATTTTCAACTTAGAAAAATGAGAGTGCTTACTTCGAACATTCCTCGTCAACAAACACTTCAATGGAGGCACTTGCAGTTACCCCTCCAGTTCTAGTACCAGGTCTCTGCGGAATCTGAGAGAAGGCATATTCTCTAAGTTAAATGAATGCCTGTTGAAAGGGGATTTCGATGAAAATTCGTAGTGAAAAAGCTCTTTTGAAAGATAAACCCACCTCGTATGCTGTCCATTTGGTTGGCACTGCACTATTTTCTTTGTTTCTCTCTCCTCGAGCTCCAAGAGTGCTCCAAGGATTCAACTCTGGTTTGGCCTTGCCTGCTTGATGTCCTGGCATGGTATCAATGTTTGTTTTGTCTTTGAAAATAGAAAGGGGGATCTTCTGAGTCCTAGAAAACGGAATCAGAAAAGCGTGTTACAAATTAGAGCAGAAATCCACGTGATAATGCAGGTCGAGTTTGCTAAGTAAATCAACAAATCAATAGTCATATTCAAGTATTAACACTTGCATACATCAACTTGCGGCATTGTTTTACATGGTTAGGAGAGATAGTTCATGGCACGGATTCTTTAATTGATGTAAAAAAATGTAGCATAAACTGTTTGAAATGCAAGTCAATAAATATATATTGCTCCTTCACAGTGGAAAGATTTGTAACAGGCTTTCTATAGATGTTTTATATCGAATCTACCCAGAAAGCCTGTGCACTGTTTCTAAATGAACCATGCAAAATAACCAAGTATTAGAGCTAAATGCATGCAGACCAGGTAGATCAATTTCATTTTTTCTGCTTCTGAAGAAAAATCCTAGAATGGAAAGGGGAAAGGAAGATGGAAATAAAAGAAAAGTAAAGAACTGTAAATTCAAATGCTTGCCTGTCTGGCTTCATTTGTTTACTTGCAAGTTCGGATCTCTCCATATTTCTCCTCCCTGCAATATTAGGTTAGTTGTTAGCAACAAATTCAAAACAGCAGATTAGAGCAGTAGAAACTAGAAACTTACGGCTATCTGCGCTGGACAAGACAGTTCCAAAGCTTCGAACTGGTAAGTCACTTTCTCCACAGTCATCCTAAGAAGAAACAAAAGGATAGATGGAATTATAAACTACTTCCATTTGTTTGATCATGTATTGACTAGACGAGATAGTTTACAAAAGTTGCATACCTCCATAATTTTTGGCTTTCTCATTGATCTAGTAAGAAACTTCCTGTAGGCATCCTTCAATTTTTCTATTGGTTGAGCATCCCTGTAAGAGTAGATGCTCGTTTAAAAACAAAATTTAATTGTACAAACAAGGCTATCTTTGCATAATAAACACTAACGAATCCATATTCAAACTGAAGGACGGTTAAAGAATGTTAAGGAATCATCTCACCTAAAAGCTCAAGATTGTAAGTGAGGTCCCATAATATGATTTATATTATTCTCTAACACACTTCCTCAAGTGAAAGCCTTTTGGGCTTGAAACTTGCACATGCCTAAATTACCTTGTGCTTAATTTTTATCAAATAGAATGGGGGTGTTGAGATTCGAACTCGTGACCGCTGGGTCAACAAGGCTCTGATACCATATTAAGGAACCATCTCACCTAAAAGCTCAAGCTTGTAAGTGAGGTCTCATAATATGATTTATATTATCCTCTAACAAAGAAATGTCCTTTGCAGAGCTGACATATCAGCTCTCAAAAAAGTTTGGCTGGTGATAATGAACAAAAGATAAGATCGTGCCCTCAACATCCAGCACGCAGAACTTTTCCATGTATTAAACCAAAATAACATAATAAAGTCATTTACGTGCATTATGTGCAGATTCTCGTGCAAACACATGTCCAAACACCTTAAGAGCTCTCAATCTATCAAGCATCAGAACAGTGAATTGATTTAAATGCTGCTAAAGTGGAACAAATATTAACAGACACAGAGTTCCCTCCCGGTAACTTCAGCTACAGAACAGAGTTTCGTTCTGATCGTGAAGCATCAGCTCTGAATTGTGAGGGAGTGGTATAAATCTAGGTCAAATCTTCATATAAATAATAATGCCCTTGAGAAATCAAACCAACCCTGCCGAATAGAATTAAAGTATTGGAGAGAGACTTGCCTAGATATCCCAAGATTGAAAGTGTCATTCGCAATTTTCATCTTAGACTTGGATTCCATATGCAAAGCATACGCAAGGTAATAGGCAGATTGTGACTTGCCAATTTCATTCGCATCAAGAAAACTGTAAATGACTTCTGCATCGACACAGTTTTCAGCCTGACAGAAAAGAGAAGCACCCTTTTCATCACTACAAAGATCTCCCTAAAAATAATTAAAGCTTAGGTAACTAGTGAACAGAATAGAGAAAGAAAAGTAAGAACCCACGTATTCTAACCAGACTTTGAGGAAACGGGGATCATCCTTGTACAGGTCGGAATGCCAAAAGGCACGCACACATTGTTCGTATATGAGTATGAGGCCTGAGCTGTCTCCTCCTTGTGGGAATGCCTCTTGGACCCATTTTATACACCTTCAAAACTCACACTCAGTTTTACTAATTTAATATTATTTTTCCAATCATGAGAATTATTGATAACAAATCAAGTCGAATTAAGAATAAAAAATAAAAGAGCATGATTCTCGCATGAATTTATGTTCATAAACTATTGATGATACGAGGAAGGAGAGTACTCACTCGATCCATGGCAAGAGAGGATCGTCCCCTTCGTACTCATCAATAGCTTGGATCAACTTCCTACACCCATTATATGAAAGAGTAAGAACAGCACAAAATTAGGGGGGGAAACGAATATATAGAAAAAAATGATGAAGAACCTTCGGGTATCGAGGAGAGATTTCTTGAGTTGAAGATCTGATGAGTGGGATTTGAGGGCTTGATTCAAGAGGCCAACATTGCGGCCTCTTTTCAAAGGTCTTACATTTTCTTTGAACAGTTCCCACTCGTTACCAGTCTCTTGTTTTGATGCGAGAAACTCCGTCTCTGGATCCATCTTCTCCTCGGTGGTTTCTTCTTCTTTTTTGAATCTTGAGAGAGAGATTGCAACTGGAATAAAAAAAACTAGCCGTTAGTTATATAAAGTGATTTGGGGTGTGGAAATCTGTTGCCTTTCCTTCCTTCAAGTGGGCCACTACCATTTTAAACAATGGCTCCGGTCCGTTTCTTGTTCAGAAACATTAGCATGGGAAGCAGAGATTATGTGGGCTTGGGCCGCTCATATAAGCGCCGGTGGATCTGCGATTGTATGGGCTGGTGGACCAAGATAGGTTATCATCCAAGGTTTAAGCTTTAATAAACTATTAAAAAATAATATTTTCTTACAAGCCCTAAAAATGATTTGAGAGAATATTTTTTATAATTATTTAGATCTCATTTATGAAAAGTCTTGAAAAAAATTCGAAAGAAACTTGTAGCGGTAAAACAAAGGCTCGAGTCTATTTCTAATAAAAACAAGGAAAGCCATCTCGAAATGCCCAAAGAAATCTGCACCGTTCATATGCTAGCCTAAGCAAATCCGCACCGCTGGTTGAAGTAAGAGGAGACACCCTCATTAATAACCACGAGAGTGGTGGTGGAGGAGAACCGTCATGCCAGGGAAGGGAGGCTGTTTTGGTAAATTCAATCGTCATAACCTATCGGTGCCCTAGCCCGACCCCATGAAATTACACTCATACCCTTAATCAAGAAATCATTCATGCTGTTAAGTTCTGAAGGAGGGGGGGTGACATAGCATATTGAAGAAGAGGCCAAAGTTAGGTGGATAAGGACTTGCTGTGTTTGCTTCTGATTGCCAGAGAAGAGGAAGAGGAAAGAGGGAGAAGAAAAGGATGGCATCTTTGTCCTTGATCCTGTCTCCATCTAATTTCTCATCAAGATCTGATGTTTTTGGCAACAAACTGTTCAGCGGAAGATCTCTTGCTATGAAGGGTACCGGGAGGGAGTGGTACGGCAGCAAGAGGGTTGTGAAAGAGGCGAGGGTGAAGGCAAATATGGGAGGGGGAGGGGGAGGGGGAGGAGTGGCAAAGTTCAAAGGGACCCAGATGAGAGAGAAGCAACTGACAGAGATGATAGAGACGAAAATCGTAGAAGCAAAGGAAGTGTGCGAGGGAGACGAGACATCAGACGAGTGCAAGGTGGCGTGGGACGAGGTGGAGGAGGTGAGCCAAGCGAAGGCTGATTTCAGGCGCAGGCTGGAGAAACAGGATCCTCTCGAGTACTATTGCCAAGACAATCCTGAAATCGACGAGTGTCGTGTCTATGAAGATTGACTTTGCATCTAGAGAAGCAGGATCTTCTCTCTATCTTCAAATGGCTTTAATAGGTGTACTGGTGTTCTGCTTCCCCTGATTCCCTCCCTGTAAATCCCCCTCCCCGCCGCTGGTAATGCCAAGGCATCCAGGAAATTTTTAATTTAATATATTGAACTGTATGTTATCTTTTCTTGTTTATGAGGATAATTTTAATTAATAAATTCCAAGTACTTGATCATGGTGATGCGACCTTTGCCTAATAACAGAAAAAAGCACCACTGCTATCCCACTAATATATATTTATATAGATTCATCACATCAACAGATAGATTGTATTCCCCCACCATAACCAGGATAAGGGCAATAAAGAGTGCAGTGCCTCCTTCAGCTTTGCCTCTGAAGGGAGACGCTTTCGATGGCAAGCAGCTGGTTGCTCGTGGTATCAACCACAAGATATGAAATCAGCCATTGTTTGAAGCAAACTGACTGCCAGAAAGGAGCATCTTGTTACTCGAGGAGCAGATGAATCCATCCACCTTCAAGCAATTGAGACAATATATCAATCGAAGCTGCTAAAGTACTCCTCATGCAAGTAGCAAACTCCGTGCTACAAAGTAGCCCTCCACATTTCTTCCTTAGAACTGACGAAGGGGAGCTCGGCCAAAGCTAACTGGGCCAATCCTCCTCTAAGCTAACTGGGCCAATCCTCTTCTCAAAATAATATAAAAAAGAGCTCGCTCAAGTCAACCAACACTACAAAGAAAACAAAAACAAATGAACAAGAATTGTATGCAAAACTGGAATTTTACCATTTAAACAAGAGAGACGTGTTAAATTTATTAAATAAACCCAAATTGATGATTTATAAGTACATTGAATATTTGTTATCGCAAGTGATGTCATTTTGAAATTATATATGTTTCATTATGATCATAATCTTCAAGCTGTCCTGGGATGTTTTTCTGTGTTTTTTTTTTTCAAAGCAAGTATTAATGTATAGCTCTGTATCGTGCGTCTCCTAGTCTCATATCAAGCCTGGGCAGTTGGATCGAAACTACCCCCATTTGAATGCCATGTTCCCAGCTTTTCAATGGCGCGGTTCTGATGGGCACTTCTACCCAACTGAAGCTGTGGAAGAGGGGGTCTGCTGTAGCTAAGGTGGGATGTCGGTGATTCGTGTTTTGGGTGAATAATATCCAATTTTTTTTTTTTTTTGTTAATTGAGGTTAAACTTAAGGTTTTAGTTGGGTTTCACATTTATAAAAACCGTGGTTAATCTCTAACCAAATACTTTCTCTCTACAGCTGGCTCTAACCATAAAAACTACCGCAAAATCAAACACCTACTAAATTTAAAACAAGTAATATTATAAAAAACAACTCTTGACATGCCATGGGATGGACGCATCTAGTTTACCATCATCCTTGTGTGGGTTTATATATATATATATATATATAGTTTATTACTTTATCAGGTTCTTTGTATGTGAAGAGTTCTATGTGCCAGAGTAAGTTTTGTTTGGTTCGTAACTCCAAACATAAGTCCGGCGCAACAGCAAATGCACCGGCTTGCCCCCACCGGCACACAATATTCCAAGACAATGTTTTCCTCGTTGCATGCAGACAAACTGAGGTCTCGGAGCCACATTTCCATTATCCACGTTCAGTAGTATACAAGGATAATCTGGTCTTTCGACTTTCGGAGCACCGAGCATGCAAGGGTGTGGTGTCGGTGTGTTATCTAAATTATATAATTTAAAAGTGTTCATTCATTCATTCATTAATTAATTAATATCCATCGTTGTTTTGTATGGATTTCACTGCAAATCTTCTCTTTAAATTTTAGTTCAAAAAACTATAACTGTTTGAAAACCACTGCAGTATCTCTCTCTCTCTCTCTCTCACACACACAGAAAGCTTCAATCCATCCTTCTCGAACTGTTATCGACTATTTTAGATTTCACACTCGGGGAGTTATGCTGGCCGGGCATCATGTGATCTTTATCACAATAATTAACAACAATTCCAATAAAAATAAAAATCGGGGCAGTAATTATGGCATCCCACGGTGATATCAACATTTTATAATATGATGCAATGTGCTCTTGTCAAAACATTTTTTAGAATATTTTTTTTAAAAAAATATTTCTGATATTAAGAATACTAAAATAATGATTGAAGGAAACCTAAGAAATAATTCAAAATAAAAATTAAATAAGAAATTTTTAAAAATTTAACAATTACTATTCAAATACATCGTAAAACGGTCACCAAATCATTTCATGTCACAATGTAAAGATTACAAGAAAAGGTAAATTTACATTAACGTGTAAAATAAGGTATGCTGTTAAGAAAAGAAGATGAAGAAACAAACGAAAGTGGTTTATACTTTATATACCTCTCTCTCAAGGCAGCGGGAGTCATGGAATCCGACCCTATGCATCGTACCTTCAATACAGCTGGTTTCCACTTGTTACTATGTCCGGACGATAGAACCACCCCTCACTCTCTCTCTCTCTCTCTCTTATTGTACTATTACCTTGACTACAGTACCAGCACGCACGCACGCACGCACGTATTATTATGATGTTAATCGATTTAGGTCAATCAAAACAAGTTATTTCAATATTTTCTAAAGTCAAAGCAAGTTAATCTGTGCTTTTTTAACCTAGCTTAGGGAAGTCACGGGTCAACTCCCCATGCCAACCCGGGCTTCCCCTGCAAATGACCATCACAAGTGCTCGCAAGTTGATCATCCCTACCCCACCAGCACAGCACGCCACAGTAGTAGATGCGAGCTGCTCACAGGCAATAGCCAGAGGAGACGGGACTGTACAAGTCAAGGGCCCCCCATCTAAGGCTGTTTGGGTCATTTCAACCAGCAGGCCTAAAATAAACTTAACCACCATGATTGAAATTTATGTGGAGTGAGAGGGCAAATTCAGATGAAGAAGCAGCCGCAGGATCTGGGAGCTTTTCTATTATCGTCTGCCTGTGGATGCGGTGTTTGAAAAATAAAGAATAAGGGCGGCATTTACGTGACTCCAAAGACACCAAGGACCACGCGGTGTCCCCCGTGTAATTTGCTGCTAGCTGCTCTCTTTGACCCCATTCCGGCACGATCCTCTAACGTAAGAAAATAATAATTTTATTTTCCCTTTTCCCACTATGTGAATTTAATTTTAGAACCGCAGAGGGGTGCTGTTACAGTCAAAACTCTCTGGATGGAAATTCCGTGGAAGACACTATTCTAGGAATGGACTCTAGCTAGGGTTCTTTCTTAAATGATATAATAGTATGAGAGCGAAGGCAATTAGTGTGTACGATTGATCACGAACAATCCAGGGCTGCGTTGGAGGTAACTTAATTCCTGCAAGTAGTCGTCCATGATTTATAATCTCCCGCGATTAATCAACTAAGAAAACAGGAAATCAAATAGTTAAACTTTGTCGACCCCTGCAGTAAAAAATATATAAAAATAAAATAAAAATACCAAATACTTGCTCCTCGAGTCTCACGTGTACAAAGTCAAAACAATAGATGATGAACCCACGAAAAAAAAGGCCCGGCCGCTGTTGGCCTTATCATTCTTTATTATTATTATTATTATTATTATTATTTCAAAATCAAAACACACACCAGGTAAACCTCTATGAATTAATATTATAATAATCAATATATTATTTAAACACCAAGCTTAAGTTGAGATCAAATATAAGCAGTAGTTTTAATCTCTCTCACTCACACACACACACACACATATATATACTTTCTTTGAATCATAATAGTTTTTGAGCTCTTTTTATACCACGATTATAAAAGCTATCACCACAACCCCAGAAATTGTCTGCTTATACGATAGAAATCACATTTCATAATTATTATTATTTCTTTAATTAAGTTTTTGATGTTGAAAACAATATTGTTAAATAAAAAACGTTTTAAAAATAAACAGTAACACGATCTTAGGCTGTAAAATTTTGCAGCAAGCTGGAACTTGCAGGCGAAGAGGGCCACCGTTATGCCAAAAAGAGGGGTGGGTGATGGGCATTGGCAAGTGCGGGGCAAGCTTTCAGCAGCAAATCGAAGAAAAGAGAGGAGAATGAGTGTTTAAGAAGGCGGTTGCAGAGGAGCCGTGCTACCAGGAAATCTTGCATCTGCCACGTCGATCCACACAACGCATCATCTGCCACGTCGATCCACACATGCACCTGAAAGACTAGCAACTAATAATTATTACAGCCCCATAATAATGCACACACGTTACCCCTTCTCAGCACACACTAGTCGGTGCCTTCATCAGTCAATAGCACAAACCCATCCAGCCAATCGTGGGCGAACTCCATGATTCGTTAATATGCCGAGTTCTTATAATTATATTTTCAATGATTAAATATTAGGATCCATGTATTAAATACTGAAATTCATAAATTTATTTATTGTCTATTTATTTCTCGTCATCATAGATAATTCACACCTTCCCAGTACCATCACGTTATAATTATCCAGGTGGAAAGAAAGATAGCCTGACAGAACGGAAGGAGTGGGAGGGAAGGAAGAGTCGTAGATGCTTCGAAAGTAAGTGGGCGGCCCATAGCATAACCCAGAAAAAAGCTCGAATTTACAGTTAGTGCCATAAACACCGAAAAAATAAAAATAAAGAAATAAGTTTGTTATACCGCTATTGTCAAAAGGTAAAGGAAAGGAAAAAGTCAAGAGAAGAGAAAACAGGAGCAATGCAAAGGGACTCCCATCCGTTCTTCATCTTCGTCTTATTTGCAGATTGATCATTGTTATTATTATTAATCTGCTGATTTGTCGTCGAACGACGTGGGACTTTGTTTTTGAGGATTTAACTCTCAGATCTGAGGTTTTGGTCGGAAATATCAGAGCTCGATTGTTTCAGGCAGAAGGAGATGCCGTTCTCCTCCTCCTCCTCCTCCTCCTCCTCCTCCTCCTCCTCCTACTAAGGTATGTGTGCGTGAGAGGGAAGTAGATTAGATTCCGATTCTCTCATTCCACTAGATTTTCTTTCTTGAAATTATCAATCTACTATTTTATTCTGTCTCACCCCAAAATTAACAATTTTCGCGAAGTTTTTTTTATCTCTAAATTAATCTGGTATAGAACATACTTCTTCCTGAACCGGACAACCGCCTGCCCTTGCGTACTTTATTATCTGATTGAGAACATACTTCTACATACACCAGACAACCACTCGCCGCCCTTGCTTACTTCAGACATGGATTGGAGGTTTTCTTTTTCTTCTTTTTGCCCTGCAAAAAAAAAAGAGGAAATTTCCTTATCCAGACTGATATATTTCATGTGCAATTCTAGTTCTGATTGAAAACTCTTTTGGATTTTTTATTTATTTATTTATTTATGTATGTAGGCTTTATTATTTGTGAGGGTGAGGCCTTTTCAAAGACATGGAAGAGGTGGTGCGCAAGTAGCTGCTCCCATATTCATTCATCAAGCACTTTCTAGTAGATACTGTGATATGACTTCAATGGCAAAAAAACATGATCTTTCTTATCAGACTCCTAATTCTCAGCTCCTACCCCAGTTTCTTCAGACTTCCAGGGAAAAAAACTGGAATCCTAAGGCATGGGATTGGGATAGTGTCGGCTTTGTTGCAAAACCTTCTGTAGCTGCCGAAACTTTACGGCTGGGAACCGTTTCCAGAGAACCTAAGAAAAAAGATGAGAATGATTCCAAAAACAAATCCAATTCTGCTAACGAAGATGATGATGGTCTTGGCTTGAATCTAGGTGGGAGTTTGACTTCTGTCGAGGAGCCCGTGTCAAGACCTAACAAGAGGGTCAGGTCTGGATCACCTGGCAATGGTAGTTATCCAATGTGTCAGGTTGATAACTGCAAGGAAGATCTAACTAAAGCTAAGGACTATCACCGCCGACATAAAGTGTGCGAGGTTCATAGTAAAGCCACAAAAGCCCTGGTGGGAAAACAGATGCAGAGGTTTTGTCAGCAATGCAGCAGGTTGTCTTTCATTTGCTGTGCAGATTTCATATTTGTTCTTGTATCAGCCTTGTACCACTAATTAAACTTGAGAGACTCGACTCGAGCACTACTTAGTTTTTTTTCCTTTTATTTGTAAGTGCTCTTTTTTTGTTTGATAGGGTATGTAGTAATGTTTTAATCTGATGCTTTTGCTTTGATAAATAAGTTTTTCCACTGTGAGCTTATATAAGACCTATGCAATATGCAGGTTTCATCCTCTCTCTGAATTTGACGAGGGAAAGAGAAGTTGTCGGCGTAGGCTTGCAGGGCACAACCGACGAAGGAGGAAAACCCAGCCTGAGGATGTTACCTCACGGCTGCTACTCCCTGGAAACCGGGATATGAACAATAATGGAAACTTGGATATTGTAAACTTGTTAACTGCTTTGGCTCACTCTCAAGGTAAACATATCTTCCAATGATTGTCTTTTATGTTCTGTCCTTTGTGCCGTGCTGAAATCTTTACCTTGAAAATCATAGGGAGGAATGACGATAAAAGTACAAACTGCCCAACAGTACCAGATAAAGACCAACTTATACAGATTCTTAACAAAATAAATTCACTGCCTTTGCCAATGGATCTTGCTGCAAAGCTGTCAAATATTGCAAGTTTAAATGGGAAAACCCCCAACCAACCTTGTTTAGGACATCAAAACAGATTGAATGGAACTGTATCCTCTCCATCAACCACAGACTTACTTGCTGTTCTTTCATCCACTTTGACAGCATCTGCTCCGGATGCTCAAGCAATTTTATCTCAAAGAAGCAGTCATAGCAGTGACAGTGAGAAGTCTAAGTTGACTGGCCCCAATCAAGTGACTGGTCCCCATTTGCAGAAAAGATCTAATGTTGAGTTTCCTTCTGTGGGCAGTGAGAGACTTGGTTGCTGTTATGAGTCTCCTGTTGAAGATTCTGATTGCCAGATTCAAGAGTCTCATCCTAACCTACCATTACAACTGTTTAGCTCATCACCTGAGAATGAGAGCCGTCAAAAACCTGCATCTTCTATGAAGTATTTTTCTTCTGACAGCAGTAATCCCATTGAAGATAGGTCTCCATCGTCATCCCCTCCTGTTGTGCAGAAGTTGTTCCCATTGCAGAGCACCGCAGAAACTATGAAATCAGAAAAGATGCCAGTCAGAAGAGAGGTTAATGCAAACGTTGAAGGTGGCAGAAGTCATGGCGGTGCTTTGCCACTTGAGCTCTTTAGAGGGCTAAATAGAGAACCTGACCATGGTTCATTTCAAAGTTTCCCATACCAGGGAGGATACACATCTTCCACTGGGTCAGATCACTCACCTTCTAGTCAGAATTCTGATTCTCAGGTAGCCTGGCAATAGACTAAGTTCTGTATTTATTCTTAGCTTCAAAATACTTTCTATTGATACTCACGTGTTAATCTTGTTGAATTGTGTCAAATGATTGTGTTTTTCATCTGCAGGATCGCACTGGGCGAATAATTTTTAAACTATTTGACAAGGATCCCAGTCATTTCCCTGGGACATTGCGCACAAAGGTGAGTTTTTTGTATATTTTGGTTTTGTGTGTTTGTGCGTGTTTAAATAAATTTGCATGGAGATGCTGTAATGGATGCTTTTTGAGGATTTCTATCATGATTGATCATTTCTCTTCCAGACCTACAATTACTTACTGAGTTTTATTGGGAGGGAATCTATCTAATTCATGATTGTATCATTTCTCTTTCAGATATACAATTGGCTATCTAACAGTCCATCAGAAATGGAGAGCTATATAAGGCCTGGCTGTGTGGTTCTATCAGTTTATTTGTCAATGCCATCTCCTTCCTGGGAGCAAGTGAGTGAACTGGTGCAATGAACCTTAGGAATTGTAAATCTAACCTTATGCTGACCATTTGCAGGGTATATTTGTTGTTTTTGCAGCTTGAAAGAAACCTGCTTCAGCTAGTGGATTCTTTGGTTCAAGATTCAGATTCTGATTTATGGAGAAGTGGAAGGTTTTTATTAAACACAGGCAGGCAGCTAGCATCACAAAAAGATGGTGCGTTAATGAGTACTGGGTTCCCCATGCCCCCTCTTTTTGGGTGTTTTGGCATTTACATTTCTTTGGCTCTAACCCTGCACTTCTCAGCTATGATACTTCATGTGCCCAAAAAATTGAGATGGCCACGATATTTTTTTAATATGAATTTTGTGAATTTTTTGGCTAGAATGTTTGTGTCATTTATTAAACAATTTGATGATAATTTAATTGTTGTTTGCAATGATATTCAGGAAAAGTTCGCTTGTGCAAATCTTGGAGAACATGGAGTTCCCCAGAGTTAATATTAGTATCCCCAGTGGCAGTTATTGGTGGGCAAGAAACCTCTCTTCGGTTGAAGGGAAGAAATCTGACTGGTCCTGGCACCAAGTAAGAATTTAGTTATTCGCATAAGTGTTTTTTAATTGACCTTGTCTTCCTTCATTAAGTAAATTTTCTACACCATTGCTGCAGGATTCATTGCACATATATGGGAGGATACACATCAAAGCAAGTTACAGATTCTTCTTCTCTAGGATCTATGTATGATGAGATAAACGTGGGTGGCTTCAAAATTCATGGTCCATCTCCTAGTATTTTAGGTCGTTGTTTTATTGAGGTATGACTCTGCACTTGCTTGTATGTCTTTGAAGTTTAGAAATATTCAAATAGATCGCTTGATAATGATAACATGTGACATTTGACGATGCTACAAACAGGTAGAAAATGGATTCAAGGGCAATAGTTTTCCTGTGATAATAGCCGACGCATCCATCTGTAAAGAATTGAGGCTCCTTGAATCGGAGTTTGATGAAAAGGCTGAAGCCAGCAATATTGTTTCAGAAGAACAGGCTCATGATTTGAGGCAACCGAGATCAAGGGAGGAAGCTTTGCATTTCTTAAATGAGCTTGGATGGCTGTTCCAAAGAAAGAGTGTGCCTTCTATGCTTGAGGCTCCAGATTTTTCACTTAACCGTTTCAAGTTTCTGCTTATTTTCTCAGTTGAAAGAGATTATTGTGTGTTGGTCAAAACAATTCTGGACATGCTGGTTGAAAGAAATATGTATAGGGATGAACTATCTAAGGAGTCGTTGGAGATGCTTCATGAGATTCAGCTCTTGAATCGGTCAGTGAAAAGGAGGTGCAGGAAAATGGCTGACTTGCTTATTCATTATTCTATTATTGGCCTTGATAATTCCTCTAGAACATATGTTTTCCCACCAAATGTTGGTGGACCTGGTGGTATTACACCTTTACATTTGGCTGCTTGTGCATCGGCTTCATATGGTTTGGTTGATGCCCTGACAAATGACCCACAAGAGGTAATGTGTCTTTCCCTTTTTTTTATCTCTTCTTTGCATCAGCACATTCCTATATCTGGGATTCAGGGATCTACAATTGCTCTCTCTCATCTGCAACTCTTTATTTTTTCCACGCAATTATCAAAATTGGATTGGATGCTGTAGCTTTCAGTCTACTTACTACCATCAAAATAGCAATTATGTGATTTTAAATTTTTATTTGATGGGCTTGTTGGGGGTGCAGGGTAGGTTGTGATCATGGTTAGCAGTTGGGAAAGGAATTGTTATTATGCTGCATTTTTTGTTTGTGTACATGTTTGTTTTCTTTCCAACATATTTTCTGCTTTCATGAATTTCTGGTGTCATCCTCTCCCCCTGCAGATTGGGCTATCCTGTTGGAATTCTGTTTTGGATGCAAATGGCCGGTCTCCATATGCTTATGCTGTCATGACAAAAAACCACTCTTGTAACTTATTAGTGGCTCGTAAACTTTCTGACAAAAGAAATGGCCAAATTTCTGTGGCAATTGGAAATGAGATAGAACAGGTAGCTTTGGAGCAAGAACAAAGGACAATGTCCCAGTTTCAGCGAGAGAGTAAATCCTGTGCTAAGTGTGCAAGTGTGGCCGCTAAGTTCCATGGGAGGTTTCCGGGTTCACAAGGTTTGCTTCATCGTCCATACATCCATTCAATGCTTGCTATCGCTGCTGTCTGTGTTTGTGTCTGCGTGTTTCTCCGAGGTGCACCATGCATTGGTTTAGTTGCTCCCTTCAAATGGGAGAATTTGGATTATGGAACCATTTAGAGAACAGTAGACAATGTATGCTTGTGAGGAGTAACGGAAATAGATGAAATAACGAAGGGGATGTGAAACAAAATCCAGATAATTGTTTGTGATTTTACAGCTGAGAGAATTCAGGTAGATGGGTAGACTCCTTGGTCCTCGGTATAAGGGCATATAAGCAGCTGTACGAGACGCATTGTTCTTTAGAAAGAAGAGGAAACAAGCTACTAGGAGGATAGCATGCTTCAGATGCTGCATGTTATTCTTGTTGGCGTTTGCAAACAGGAGTGCAGTGAGGTTGTTACAGGCTTGTGCCCTTTTCTTGGCCTATTTGTTGGCAAATAACACTGAAGTTTTATGATTGTGAAAATTTCTGGCTCTTGCGATCTTGAATATTACATTTGCTGAGCAGAGATAGAAGAAAGAGACATGAAAGCGCGCGTAGCGCAGAAGGCCAAGACTTGAGAATTCAGGGAGAGAGAGAAAGATGCAAGCAATTATATACCATCAATGAATATTTAATTCAGTTAATTTATGTAATGGTTTATTCTTCTATATATATAGATATATTTTTTCTTTTGACCCTTATATATAATATATAAAAAGAGATAATAAGTTTTGAGGTATTTTGCTATGTATCTAAACTATTTACTGTAAAGATGATCACTAGGACCAGTCAAGGAAGTAGAGCATTGCAAGATTTCACAGCAAAATATTCGTTGGATCATATTTTTAAAATAACATTGGCTGGCGTGGGTGGAGGAAATGCTGTCTTCTGATTGTTGCCAATGATTTTAATTTCATTTTTTTTTTCTTTTCTATTGGAACAAGCAAGCCAATGGGCAAACATACACGCACTTGCAAATGCAAGATGCATGAGAATTTCGCTGGCACAGGTCTACTTCCAGCAAGCTAAGAAAGGAGGTTGTACTTACCGGTGCCCTTGCTAAACATTTTCCAGGCCGCAGGATTTACCCTGTCACGACACTGGCCTTGATGAGACTTGCCAATAGCCAAGGTATATAAATGTAGTGTGATATATATAATGTCCATTTTAATTTCTTGGTGATGAATATGACTTTGAGAATAAACTCTAAACATTAGAAGAAACTAAACAGGAAGAAAGGCAACCGTTCCATTTTCAATGGGACCTCTAGTTTGTTGCATGCTCCAAAGCAACAGCAACATCTCAGAGACTGTTTGGCATAGTTGTTACTGTTGTGGTTGCAGTTAAAAAAAAACAGTTTCATGAAAAAAGTTTTTAGTTGCGGTTCAGAACTGAAATTGAAGTGTTTGGTTAAAACTGTGGTCGAGTTTCAAGTTTAATAAAAAATAGTTTTGTGTACTTGGTTATCATGTTTTTCATATTGTTGTCAACTTTTAAAATTACTTTAAAGAATAGGCACATATATCAATATACTTTTAAAAAATATTATTGATAAATAATCATAACAATATATTTTTTATTATTATTGATTAATAATCATAACAAAAATATTGTTGCAAGTTTCTGATTTATAATCAATCGAAAACCACTCGGGGTTGTGGAGTGAATTGAAGTCACTGAATCTTTCCCTTTCATCAGGACTAATTTTTATTTATATATTTTTTAAAATATATATTTAAAAAAAATAGACTGAGTCAACCTAACTAAATAGATCAGTCCAGTAAAATTGAGTCAAAGTTCAACTATCTAGACTTGAGCTGGGCTGAAAGCAGCAAAGGAGTGTAAAAAACACACACACACTTGCCTAGCTAGGTATTCATTACCTGCACTAATTAATTTGCAGAGATGAAAACAGAGGGATGCTTTTGACACATAAATATTATTTCTTCTATAATTGATTCCAATATACAAATACATCATTATACAACAGCTGTAAAGACATATCCAAATTAATTTGATAATATATAATCCACACATATTTTGATTCAAAACTTTTATGACCGAGTGATCGAGAGAGAGGTTATTATGAGGGAAAGCAGATTACCTGCAAATGTTACTTCCAATCCTGGAATGACAGAGAGTAGCTCCCCTTTGCTTGCTAACTATATACGTGTGGTTCTTCCTCTGGCGCCCACCTTCCATGCTTCCCAAGGCACAAGAGAGCTGCTAGCGTATGGGCCCAATGGATCGAGTTTAAAGCCCACGAGTCAACTTATGGCTGGGTCAAAGAAGAGAGTTAGCAATCCACGAAGAAGACCAATAATGATACGGGCATCTAGAGCTTGAACACCAAGCGTGATCATACGGCCATGATCGTGATCTCTGATAACTCCTACGACACACCAGTCCCTCAACAGTGTGGCCTCAGAATTAGTTTTGTATATTCCATAGGCAGCTGGTTATCATACCGAGAGAGTTCATTGCCATATCTCACGGCTCTGTATCCTGAAATATCTCCCCATCTCTAACTTGCATCGCCATAGATAAGGAGTTAATCAAAGAAACATTCCTCGTCCTCCGTGTTCTTAGTTTTAGGAGAGCAGGGGTAGAGGGCGGGGATGGATTTGCGTGCTCATAAGTTCTTTTTTTCCAATTCCATCAACCCTTTCTAAAATTTAATACCCAATTAACTTTCGCTAATGACTACAGGAAGAGCCACCGATGAATACGATCGATCTATTTACTCCGTACATCGAAATGTACTCTTATTACTGAAGAAGAAGAAGAAGAAACACTATCACTGCTTCCATTGTCGATCTCGGATCGGTTTCATACTACGAAAACTATGTGGAGGAAGTTTTCCTCTTTCGGTGTCCGAGGACATCATTAAAAATAACAAGATTATATATGGAGGCAGATCTTGCTAGGATAAGATATCATTCAACACTACTTGATATCGCAACGGGTTTCTATTACTTATTATTAAGGCAGTTTGTTTGCTGGAAAATGGTTTTTTTTTTTTAAGTGAATTCCGGAAAAAATAAATTCTTCAAAAGTGAATTCTTGGAAAGTGAATTTTGATGTTTGACAGTGTTATGAAAAATGAATTGAAAAATATTTTTCAGTGTTTGTTTGTGTTATGGAAAATGAACTGAAAAATAATTTATTAATAAATTAATTTTTTTTCAAGTTTATTAAAATAATGAGGAACAAATCTTACAAATTAAAAAGTTGAATGAGAATGAAATTGAAAAAAAAAATTCATAAATTATCTCAAATAAAATAAATAATAATCAAAATAATAAAGATCAAATCTAAAAAAAATGAAAGGTGAATAAATTAAAATAATAATAATAAAAATTTCATAAATTATTTCAAATAAAATAAGTAATAATAAAAAAATAAGGACCAAATTTGATAGATAAAAAATTTCAATAAAAAAATGATAAGAAAAAAGCAAATAGCAATTATAAAAATAAGGACCAAAATTAATATAAAAAATAAATTTTAAGAGATGGAATTAAAAAATAAATATTCAAAATAAATTATATATAGCAATCAAAAGTTTGAAGATCAAATTTGATATAATCAACAAATAATGATATTTTTAAATTTTTCACAACTTTCGGAAAGTGTTTTCCACCCAAATTTTCCGGAAAACACTTTCCTGAAAACCAAACTAAATTCTTTTTTGACTGGAAAGTGTTTTCCGTTTACCAACTTTCCGGAAAGCAAACAAACACAAAAAAGTTTGGAAAGTAAACAAAGCGTAAATGTATATTCTATATTCTGCTAGCCACTATTTTGCAGAGTTTTATTTATACATGTATTTGTATATATTTCTTTCTTCAACAGAAATTAAAATCGAAAACTCCTGTGAATGGCCATTTGGG
The DNA here is from genome assembly GCA_032356905.1 of Salix exigua. Taxonomy (NCBI): domain Eukaryota; kingdom Viridiplantae; phylum Streptophyta; class Magnoliopsida; order Malpighiales; family Salicaceae; genus Salix; species Salix exigua. The sequence continues at coordinate 591,079 of CM063589.1, read as the reverse complement.
TGTATTGGGTGTGCAAGCATGGACAACCGTTGTTTGACCGCATCGTAACCAGGGTTATAAATCTTGTTCCGTTCCGGCCGGAATGGCCAGAACGACCCATTCCACTGAAAAATCCGGGACAAAACGGCGACGTTTTTGTCCCGGGTAGAATTCCGGACCGATCCGGCCATTCCGGCCGAATTCCGGCCGGAACACCCCGGTTTTGTACCGGAGGTTCCGTTCCGGTGTCAACCATCATCTCCCTTCCCTCTCCGACCCTGCCCCCTTCACAGATCGACAAATAATCTGCCATTTGTCTGTTTGATTTAATTTTTTCAAAACAAAAAACAGAGAGAACGGTGATAGGATGAAGTGAGAAAGAGAGAGAGAGGAGTCTGAGGAGGCTGACGGCTGTGGAATGAAGAGATAAGGTTTAGTTAGCTTATATACTTAGGGTTTGGTGATGAGGGTTGAGTTATTTTTGCAATCCCTGTATTGTTTCTAACATTTCAATTCATTCCCTATATTATTGTAACTTTTCAGTCTACGCTCGGTCAGGGGTGTTTTTTAAACTATATTAAAATTTACATTGTGGAAGTGTTAGTGCCTGGTGCTCTATAATTATAGAATTTGTACTAATTCTTGTATTAAGATAATTTTTTAGATTTTCATGTATTTGTTTTAAATTATTATTTCTATTTCTTGTATATGTTATGTAATTGTAATATGTACCCAAAAAAAATATAATGAAAAAGGAGAATGGGTGTGTGAGTTGCATAAAAAAAAACACAAAAAGAATTTTAAAGATGTTTCTAATTTTGAGATTATGTTTGTATTGTATAATTTAAATTTTATTTATCTTGAATTTAAATTATACTTGTTAAATTAATATTTTATTTTATTTTTATATATATATAATTAAATAAATATGAACAGTACAAAACCGGAACGGAACGCCGGAATGCACCGAAACCGGAACGTTCCGTTCCAAACAAAAAACCGGAACAGTACCCGGAACGGATTTTACAACCCTGATCGTAACTCCATCTCCATGTGTGGTTTGTTTTATATATATGGAAGAAGAAAAATTCAATTATTCTGAAGTACTATTTCTAGTATAAATAATTTAAACTATGTCTGGACTTGTTTTATATAATCTGGTTGACTTATTAAGTTTGAAGATAATTTGATAATTAATAGAAATATAATTTAACTAAAAAAACTCACCCTATATTTTTTTTAAGAAAAAATTACTATAACGATGATATATTGGATTAACCTCGATTAATTAGGCTAATTTGTTAAATTCACAACTTGGATGGCAATACCTAATTAAGTTAACCTACCAAGCTCATGATCTAGATCATGATATCGAGATAATATTGTAAAATATAAACAATATGGGTCAACCAGTACTACTTGTTAAACTTGTGATTTTGATCATGAAACTGAGATTGCCTCGTATAAAAAAATTAAAAATAAGCCATGAATCTCAATCAACTCGTTATTGAAAAATAAAATTTAATGAATTAAATCTAAAAAAAGAACACAATAAAACAACTCAAATCAACCTAAATTACACTTATAAAACTTGTAATCCAAGTCATAAGACCAAAATAACCAAATACAAAGTAACGTGAAATATATCATGAAATATAAATCTTGATAAATATAATATTAAAAAAACCCTCAAGCCAACAAGATTAAGTCACTAAATCCACAACATGAGTTATAAGAATGAGACAACCACATAAAATACAAGTCACAATTAGTCATGAAACTCAATCTTTAATGCATGGGATATTGAAGGATAAAATAACAAAAAAAAATGAAATATAAAAATTAATATTTTTTGTTGTTATAAATAGTATTTTTGGAGGAGGTGCAAAGTAAAAGTATCATCTCTTGTAATTTTTTGTTAATTATAAAACTCTACAGGTAAATCAAATCAAGTTAATATAGTTCAATTATTTTTTCTTAAATTAAAAAAATCAAATTTAATATGAATTTAGTTTTAAACAAGTTGATTGAATGGTAGCTTAGTCATCAAGTATGAATTGAATGGTAGCTTAGTCATCAAGTATGAAACTAATTTTATTCAAGTTGTCACAAAGTTAGTTGGATGATAAACTAAGTGTTTATTTGTTTTTAAAATTTTATTTTTAAATAAAATATAATAAAAAATTATTTCTATTTTGGCTTCAAAATATTTCTTGTTTATATTCAGATTATGTTGATGTATTAATTTTTTAAAATCATTTACAAATAAAAATACTTTAAAAATAATACAATACCAAAACTGTAAATCATCAAGAATCGAGTAAGTGATAGAGTTTCATCAAGTCAGCATTTAGGTTTTGCTCTGCGATGGCTTCTGCAATTGAGGCTCATTGCAGAGCCAAATTGTTTGGTTAAATTGTTGGACCACGATTTTGTATTGTGGATCCTAGCAAAATTATGGTTGAACCGTAGTTTACAAAAAGCATCATTTAGATGTTTTTCGCCCGAACACATACAAAATTATAGCAGAAAAACGCAGACCAAAACAATCACAAGTGAAGAATGATTTTGCAAAAAAAAATAACATAAAAAAGACGAAGAAAATGATGGCACAACGTAAAAAAATTTGTAACGCAACCACCGACCAACAATCATTCTTAGCATCGGCAGACCACTACCAACTCCCTCTCTCTCTAGGTTGCAGCTTTCTCTCTAAAAACAGTCATGAATGCAACCCTCTCTCTCCTTAACGGCCACCGGCAAGCACCAACAGTTGCTCCTTTGGTATCGACAACCTCTCACCTTCACTGGCAACACCTGCACCATCTAGTTTTCTCCCCCAACTCCGACGTCAAGCAACAACAACAACAACCATTCAACGTTGCTCTTGATCACCATAAGCCACCATTCCTGACGTCATCACCATAGAAAGAACAACCTCGACCTCCTCTGCTCGACGAAATCACTAGGTGAGCCTTTCGTCATCATCAACTGACCACCCTTCTATTGTTCATGTCTTATGTGAATAGGGCATGAGTGAATTAATTCACCCTATATTTTTCAAGCAAGACGTAAATAGTGCAGCGCATCAATTTTTTAATATATATATTATTTTTTATTAAAAAAATGTGTAGATAGAGATCAACCATAATGATAGGGAAAGGCGCATGACTTCATTTCACTCCATGATCCTATTGTTTTTCGATTGATTATGAATTAGAAACTTACAACTAGATTTGGCCTTGAATTATATCTCTACATGTAGATAGAGATCCTGAAACTCATTATGAATCACATATGTTGTTCATGATGATATTTTACAAGATATTGTTCCTCAATCAAATAACAAGGGATCGTAAAAGTCTTCACGTATGGATTTAGTTCATGATGGAATTGTAAGAAGTTTAATGGGAGAATAAAAACAAGTGTCTATTTTACTTGAATTATTAATTATATTTTAGTATTATGATTATCAAATATACAATATTTAAAATACAATACGTGTATGTCATTTAAAGTAATTTCACAAGTTGACAGCAATAAGAAACATGGTAACCAAATACGCGGAACTATTTTTCATTAAACATCAAACACAACTACATTTTAACTAGACACTTTAATTTCAATTATGAACCGTAACTAAAAATATTTTTTTATAAAAGTATTTTTTTAAAATATCAAATACAACAATACAAGAAGGACTTCAATGTTTGACTCGTAAATACATATGCTTATCACACGTGAGATGCGGTAAGAGTGCTTATAAAAAGCTGCCGTTAACTCGTGTGCTTGTAATCATAACATTACGTCAGCAGGGTGGGCTTGGAGATCACAGGTTGATTTAGGGATGCCTTCAATTTAATCAATCAACTAGAAAGTGATCGGACGGGTAAGAATAAAGCAAATGGGAAAGTTGCAGTCCCTGTTCAATATATACCACTGATAGAAAATGTGGGCACGTTTCCCATTTTCACTTCTCTTTCCCGCACCGTGTTTTCTCTCTCAAAATAAAATATTATACATACTTAGTAAAATAAATATATGAATAAATAAAAAGTATATGCGCTGTTTTTGTGACGGCCTTATAATATTAATATCATCATATATGGATTCATTTCCATCTCCGAGAATCTTTCTCCTCCCAGTGTTCCCCTCGAAAGCACATACACCCTCTTATTTATATGAATAAAAAATAACACTCGGCATTCCTTCTCTCAATCCTTGTTTTCTTCGATCGGTGTGGCGGTTTCTTTCTACCCCAACTTGTCGAGGTTTGTTTCTCAGTCAGATGAATCAGTGTCTCTCTTACGAAATCTTTTCCAGGTAGGGTGTGTTGCCAATAAATTTTCTTGTGTTTTTTTTGGCAGCTGTTTATCATCTATAGTCATCAGGAGCAGAGGTTGTAGAAGACTGAATCTTTATCAATACGAGTAGTGATTACAAAGTCATGGTATTTTCGTTTTGGCATCTCTCTGTTTCCACTACTCTGTTTCTTCTTCTTTCTTGTTACAGTGTTCTTGGGGTTTACTCATTTGAGTCTGATAATTGATGGCAGGTGAGTCCATATGGGAAAATGGGGAACCACGAAATGGGTCCACCATGGTTAATACCCATGCTTAGTGCAAGCTATTTCATTCCCTGTGCAGTTCATGGTGAATCCAATAAGAGTGAATGCAATATGTTCTGCTTAGATTGTATGGGAAGTGCTTTCTGTTCTTCTTGTCTTATTTATCACAGGGATCACCGAGTTGTTCAGGTTTGTCGGCTGTCTCCATCTTACCTTCAATTTATTCGATTGATTGATTGATTGAATGAATGACAACCTGGTCGAATGCTTGGGTTGCTGCAGATAAGGCGATCTTCATACCATAATGTGGTGAGAGTAAATGAGATACAGAAGTACATAGACATATCATGCGTGCAGACTTACATCATCAATAGCGCCAAGATTGTGTTCCTCAACGAGCGCCCCCAGCCGAGGCCTGGAAAGGGGGTCACCAACACCTGCGAAATTTGCTGTCGAAGTCTCCTTGATTCATTCAGATTCTGCTCGCTTGGATGCAAGGTAGGTTAATTATGATGGTTTCCTTTTCCGATTATCAATCGGTGCTCTGCTCTGCCATGTTCTGTTCTCTTCTACTGCTGTGTTTTGATAGTTTAGTACAAAATTCATGTTTTGTTCGAGTAAAGTGCTATTTGCGTTTTGTTAGCTGGGAGGTATGAAGAGGGGTGACCCAGACCTTACATTTGCGCTAAAATTGAAGCAGAACAGGGATTCGTTCTTTGGAGGGTCGGAATCAGATGACTCCTCAACCCCAAAGAAGATTCGCAGGACATATGCTTTCAACCGTTTGATGGACGGACTCTCAATCTATTCCTCTAACAATGATGGAGCGGAGAGCTCTGGTGATGATGCAGCAACCAACATTTCTCCAGCTACCCTTCCCAATGTCAATCATCGTAATGCAAGGAGAAGAAAGGGTATACCTCATCGGGCCCCATTTTAAGACTCGAAAAAAGAAGAAGAAGAAGAAGAAGAAGAAGGCAATGCATTTAGCATTTACAGGAAGTACAAAAAATAATCTAAAAATGATGGCAAGGAGCAAGAGGGATATTCAGGGACACGGTTACTTCTCAAGTTACTTGTGTAAATACGAATAGGGTGGAAGATAAGATGGTGTGTTTTTAGCAGGTAGGTAGCTAGCTAGCTTTGGAGTGGGGGAGTGATCCCTTCCTATACACTTTGCAATGACTGCTGAAATTTAGTTCCCCGGTGACCCAAATCCATGCATGGACATATCATAACATATAAGTATATAGATGTGGGGTTATGGATTTGTTAGAAAGGAAGCAATAAAGCAGGGGGCATTATTATGATAGCATGGAATGTACACAGAACAATGTGGTTTGTCCTTGTGAATAGTGATATTTATAGTTATAACTTGTGTTCTGGCTTTTCTTTTCTATGATCTCTTATTTCATATTCTATGTGCATTCTGAGACACCTTTCGTCTATGCATACAGGGAGTGGGGTTATTTTCATGGGGAAATGAGCTGGGCAGCTTCTTGTTTTGGTCATCCATGAGCGCACTGTGAATTGTAGAGCTGTGAATGTTACGCATTATTTTGTGATGAAAATGATGGGGGATTTTGGTGGCTAGGAAAGTACACCCATCCTGGTCAAGTTTAATACACAGTACCATTCCTGAAGGTGAAAGAGATGGTTCTTGATTGATCTTTAATGCTCCTTTTTCTCCCGTTTTCCTCTCCCGAAATAGGAGGTGACATGACCAAGTATAAATCTATTATAACATTTTGAGTGGCAGCAGATTTATGTGTGCCAAGTGTTCGCTATGCTTTCACGTGGGAATGGGGTTTGATGCGAGGGGCAGGAGTTCTGTTAATACAGTTAGATGTGGATTGATAGTTTATTTCTTCTCAGCTTGGAGTTTTTTTTATTTCATTTTGTTGTCAATGGATGTTCTTATCTACATGGCTAATAGCTTTTTAAACTGCGGTTGAGCCAAGACAACAAAAACAACAACAACATCATCTTCTGCTCTCTTTTTCGGTCCCCGGTGCTTGAAACTTTGTTCCTGTCTGGATGGACGAACCTTTCAATCTTTTGGTCACTCATATCACCCCATGAGATGACTATTTTGTCAAGCAAATTTGGATGATTTTTTTTTAGTTTGTTAAAAAAAATTGATGAGATGATTATGATAATATCTTGAAAGACCATCAGGTAATATCGAACTTAATTATAAATTAATATGAATAAAATGTTGTGGCCTGTTTAACAGTTTTTTGAGGTGTGGTCAAGACAATCTAGTCAAGATGTTGTGGCAATAGATAATGTATTGAGAATGAATCACAACGTGAATTTAATTACCTCTTTTCAATTACAACTTTGCTAGAATGACCAAGGACCTGGCCAACTCGCCAGCTGATAGTGTACTGCGAGGGGAGGGGAGACGGGATGGGATGGATGGATGGATGGATTGGGGAGACCAAGCAGGGCATAGAGGGAATGAAGGATATTGCAAGTTGCGTGGAGCGATAAAAATCAAAAGCTGGTGAAGGAGTGGGGCCGGGGTGTCGTGAATATTTAATTTTGGTTTTTAATAATATCTATTAAGCTGTCTTAACTTAATACATGGATATTAACAGACAACAATCACCACCACTCTCCGAAAGCACCTTTAAATTAATAATAATATGGGTCTGGATTTGGAGATGGGATGGAGTTCAAATCAAGAGAAAAGCTTGGGGGACACGAAATCCCGATAAGGACAAGGACATCCATCTCCAGATGCTCCTAAATTCCACTACCATCATCTCCCACTGTTGTCTATTGATTAAAAATAAGTGGACGAGAGGCGTGAGGAATCTGAAAGGCTGCGTCAAGCGCACTCTCCTTCCCCACTCGTCAATTCGAGACTCTCCCCTGCTTCTTATCCCTTCCCTTGATATTTTCAGCTTAACACGACTCGATCCGACTCGTACAGGCAGTATCTTCTTTGAAATAAATAACCTCCATGAGAAATTCGAGTATAGACCCCCTAGATTGATTGTTTCGTTTCATCAATTATTGGGGCAAAAAAGACGGTTGCATTGCAGCTTCTTCTTGAGTTTGGGATGCAGGAGCTAGCTAGCTAGCTAGCTAGCGGTGACGTTTCCAAAGTTTGACTTTCCAATTCCAAGGAAGAAATCCCCTCTCAGACCAGAGTTTACTTTGCCTGCTTAGTGCTTACGTGGTGCATAGTCATTTGACGTCTAAAGGAGCGCCACGTACGTATTTTCAGAGCACGGTTAGGGTGGACAGTGGACACCCCCCATCCGATCCGTTGGGGTCATGGGGCCCTTTCAGCCACTTGGGCTACCAGAAAGAGGAGACGGTGGAGGTGGAAAGGATCGGCTGCTGTCATCACTTGAGACGGTGGAGGTAGAAAGGATTGGCTGCTGTCATCACCTGACCAGTTTCGCAAGTTGGCGTTCTTCTAATGGGTGCCACTGTGGAAAATGCACACCGGCTTTATCCCTCCTATACTATTTCTTGCTTTTAGGATGTGTTTAGTACTCCTTTCTCTCTTTTTTTTTTGTTTTCATGTTGTTTTTAATTTTTATATATATATGTATACATGCATATTATTTTTAAATATTTAATAATTATAATAATAAAATATAATTAATAAATTATATAGTTGTTTTTATTCTTTCATCAAACTACTTGTAATTTCATCATGAATTATAAATTGATACGAAAAGTACTTTGCGATTCCAGAACATATAGTAAAATATCATATGAAATAAAATTATGATTTCTAGGTAAAAATTATATTGTGATCTTCTTCTAATATATTTATTTATATTTTAATTAATTTATAGATTATGCTAATATTAAAAATATATTTTATATGAAAATATAATTAATAATAAACTAAAAAATACCCCCGGCTGCCCCAATCTCTCCTCATGAATTGCTGCTTTCCATGAAACGCAAGTTTAATATAATTTCAAGGTGAGATCCACGTGTTTTTCTCAACTTCTCTATATTAGCCAAATATCCAAAACAAGAACTTTTTTTACACCACCGAGCACACCTCGCTGCTAAACATCTCATAATTTTTGGATTCTATATCAACACGTCGAGTGAATGACCCTGTATGATCATCACCATGATCATCAAATTAAAACAGAAGAGTATAAACTAATGGTCCTCGTGAGATGGCATTGTTGATAAGGCTCTTCGCTAGGTGGTGGTGTTGCATGCCTTCGGCATCACACACGTCGTCCTTTCTCATTTTACCATAAAGCACTCCTAGTGAATTTACAATCGACCCCACCCTACTCCCCTTCTTCTCTATCCAACCTTACAGCAGGTGTTGCTTGCTTTCGGTGTTTCTAGTTCATTAGTAGTGTCGTCTCCCACCTTTTGTCTCTGCAGTACCCATCTCCGACCTGGCATATATTTGTGCGAGCTTTTGTTGTCATGCGGGTTCAAATGAGATTGTTTTATCGACAATTGTCAAATTAATTACATTTGTTCACATTTAATAAATAAACAACCAGAGAGAATTTAAATGTCGAGGTACTGTAACTTGCACGATTCATCAATGACTTTGATTTGGATTAGAATAAAAAGCTAATACTCTATTCTTTGGAAACGAGATTATGACCATTCTTGTATATATAGATAGACCTGGACACATAAATAAGGCTTGGCTGGTGTTACAACTACGTTTGTTGGTGTTTAGAGGAGAAACAAACACAAGGGAACATCTTCTTTTTATCTCTTCTACGTCCCAAAATCTCTTATATTCCAATTCTATTTCATATTGGCACACCCGTTCCTATCCGTGTAATTGTGGCTTTCTTATTTTAGTTTTACCCTGTATGATCCTTGTTTTGCTGCGCTTTGTGCCTGCATCTTGGCCTGTTTACATACCAAAAGACCTAGCATCCAGGTATTCTGAAGAACTTGCTCCGGGGTTCAAAACATTTTTTTCAATTACGAAGCTCACATAATTTTAAATTTGGAACAGCAAACAGATCTGTAATCGGGGGGGCCAATATGGGCCTCCCAGCTCGGAGCTGTATTCAAAATGGACTTTGCACGATATTGCAAAACGGGCTCACATTCGTGGTCGAGTCTAAATTCGAGCTGACCTTCTGCCTTCCACAGGCGTGCAAGTAAGAGAATGACCGCGGTATGAAATTTGAAGCAGGCATATTAAATTGAAAGATTAAAGTCTGCTAGTGTAACGCACAAAAAGAGGATCGTGCACGAATTTCTTGCATCAAATGATATGGGGGGGTGAGACTTTGATGATAAAATAAAATAAAAAACTCAGTCTGACATGGTTTGCTTGGCAATCCAAAATCCAACCAATACTCGTCAATGACTAGCTTTTCTTCTCCCCGGGCACTCTTGTAGCCAAGCTTAGAAGAAATATTACCCCTCAACTGTATACTGAAGCGGTCTTTTTTAATAAGTCCCAAGCTTCAGATTTCAGAAATTCATTCTTGAATATACACTTCAGAACATTTCCAACTGTCATGATGTTACTTCATAGAAAACTTACTATTTTTCACTAACGTATTCTAGTAATCACTAAAATGGAGACGAGTGTCGTCCAATCTTACTTTTAGATTGGGTAAATGATTATGAGAAATGAACAGCTAGCTTCCATGCAGTCTATAGCTTAGTAAGTTTATATACGAAATTGATGTAAAAAAGATTTTAAAATCGAAATGAATATTGTCTACATGGTTCAATCGTACGTATATCCGAGACTCGCTGTCACAATAAAATCCTGGCGAAACAAGGAGAGAGTAATTTTGCAGTTCTATGGCATGTATACTAAAAATCTGATGTTTTATCCATACATATCATATTTGCTTGGCAATCCAAAGATTGAGAAATTGAAGAGCCGAGACATGATTTTTTTTCTGAAAGAGTAGATAATGTTAGATTTTTCCATGAAAATGAAGAAGGAAGAGAGAAGGAGGTCCTGGACGCCGGTTCTGTTTGAAACCACGGTGGCAGAGAGTGGCTCATTGGGATGGACTTGGCCCGACACGTTACAAAGAAAGGCTTCTTTTTTCAGTATCCGGGAAGCCTCGTGTTCCCTTGTTTCGATGCATTAATCAATGCCAAACACAAAACAAGAGGCAGGCAGGGTACGTGATCAGGGTTGGAGTGGAGTAATATATATATTTGAAGTCGATCAGTGGTATTGCTGCCTGGCATGACAGTTGTGTACTGTAGCGTGAACTCGGTCAGGTAATTGTTTGGGAATCAGGATGCAAGGCAAGGCGCCACTGACTCGCATGATTCTTTAATGTATTTAGCTGTCGCATATTCCTTGAAATGAATGGCACTTCTCCTAACTTGTTATCATTGGAATTTGATGCGAGCGTGTGCGCTGTGCGCTCTATGCGAGCATGTTCGGTGACGACTAAAAAGGTTTTTTTTTTTTTTTTTTGACGGATCGAAAAAAGAGCAGTGTTGATGTTTTCTTCCGGAGGGACCTACTAACTGCACGTTCTCTAGCAGTTAGTATATACAAGCCACTTTCAATTGGATTGGCGAGAAAGAAATTACAAAGAATGGAGGTGATATCTTGAAACAAGAGGGGTAGGCCTGTGGTGGGCTGTTATTACTTTTCGACCAGACCCGTTGTTGACCTGAGAATTCTGTGGGCAAAAGAAAACCTGTAGTCGTAGCCCAATTACAGCACGGGCTAGCATCGCCTTACGCGTGGGCGTTGGCTGGTCCACTCAATCTTCCTCTTCCTGCCCTGTTTGTGGGCTGTGACTCGGAGTTGTTGACTTGCTGGTGGTTGCTTGCTTCCAGCCGAAGACCACGTCATTGCTGAGTAGAGGGCTGCAGGTGGTGGCTGTGTGTTTGACAAGAAAGGTAAGAGATTCGTTTAGTCTATGACGGACTTCCTTACGTCTGATCTCTATTGCCTACTCATCAATCATAGATAGCGCTTACTTCTCTATTTATTTATTTATCATTTATTATTTATCTATCTATTTATAGCATTATAGCTACCAATTGTTCCACATTTTCCCTTCATTTTCTCTCCTCTTCACGGACAACTTGTTTCGCTTCTCCTCTCCTTCTCAAATCTTCTACCAGATCGGATTAATAACCATTTCCAGCGCTTCACATCTTTTCTATAGCAGACACCGCCCGTCCTCAAAATTATCTTGGAAAGAAGAACCACAGATGGGTGCTTGTGTTTCCTCTTCGTACTTGGGCCACCATGAATCTCATAAGCAACTACGTCCCCAAACCGCCAAAGTTATTTCAATTCATGGTGATCTTCGCGAATACTATCTTCCTGCCTTCGTTTCTCAAGTCCTCCGATCTGAAATTGCGTCCTCGTCTTCCTCTTCTTCATCGTCCTCATCCTGGTTCCTCTGCAACTCCGACCATCTTTCATACGATGAATACATTCCTGTCTTGGCTTCCGACGTCCCTCTCCATGCCGGCGAGATATATTTTGTGCTTCCTAATTCAAAGCTTCAGCACAGGCTAACCTCTTCTGGTATGGCAGCTTTGGCTGTCAAGGCTAGCTTGGCCCTTCAAAACTCCTCTAAGAAAGGCGGCTCCCGTCGAGGCAAGAACGCCCGGATCTCTCCTGTATTACTGGTCAATCAAGATCATGACCAGTACCAGCAATATGATGTTATCTATCAGAAACCAAGACCGAAGACACAGGTGAAGCGGGCAGCTGACTCCGTTGCCATCGGATTTTCCAGATCCGGCTCTGATAGAAGTTTCAAAAAATATACTTCCAGACGAGCCAAATTGGCTGTTCGTTCCTTTAAGCTCAGACTGACCACCATTCATGAAGGGACCGCTCTTAATTAATTAAACTTTCATTTCTTAATATCTTTCCTTCTTACCTTGATTACGAAGAAGAACTCAGTCCGATTTTTCAAGAAGAACAGGGGAGGGAATCAGTATTTTTTGTTGATATTTTACATCTCTTGATACACCTTTCAATTTGCAACACATTCCATCTAAAGCAGATAAACGTACAGTTACATACATGGCTTTGATTTTTTGATAACTATGAAGTTTGCTGAGATTTAAGTGAATTATCTTTGAGCATATAAACTTAATTCTCTCCATGCTTCTCGATGATTTTTCCTTCTAAAAACATGAAGATCTATCTCTATTATATACCTAAAAATATCATTACTATTATTTCTAAAAAATAAAATTTATTAAATTATTCCGATGAAAAAAAACTCTAAAACATTAATAAAAGAGAAAACAAGAAAAAATATTATTATTATTATTATTATTATTATTATTATGTGAATAATAGAAAAATCAATTCAATAAAAGAATAAAAAAACCCTAAAATTTTAACAAAAAAATTATTTCATGTGAAATTAAAAAAAAAACAAAAGAAAAAACAAAGAAAAAAATATCAATTTTCAAATGATCATAAACACATACTAAAATTTAAAAACAAAGTTTTTGAAAAAAAAAATGTTATCTCAACAAAAGAGAAAATAATAAAAATTAAAAACCAAAACTAAAGACACACATATATAGACATAGACAAAAATATGGACTATTTAGAACTATAAAAAATTAAAGGAATTAAGATAAAAAAATTAAAAATATAAGGACCGAAACAAATACAAAAATATATTATCAATTTCAATCAGATAAAAAATTGAATAAAGTATAACATCTATACATGCAAGGTTTGATATAATAAAACACATGAATACATCCTATTATAACAACAGTAACATTAAATTCTTATCAACTAAAAATATTATTACTATTACTGCCAAAACAATAAAAACTATTAAATTATCTGGATAAAAAATTGAAAATATTAGAAAATGAGAGAGCAAGAAAAAAAACTAAAATTATTATTTTTATTGTGTTAATAATGGGAAAAAATCCATTGAAAGAAAAAAAAATCAATAACTATAACAAAAAAATAAACAAAAAACAAAAAAAAATTATTTGATGTCGAAATAAATAATTAATAAAAAGAAAAAAAAAATCATAAGTGAAAAAAAATCAAAAAATTAGATTACCCGGATGAAAAAAAATGAAAAGATTAGGAAAAGAGAAAGTAAGAAAAAAACTAAAATTATTATTTTTATTGTGTTAATAATGGTAAAAAAACATCCATTGAAAGAAAAAAAATCAATAACTATAATAAAAAAAACAATTATTTGATATCGAAATAAATAAATAAATAAAAAGATAAAATATCATAAGATAAAAAATGAAATAAATAAATAAAAAAAAATTCATAAGAAAAAAAATATCAAAAAAGAAAAAAGAAAGAAAGCAAAAACGCGTCTAGCAGGGGTTGAAACCATGCACTCTTAGGAAGGGAGGCGTCTTTCTTCCATCGGACTACATGTCCTTCTTTGTATCTGCTTGTGCAAGAATATATAAGTATAATACAATAATCGAATCAATGACATGTACCGAACCGAAAACTGAGCAACACTATTACAATTTACTGTGATTTAACTAACATGCTACAGTAACCGACTCTAATTTCTTTTAGTATACTAGATAATATTTAAGTTTGAGACAAATACGACGTCATATGAATCCGGTAAGCGCGCTGCTGCCTTTCAAAAAAATTATGCCTGGCAAGAAGCTAACGTGGTGTGTTGAAGCTGTCAAATTGAAGTTAGTATGGGTCTAATAAACATATTATATACAAAATATGCAGGCTCTACTGCCATGTATAAGATCTTAATTCCCTAGATTAAAAGCATCTGAACCGTCAAGTTGTTATTATTAAAAACAATGACATCGACCTTCCCTGTCCGGTATTTAATTATTATAATTACTGTCATCATTCAAAACAGGGAATATATGATTTGTTTTTGTCTGACGATAATTAAATTCAAAAATTATAAGTACTTATTGAACCATCCAAGTAAAATACTTCATGACGTGGTACTTACACTAAATAGCATCAACCCGTCTCTATTCTTCAGTGATAAGATTTTATTATTTGATTTCTTGAATCTATTGATTGGAATATATGATTTGTTTTTGTCTGACGATAATTAAATTCAAAAATTATAAGTACTTATTGAACCATCCAAGTAAAATACTTCATGACGTGGTACTTACACTAAATAGCATCAACCCGTCTCTATTCTTCAGTGATAAGATTTTTATTATTTGATTTCTTGAATCTATTGATTGGAACTTCTTACGAGTATTAAGGATTTCATAATTAATTTGTTGTTATTTAATTACAAAAACGAATCATCTGAGTGTATTATTAGCTGCCTAACCCTGACAGGGTTCTTAATTAAGAAATCATCGTGGGAACTCCAGGATGGCTCCCAGCTGCCATTTGAAACGCGGTCAGACGCACGTTTCAAAAAAGAGACGGCCTCCATGCATTTCTTGGATAGCAAGTACGGTACCCTGTCTGGCCTAACTAACCGTGTCTAGAATCTTCCCTCGTAAAGACAGGCAACTTTTCAACCATATTGCCTCGCTTGCAAGAAACCGGCTTTTCCCTCGTCAAAACTTTCACACGGGAACTTGATTTGCTGTATCCTGTAAAGTCAATTTTATTTTATATGAAAACAAGACAGTCAACTTTTAAACTGTGTTGCCTGGTTTGCAAGATACTGCCACTCCCCCCTGTCAAAACTTTCACACGGGAATTGGATTGCGTGTGTTTGTAAATATGGTTCCCAACGGAGTGTATCCAAATCAATTTTTGTTTGTTTTTAATATGTAGTTTCTGTAGTTGCATTTCTTTTTTAAAAAAATGGTTTTGTTTTTTAAATCAAATATATGTTTAATTAAAGTTATTATACGTAAATTAAATAAAAAACGAATTACTTTGATTTTTACAAAATCAAAAATTAAAATGCAAGAAATACAGTGTGCACATGTTATTTAAAGGCTACATTACTGGGCATAGTCTTGCTGGTTTCAGTTTTGGAAATCAGAGTCAAACGTAGGAGCAGGCAAGACAACAATATTTTTCAATGAACGCAGAGTTTTCCATCGAGGTAGCTGCCTGCCCTTTCCAACCTCTTGTCATCCTCCATCTCGCGCTGCCTTCCGAGTGATTTAATTCATTTTCAATAGCAAGGCTCATTTCTTTCATTCTTGACCACGACTTGTCTTTTGCATGCACAACGCTCCGATGTAGCATGCATGCATGCATACATACATACATACATACATGTGCGTGTACATATAGATATAATTGTCTCGTTATCATCCAGTCTCAGCCATGACATTAAGATTCATGGGGTGCCTCCCTCCGAATTGAAGCTTGGTGATTGAATCCGATCGTAACCAAATAGTGAGAGAAACGGCGGTGCCCTTTAGGCGACCAATCCTTACAAAACACGTGTAGGAATCTGTCGGATCTTTCTAAATTTCTGCCCGCTATTGAATTCTTGCATCGCGATCATCAGTCCATTATAAAATTTAATTAATCAACGTTTGCGGAGCTGGTATTTTATATTGAGTTGGGTTATATACATCAGATATTATTGTTGTTATTTAGCTAAAGAAGGTACTGCTGATGTCGGACCGGTGAGTTTGACTCGATCCATTTCTCTTGGTACACTAGCTACAGCCCAGCGTGAAGGCCCACGGCACCTCGAAAGTTTTGATTGAAGGCTTGTTTCATAGAAAACAGTTGCCAAGTGTGGCGAAGCCCATTTCCCTCTGGACTCGGCGAACAAGAAAAGGAAAGGGGCTGGCTGGCTGGCTGCTAATCAAAAGGCAGAAGAAGCTGCTGCAGGCTACAACTGCAACTTTCACTTTAAAAACAAGCAGGAAATCAAATTACTATTTGCCCCCACAAATCCTCACTTCTTACGTGGCATGTTGGCATCGAAACCTCTACTTTAACAGCAAAAACTGTACCTGTCCCCCCACCCACCACGTAAAAGCTTGTGACCAACCAACCGCGTCAACATTTGTCACTCTCGTAACAACCGTTTTGGAAGTTTATCGTGCTTCTCCGGTCCTGTATATAATTTTACAGCCTGGCCAGGACCCTTGTCAGTCATATCTGCTACAATGGTGGTGGCATGGGCGGCCCAGTAGGCCGGCCAGGTTTTCTTAACCCCGAAAAAATCATTTAAGAGACTATTATATGTTCTTAAGGAAATATAAGAACTTAATAATCATGTATATTAATTTCGCCCATGCCATTTTTGAATACATCTATCCTATTTTATAGAATTATATATATTTTTCAATCTCACCCCTTCTGCTCCAAATTTTATCTTCATTTGTTTTTTTCTGTATTGTTTTTTATTTTGCAAGCTTTTTTTTTATTAATATTGCTAATAGATTCCATTATTTAAAACAGTATAATATAATAATTTATCCAGGGAAAGATGATTTGATGAAACCAATGAGCAATGGATCACGAACACGTGGGAAGAGGTGGGGCCAGCTAATGGCGCCATCGATGTGAATACTGCCATGCGCTCGATCGGAGAAGCCACACTTGATTGATTGCAATTCATTATTGGAAAAAACAAAAGGCTGGCTTTGCTTTGCGTAAAGCAAAGATTGGAATATTAGATTAACATCCCACACATTTTGTTTTCTTCTTTGCGGTGATTCCACACAAAAACATACTCATCAAACTCAACATGATTTACAAGGAGCTGTTCTCGTAGACTACTAGCTTTTTTCCCTGTGCTCCATATTGTTTATCAAAAACAAATTGACTTGTTTTAAATATATATAATTTTTGTAGTTTTTTATTTATTTTATGGTTTAGTTCTTATTTTTTTCAATCCTTCTAGGTTAGTTATTATTCTTTGTTTGTATTCACGTATCTATACTCTTAGTTTTGTCTTTTATTTTTTAATTGTTATTTATCTCGATATTAAATACATATTGAGTTAAAAATTAGAGTAGTTTTAACTTTGATGACATGAAATGAGAGTGAAAATCTCTCTTATGCATGTATAGTGAGTGTCTTGTTGTTAGTGATTTGTTTATCTGTGTTTTTTCATGTGTTTATTTATGTGCGGCTTGATATTCTATTAGTTTAAAGTGATTTTTTTTTTTTTAAGATTTATACTTGATATTATTATATTAAAAGTATTTCAAGACACTGCGATTAAATTAATTTGAGATAAAAAAAATCTTAGTTCATTTTTTATATATGTATATTTTGATGAATTAATATTAAACAAATATCAAAACATGTAATTAGCCTAACCTATTTTTAAGAAAAAATACCTTAAAAATAATCATTATCATTTTTTTCAACAACTTATCCAAAGTCAAATGAATATATAAAAAAAATACTAGAAAGGCAAATGAGAAAGAAAAAAACATATTAATTTAAATTGTGTTTGACAGTCTTGTAATGATAATAGTATTTATTTTGATTATATCCTTTAATTTGTTTTTCAAATATTTCTATTTGTTCTTTATATCATTTTTTTCAACGCTGCTAGTATTATTTTTAGTTTTACTGTCAATAACACAACAACAACAACAATTCAAGTTATTAATCATTTGGTGTTGTGTTTATTAAAAATTAAAATTTTCAACTTCTCTACATAAAATGATCAAATCTAATATCCATAATTAATTATTTGAAAAACTTTTGTGGCTTGATAATATTTTTAATTTTTTATCTTATTTTAATATATATATATATATATATATATATATATATATATATATATATATATGACTTGACATTAGGATCAAACAAAAATAAAAATAACAATTTTTTACTGTGATCCATGTGATTATAATAATTATATTCTAATTTTTATTACCATGATTGTCTTTTCTAACGACACATTTATATTATGTATTGTTTATAAAAGGTTGAGATACCAAAAACACTTGCATCGAAAACTCTTGATTTATATTTTTTTTGAGGATGATATGGTTATTTTACTATTAATGTCAGTTTAAACTTTTAGGATTGAAATGGCATGGCTTTGTGTTCCGAGAGAGAGAAGGACATGTTTAATTTCTATTGTACAATGTGCTATCGTATTTTATGTAGGCTAGCTACACAACTAATAATAATAACAACAATTTCGGGGAAAATGAAAAACGATTATGTTGGTTATTAGGTGTGTAGAAATGAACCATTTTATTTATCTAGATGTGTGGTTTGACTTAGTTGGTCTATTAGAGATAAACCTAGTTTATTATTTTAGAGGTATTAATTATCGATAAAGTCAAGATAACTGCTAAATAACCTCTCATATGTAGTATAAATATAGAAATAAATTATTTATAGAAGTGAAGATAATTATTTCTCTCAATATTCTATATTAAATTTGCTACAATCTATAAATATATTCGTGGTGTAATATATAATTTTGGTTATAGTAATAAAAGCGATACCAAAACAATTGAGGAATAAAACAACAGAATATCACATGTATATTTTCTTTAATATACATGTGATATTCTGTTGAAGAGTGAAGAGTGAAGCGCGAAGGTACCGAAGCGAAGCGTGCAAAAACTTAGGCCTTGTTTGTTTCAAGGAAAGTGAATTCCCGGAATTCACTTTCCTTGCTTTCCAGTGTTTGTTTGCCGGAAACAACTTTCCTGGAAAGTTGTTTCCGGCAAACAAACACAGGAAAGTTGTTTCCAGCCAAGGAAAACTTAAGGCTTGAAAAAAGGAAAGTGTACTCCTCTGCCAAACATCCGGAATACACTTTCCGTGAGCTAGCTAGTTATTGTTTTTTTTTTAAAAAAAATAGAAACATGTTAGTATTATTTTTTATATAAAAAAATAATAATTCTGATATTAACAATTAAAAAACACAAAAACTAATAATTTAAATCTTAAAAATTCTATTTTTTTTAATCACCCTAAATTAAAATTTTGCATTGAGATTTTGATTTAAAATTAAAAAAAACTTATTTTAAGCTTTTAAAATTGGAAAAAATATATATTAATAATAAGTTTTACTTAAAAAATATTTCACAAGCTTATTTCTCTATAATATGATATGACATATATTGTTATATTTTATAAAATAAGCTATGTATGAATATAGGATATAATAAAAAAATTCATCATTATACTTTTTAGATTTCATTTTTTTTATTTTAAGTGATTAAATATTTTATATATATTAGATAATCTTGAAAAAAAATTAATTTATTAATAAATTATTTTTCAATTCATTTTTCATAACACTGCCAAACATCAGAATTCACTTTTCAGGAATTCACTTTCCAGGAAACCACCTTCAGGAATTCACTTTCCAGGAAAGTGAATTCCAGGAATTCACTTTTCAGGAAACCATTTTCCGAGAATTCACTTTCAGGATTCACTTTTCGGAAACCATTTTCCAAAGTAAACAAACGGTGCTTAATTCTATTTTAATGGCTCGTGCGGGCCAAAATTCAGTGGACATGATTGCAATCACTTTGTTTTTTTCTCGTCCCTGCTCGACCAGCTTTACCCCCTTGTTTTAAAATAAAAGCTACCCTTACCAACTTCATTCAAGCATGATAATTAATTACCACACTTATTATAATTACTCTCCCTTTGCTAACCTCATCCTCTTGCATTTTACTAAAAACAAGAACGCTCATCACTAAGAATATGATTGGAGAGTAAACATGGAATGACTCTACATTAATTATGAAAGCATGGCGTCGACTGCACAGTACTAGCTATGATCACAGAGGGTGGATGGCTGCATAAATTATATATTTTATGACATTTTTTTTTCCTACTAAAAACAACACCAATTTCATAGGATTCAGGCTTGATTTCTGGAATTGTGGATTTCTCCTTGCTCACCGCTTCTCGTCATCGCCATCATGAAAAATCAATTCCATAAAACTTGTGGATAAAGTTTGAAGAAATGAATCATGCAGTGTCCCACTGCGAGACTATTATTTCAAAAGCTAAAATTAACAAGCCCCGGTAGAATGATTATTATTATTATTGCTGCTCCGAGTTCTCCAAGAAGATCCCGGGTATAAAACCTCTTAATTATAATTAAAAACGAGACCGGGCCGGGGAGGGGAACATGAGGTCGGGTCGGTCCGCGTGAACAGAAAAGGTTGGGAGTTGGGACAGGGAAAGACTGGCTGGGTCTAATCATTTCGTGGTGCATGCCATCCCCATACGAGTACAGTGCAGTTCGAGACTGTAACCCTTTTTTTTGCCCTTCATTGTATTCATTTGCATGAGAAGGATGCAGTGAACGGATGGGTACTACTGATAGATACAGAATACTATCAATCTCATTTATTGATAAATGAGACGTTGAGATGTTCTTTATAAGATAACGTTGCCATAAGATTTTAAATATATTAGCTGTTCAGTAAGGATATTTTAAAAATAGGTGATGCAGGAGTAAAATCTAATCACGGTCTACCGAGGAGTAGAATTATTTGGCTACAGGGGAGAAATGCGTGTTGATTTTTTCTTTGTTTCGCAATCCAAGAAGTCAAATCACGCGCGCCACCCTCACAAGTGCTTCCAAGAACAGACCCCACATCCCCTCGTGGGCAGAATTATTGCCCCCGATTCCCAGGCCCATACAGCCTGCCCTTTTCGCCTCTCTCTCTCTTTCTCTCCTCAGTGCTCCTGCTTATTTACGAATCACCCCCCTCTCCATAATTATTCCATTCCTTACTTTATATACCTCTTTCATCGCCCCTGCCTTCCTTACTTGATTTATACCTCTCTCGTTAGCTAGTTTTATCATTTCTTGCATTGATTCCTTCTCGCGCTACCTCTCTATTATATATACTATATTCTCCATTTCTAGATTTCCCACTACTTGTTTACTACCTTGTTGCAGCATTGCTGTACCAAGAAAGATATATAAATCCCCCCCCACCCGGGGCACATATTCATATACATATAAAAGATGAGGATGATGATGGATTTAGGTACCCAGAGAGGTATGGTCCCTATAATGGACACCCCGACCTCCATAGACTGTGGGAGGGAAGTGAGGCTCCGCAGGTCCTTTAGGTCTCTAGTTGAATGCATGGTCCCTGCCTGCTGTGGCTTTCAAGCATCTGCAGATTCCCTTGCCGGTGATTCCGATGACCGTCGCGCATCATCACCAGCCTCGACAACCACCACCACCACCGTGACAGGCACCTTTTTCGGTTACCGGAAAGGTCGGGTGAGTTTCTGCCTCCAAGACGACACTCGTAGCTCTCCTCTCATACTGCTTGAATTTGCAGTCCCCACAGCCTACCTTGCAAAGGAGATGCAGCACGGGTTGCTCCGCATAGCACTCGAGTGCTGCCACCAGAGGCGAATTGATAGCCAAAAGAAGCGCTGCTCTCTCTTCAACGTGCCGGTGTGGTCCATGTACTGCAATGGAAGGAAGGTTGGTTTCGCCATGAGGAGGCAGATGAGTGTGAGTGACGTGGCTGTACTGAAGCACATGCAGTCCGTCTCAGTTGGCGCTGGTGTTTTGCCAGTGGCTGGCGCCAGGGATGAAGGTGACCTGCTCATGTACTTACGAGCCAGTTTCGAGCGAGTTGTTGGGTCTGTGGATTCCGAGTCCTTCCACATGATTAATCCTGTCGGCAGTTCTGGACAGGAACTTTCTATATTTCTCGTGCGATCCTGACAATCTCCACCGATCTCAATACCATGCATATATATATACATACACTACTCTCCGGTCTCCAGTATATATAAATTAATCAATAATTAGAGTTTGTACTGCTATCAATTACTGATCCTTAATTGCTAGTTATGTAAGTCTGTGCTGTGCTATCAGCTATCCTGTCCTGCCATAGATCGATGTGTAAACATCTCTTAAATTAATCAAATCAGATCTAGCTAGAGAGTAGAGAGTACTGCTAGAACCAAGTTACTTGGCATGACGCACAATACCCGTGACTGTGAATATAATATCAAAATAATTTGTAGAGAAAAATAAAGAGAAATTATAAATTTTAATGCCTAATAATCTGATGTCAATGGTAACTTGACCAGTACAATGACATGTGATGTGACGATGAAATTGTTATTTACCCTCGACATATTCTAATTAATTATGATAAGTTGTACTATTAATTATTTGATTTTTTTTAAGTCGTGTTAATTTCTGTTTTTTGGTCCCGTCTAAAGTTTAAAGTGTATTTATGAGGAATTTTCTATTTTATCGATTCAAATCCTAACCAATGAAATGTTTCGAAGGCACATTTTTTGGTGAAGGATAAAAAGCATTGTTTGAGCGAACAATGAAATGTTTCGCCAGTGACTTTTAGTTATAGGAATCGAAGGCACATGTACTGGAATTAACACCTTCGAGGTTCGACAGCCTTATCCATATATATATATGTAGAGTACTGATCCAAGTATCGCTCGAGTAGTGGATTGATTGTCTAATCAGGGCGACTCCATAACAAATCACGGGGAAAGAAAAAGAAACAAAAACAAAAACAAAATGTGAAAAATAGAGTATACAGGGCTAGCTAGCTAGTGGTGCAAACCCTAGCTATATATATATATATATTTTGTATTTTATCTCTGGCATGCGAAATTAACAAGTATCCAGCCCTAGATTGCATGCTAGCACTGCGTTTATCACAGCTTACATCAACGTTGCAATCTGATTGGCTTGCTGCCACTTCAATTATTAATTGGGTTTTGCTGGCTCTTGGGTGCATGGGCTATTGCTGCTGGTTGGTTGTTGGCCGGTGGAGAAGCGGTGGTTACACGATGGTGATCCCTTCCAGCGCTAGCGAGGTTGTGATCCTTTGTTTCGTGTCCCCTGCATGCATGCATGGATGATTACGGCTGTTAAAAACACATGAGGCTTACTCTGCATTGTCTCGGGTACATGACATTCTTTAAAAAATAATATCGATCTTTAAAATATGCTGGTATGTATCATCATGTGTTGCGAATTGTATTCTTTATATCCTCTCGCATATGCTGTTTACAAAAGTTCTAGAATTAATTATTCTCGTTTTCATGTAACTGTATAAAAATTATTGAAATTTTATTTCTATGTTATAATTTATTTAAAAAACCTTGATTCTAAAAAAATCATGAAAAAAATGTCTATATGAGAAGAGAATACTGATTAAAAAAATATATTGTTTTTATTCAAGAATTTAAATCATCGTACTATTTAATTTAATTTAATTGATGGAAAATTATATGAAAGCAGATTTAAAATGTACCCCGTGACTGCCCGAAAAAAGAGAGCTAAAGTGAAAGTATATTACTAGATTATTTCGTCCAACGGGATATTGGAATTGATTAAGATTGAAAGATTTATATGGACATGCACACGAGTGGTTGCCGACATAATGGCTCCACAGCCTCGCGTCTCCTGTCACCCGGCTCTCTGGAGGTGGACTTACTGTAATAGAAAGAACTTGAAGCTCCAGCTGTGCACTCATTCTATCTTTCCTTTACTTGTAAATGGGCTTGCAGTTAAAGCCCAAGGTCATGATGAAGCGAATAGTTCATTTTACATGGACAGACCATTATTGAAAAAATAAATAGTAAAACTTAACAGAAAAAAATCAAGGGGGCGAGGGGGAATAATCGTTCCCACACTCATCGCACTGTCTAGTACAATAGTAATTAATGGCTATATATAAAAGAAATAATTAATTGATATTATATTTTAGTAAACTAAATGAATTATGCATTAAATCTTGATAAAATCTGATGCAATACTCAAATAAAAAAATGACTTTGCCTTATTTTCAGTTGTTTTCTTATTGAATTGATCGGCTACCTCGCAAGATCTCAGCGAGAGGGTATTCTTCATCGTGTCCTTGGCGAAGTGCTCGGGGAATACAAGACAGCACCTACGCACCTTTTTTTTTTTTTTAATTACTGTTTGTAATTTTTATATTCAAGTATTTAAAATAAATAATATTTTAAAGAATATATCATAATTTTGCGTGTTAACATTACAAATTATTTTATTTTATTTTATTTTATTTTATAAATCTAATTCAAAAAGGGCTCATGAATATTAAATGAGAATAAAATATCTATCTTAACTTTTTTTTTTTTTTATCATAATTCTCTATATAATTTTTTAATATGAGCATTCTTTATTTTGATCACCTTCAGCGTGCAGAAGAACCCATTGCATACGCCATAATAAAAATGATATCGATGGCGAAACGAGAAGTATTCAGTGCCCGCTGCCCCCACTCCCAAAGCACTGTTGCTCTATATTCAAATATCAGCCATGTGCTACAGGTAATCATTCACTCAGACTCTTAATCTCCCAAGACTTTAGAGTATTAGCTATTTCCCTCGCGCCAGGTGAGTCAGATGAGCATTGACCGATCTCTGGATGTTTTGTTTGCTAACCACTCCACATTTATGGCTGTACTGTATGTATACATGTTTTCCATTCTTCTGAAAGTGTGGTAAAGTGTCATTCTTCTCATCTGGGCTTGGTGAGTGGCTGGGGAATACAATCCAGCACTCACCTTCGTTAAGGTGGGTTGGGTGACCAGAACATAAATGGGAGAACAGAGAAGGCCACCTGCTCCAGCAGCTCCTCGTCCGGGCCTGCAAAGCTGCAATCATCCCGCTCTACTTTCCAACTAATCTAATGATATCATCTCCTGTGATGGATATCCTTGTTTAATTAATTAACTAGTTTAGTAGCAGTTGCAGAGCTAATAATTCACGAGCTTTATGCAAAGAGGCAGCATGATTAACCTGCTGCCGCTTGCTCCCACTGTCAACTGTCATCATTCACCAGCTGTTAATGAGTCATGATAATAATTGCTGTTTTTAATGCTCCATTCTACCCCTTTCTTGGTGGTTCCTGTCCCCACTCCATCTACAGAATAACTCAGTACGTTCTGCTGTTCCTTTCATTTCCCTCTCCTCCCCCCTCCTAACAAATATTATTCACCTACTCCATGACTCCCTGTGGGCCGTCCATTTCTTTCTCCCCTCTCCTTTTCTTGAATGAATCGATGGTTGATTCTCAGGATCGTTTTTAGGCTACCACATGTGAGTTTGTTGTCTTGTCTTGCCGTTGGGCTAGCTAGAGGGTTTTCTTTTCTTTTTTGTGTAGGACTAGAGGGAGATCTTTTGCTTGATAGTCTGTGCACTGCCTCCTCCTACCAAAACTTATGGTGACGGTGATGTGCTCTTATATGCGCCACTTAACTCCCGCTATGCTTTAACTAAAGTTGGAGGCTTCGAATTTATACATCTAAAAAGTTAATTTTTACTAAAAAGGTAATCCTAAGACGACTGCTGATACAGTATTGCTTTCATTCACAAAATTCTTCTAGTTTTGTTCAACGTGTGGTCTCATCTTGCACTTTTTCATGTATGTCTCTGTACTTCGCTCTGCTTGCTTCTTTGCTTGCCATTTTCTATAGGCCGGCTAAACTGATTTCTGGCTACACAGAGAAGTAGTAGATGACCGGTCCTGATGGCTCCTTCTCTTCTTCCTGTCCCTCTATTTCACATCTGAGCTCCTCAAGGTTAGCAACCTGCTTGGTTCCTGCTATGCCATGCCACCACATTTCAGCCCAAACTCAAAATGATTTGCTTTTTTGCAGTGACCCAGATACTGATATGCTTAGCGGAGTGCTAAACATGTCACCTAATCTGTCCTCTCTATCGAATTCTGTAAGTATTCATCACATGGTGTTTTGATGTTCATTAATCTCACTACTTTGCAATCAATATAGAACTCGTGAGTCAATCCTCCATGCTTTTATATCCATGCAAATGTCATCTCGCTCTGCGAAGAAGGCTTACAAAATGTTTTCGATGCAATTTTCACTTCACTTTCCAACACCATCAGCGTGCAATCTTACGCTGTCTTTATCTCTATGGAATTATCTATGTCAGAAAATTAGCTAGAGATCTCATTTTACTCTCAGGACAGAAGTTCTCTCGACACAATTACCTTCTAGTGTGGTTGATGGGATCGACCACCCTGTTTGCCGATGTCTACAAGATCAAAAGCAGTACACTCATTTCGAAAGTATTCTCATTCACGTATCTTCTTTATATTTTGACAGATTGCAAAGTTGGAGAGCACAGTGTCTCTCGAGGCTTCACGGAATTGGGATTCTGAGAACACAGTGGGTTGTAGCTCCATTATATCTATTCCTAGCGATCACACTCCAACGCCAAAGGTTCAGTATTATATAATCATGTAATGCCAAATTTTAACTGGAATTATGATCATGTGATAATATCAGCTATCCAAACTCTATGGTGGAGCGTTATATGCAGGATCGGATGACATAAAAACTAGCCAGCTGTGTTTAATTAAAGCGTATAAAAACGAAAAAAATGAATTAAGTGCTGGAAACTGTTTGATTCTGTATAGAAATATCTGGTTAGAATCCAGCTACTGGAGTACTATCTCACCATGGATGCTGTCTTTTCTTTTTTTGCTAATTTTCTTGGATATAATTTTGACCCCGTTTTTTCTTCAGTCTTCTGCTGTACTGAGGAAGGAGATTGCTACCCTTGAGGCTGAAATATTGCATCTGGAGCGTTATCTTCTTTCACTGTATCGTACAGCTTTCAATGAGCAGCTACCTGGTTTCTCAAACATGACTAAAAATCATTTGCAATACAAGACAGGATCACCATTGCAAGTTCAATCGCCTCACAACTTAAAAGTGCATCAACAGACGGTTGATTTTGTCCACCACTTTCAAAGTTCCCCTGCACATGGTTGGTCAGGATCATATAGTCAGAGTTGCATTGCTAGCTTACAATCAACATCTACCATGGTAACTAGCCTGATCACCAAGATCTCTTAAATACAGCTACGCTGTTCACATCTGTTTGCACAACTCCATGTGATTTTGCCATAAGCTGCAATTTGTGCAATCAAATCGAAATTTCTATTGACCATTTTCAGGAGCAGAAGAAGGTTGATTCTGGTCGTCGCAGCCTTGCGGATCACCTCGGTGCTTTTTGCTTAGTTAACGATCATGACACTCCAGATAGACTCTCTGAGGATATTGTGAGATGCATATCTTCCATTTACTGCCGACTTTGCAATCCCCTTCATAGCCAATTAGGCTCGGCAGCTTCTCCTACTTCATCCCTGTCATCCTCTAGTATATTTTCTTCTAGAAACCCTTATGATAACTGGAGTCCACGTTGCAATGGGGATGATATGTTTCAGCATCAACTTCAAGGGTTGAAAGGAGAGGGCGGACCATATGATACAATGCTGGAAGTTCTGAAGATTTGTCTAGATGATGGTAGTTTCAATTATGCTGCCACCATGCTTAAAAAATTCAGGTGGTGAGAGTGTGCCTTTTCTATCACATTGGGTATCTAAATTGATTGATCATATTAATTGTGTTCTTGGTAGCTTTAAGTTTTTATCTGTTCTAGAGGAATTGGCCCGTGGCAACTTGCATTCAAGGGTAGTGGGGTGTCTGGTTAAGTCCTTACTGTTGGCCTACAAGGTGGCAGAATGGATAGATTCATTTGATATTTCACTTTGTAAATCTCAACATCATAGGAGTTATTTTTCTGAAATTTCTCGCGCACTTTGTATTGCTGTACAGGTCACTGGTTCAAAGGCTCGAGAAGTTGGATCCAAGGAAGTTGAAGCGTGAAGAGAAGCTTGCGTTTTGGATTAACATTCACAATGCCTTGGTCATGCATGTGTGTAGACTAGCAGTTTGAATATCTTTAACTTTCACTTACAAATAAGTAACCTGTAGTGTGAGTAGAATAATTTTGTAGATACAGAGAAAGAACAGAAGTGAGTTGCTCATGTGATGGCCACTCGTTATTCTTTATGAGTTCCTGTAAATAATCCACATCAAATGCCAAAGCTTCCACATGACATGAGCTTGTCTTGTAAACAATCTGAAAGTACAGAAACAACCAGTGGATGATCCTTACCCTGCTTTTCGACCCAGATGACAGTGATTCTCATGTCTCATTTAATGGGCTCAAGGAACAGCCCGTGGTAACATGCATGTTGAATCATCTATACATTTGCCATGACATATCTACCTTTATTCACCCAGCTAGTGTGTTGCACATTCATATTGCTGTTTCTGTTGCTGTCAATGCATAATAAATGTCTGCTTATGAGGTTTTCTTGGCAGGCATATTTAGCATACGGGACACATAATCGGGTGAAAAGCGCATCCATTTTGAAGGTGAAGAATGTTTACACCAATATACCTGTCCTAACAGCTTTTTTCAATCCAAATTTATTGTGTGCGTGTCATTGTATTCTCTTCTTTCAGGCAGCATACAATGTGGGTGGACAAGGCATCAATGCGTGCCTTATACAAAGCTCCATCTTGGGAATTCGGTCGCACTACTCAGAACCGGTATGTCTTTCTCTTTAAAGAATCACATCCATGGATGTTCTTGCATGTATACTGAGAAGGCATTTATGATTGTGCTGTGAATGATGAATAAACAGAGAATTGTTGGGAAAAAGGCATCACATAATGGAAAACATCTGGTTCCATGGTGTATGTTCTTTCCTCTGTGCTCTTACGGTTTTTGGTTTCTTAAGTTGGAATAGTATCGAAGGCAAGAGGAATGGTCAAAATGCCTTGGTTTAAGGGTGTTACAGATACACTGATGTGATGCAGAGTTTCGAAAAAGTGATTAAGTTAATAGCATTGTCTATGGTATGCTTCAGCTAGTATCTATGATAGGTTGATAGTGTTTTCTTGATATTTAAATTCAAGATTATAAAGGAGGTGCCTTGAGCGTTTGACCAGTCTGCCCAGTGAATTCAAAGCAAACAATCCCGAGTAAGCACTGGTTTTAGCTGTCTAATGAATGAGCCTATTCATTTTATTTATGAGAAGTAAACAGAAAATCAATTCACAGTATTCTACTTTAGACAAGCAGATATGTTCTTTGAAATTTTCGATTTGTCTTATTTGCGCTTCTTTAACCCTCATGAATGCAGTGGCTACAAGCATTGTTTTCTCCAGGAAGGAAATCCAAGACAGGGAATATCAGACATGTCTATGCCTTGGAATACCCAGAGCCACTCGTTCATTTTGCGCTTTGTTCGGGGGCATATTCTGATCCAGCAGTATGGATCTCTCTCCTCAAACACATCACAATCTCTTAACTCCATTGACTAGAACTGCTGTATACGTGCAGTCATGGCTGAAGTGAACTCATCAATACTTGCTTTGTTTGATGAATTCAGGTTCGAGTGTACACATCGAAGAATATCTTTCAGGAACTCAAGGTTGCTAAAGAAGAGTTCATTCAATCCAAAGTTTACGTGCACAAGGAGTCAAAGATTTTCCTGCCAAAAATACTCTGGTACTTCGGGAAGGATATGTCGGTGGACACGGAGGGGGTGATGGAGGTGATAAGCGAGTGTCTGACTCAAGGGCAGGTGAAGGCTATGAGGAAATGCACGAGGGGGAAGGCTAACAAGTGCATCCATTGGCTGCCACAGAGTTCATCCTTCCGGTATGTGGTCCATGGAGAGTTAGCAAAAGCGGTCTGACCTGCTGATCAAAGAACACATTGTCCCTGTATAATACATACATATATATATATATATATACCTGCAAATTCTCATTTTTTTTTCTCCTGAACAAAATAACCAGCGAATGTTGTATAGAAACTGGTGGCCGGAACCACCCGGTAATTTAACTGAAGTATAGTCATTAAGCAAAATTCTATCTATATTTTTTTTTTAAAAAAAGAATCATGGTCTGCGTGTGTTTGATTGCAATTAATTAATCAAGAGCAATCACTAGCAGTGCTGATTATTAAATATATTGGGAGGCAGGGAAATTGGCTGGCAGAAGGCTGTGTTCGGAATGGAAGAATTAATGTCTCGACTGGGCTCTCCTTCTATATTGGTTCATAGACTAGATGAGTGGAGTGGGTGCCACCTGTTCGGTTGGACCGTCTCTATCCTTTTCTTGAGGAAATAAAGGGGAAAGACCCGTTAAAAAAGGGCCACGTTTTTGCACACCATGGCCATTATTATCACTGCTAATCTCAAC
Source organism: Salix exigua (assembly GCA_032356905.1). Taxonomy (NCBI): domain Eukaryota; kingdom Viridiplantae; phylum Streptophyta; class Magnoliopsida; order Malpighiales; family Salicaceae; genus Salix; species Salix exigua. The sequence continues at coordinate 560,616 of CM063589.1, read as the reverse complement.
TGCTCTGCCTAGAACTAATCAACAGGGATTGAAATTTGACAGATTTTCTTTCTAAAAGGGAAATTACGTGCAAAAGCCAGCTCCTATCTCTCTCTGGGTGTTCTTTTCTCTATTAGCTTCACAATGGTAAGGAATCCTTTAGAAGAATAACGCAATCTGTTTCTGTTTCTTGTTCAATTCTGAATATGCAATCGACCCGTTGGATCGTGTCTATCTTGCTGAAATGCCAACGGAACAAAAAGGAGAAAAATGAAAGGGACTGAGAGTTTATGCAGAGTGTATCTACTAGTGTAGGCGTTCATTTATTAGCCTGTTGGTTTCCAGATTCACTTCGTGCTTCTTGTCAGTCGCCAGGGTAAGGTGAGGCTGGCCAAATGGTATTCCCCTTATACTCTGAGGGAAAGATCCAAGGTAACAATATATAATATCTCCTTCGATTGCTAGCTTTAAGAGCTAGGCAAATTGTTTTTGACTCACATGCACGTTCACGCACTCACGTTTGAACTGGGTCACCATGGATGCAAAACTCAATTTGTTAAGGACTGTACAGGTAATCCGCGAGCTGAGTGGCATCATTCCAAATCGGGGTCCCAAGCTTTGCAACTTTGTGGAGTGGAGAGGATTTAGGGTCGTGTATAGAAGGTTCGCAGAACAATTAAGACAGCATGCGTTATGATCTAAGAACTGCATGCACTAGTAAACGTGATCAAGCCGATGCGTGCAGGTATGCTGCCCTCTATTTCTGCATGTGTGTTGATGAGGGAGACAACGAACTGGAGGTTCTTGATATCATTCACCATTTTGTTGAGATTCTGGATCGTTATTTTGGCAGTGTAAGCCTGCTAGCTACCTCCTCCCTCAACCCATCGATACGTACAGCGCATTTAATTATATACGTAACATTCACTTCCCATTTCCTTGATTTCTTGCCAGGTTTGTGAATTGGACTTGATCTTCAATTTCCACAAGGTAACAGTACTTTCTTCGTCTTTTTTTATTTCCTTTCCTTTTCTAACTAACAACATGGTTCGGAATTCCTGAACAAGCATTTCATTTATAAGGTGGATCTGCTATATATGTGTTTTAAGAAACAAAAGATATATAGAACTGACAGGGTAGAGCGTGCATGCACGCAGGCGTACTATATTCTGGACGAAATCCTGATAGCTGGTGAGGTTCAAGAGTCAAGCAAAAGATCAGTGATACGGCTCGTGCGCGCGCATGTACGCTCTCCTTAAGTGCTTGCTTGCTTAATTTTCTGTAGATCGAGATTGCCCTGCACGTTCTGTCTGAATTATATAATACATGGATGAATCTTGATCAATGCATGCATGCAGGATTCATTGGTGGAGACGGCTAAAGAGCAGGCCAACCCGTTAAGCACTATGCTCCCCCAGGCTACCATCTAGCGCTTCATTTCATTGTTTGTGCAGCTGCTTGTCGACGCTCCTTCTCTTTTTTATTTTTTAAAATGTTTTTAATTTCTGTCCATCAAGTAAGAATTTCGTCGTCTATGACACCGTTACCATATAACCAAAAAACTCTTGCTTGCTCATTCTCTCTCTCTCTCTCTCTCTCTCTCTCTCTCTCTCTATATATATATATATATATATATATGCAAGTACCATGGACTTAATTATAAGTATTTGTTTTGGAAGAGTATATGTGAAGTGCCCATGACAGCAATTGCATTGTACGTACACCGACCACATCTCCATCTGAAACTCTCTCGAGATATTATTTTATATTATTTATACTTGATTTAGATGACACTATAATATATAATCTATATTATTTTTCTAATATAAAATTCAAATATGGCAATAGTTGATTATATATTAATATCTTATGATAGAAATTATGAAAATAATTATAATTTCTTTGTGTGTTTTTTCTATTTTAAAATGATAAAATTTCATTTTTTTTTTATTTTGTCATATACTTTTACATCTACCTATTCTATCCTCTAGCATTAATCAAATAAAACCTTGAACACAAACACAAACACAAACACAAACGATATTATTATAAACCTCGGCCTCAGGAGAATTATTTTTCAGTGAATTGATAGAAAACAGACTCAATTCCAAGCAGATTCTTCATTTAAATAACTTGGAAAATATTTGAACTTTGTGATGGCTTCTTTTTCTTAAAATTACTTATCTGAATTCTAAATAAAATAAAATAAAAAATATAAAAATAAATCCATAATAATCTCTCCTGAAATTAAAATTTGAAAAAATTACACATGTTAATATAAATCTTATTTTTGCTTTGTTTATTTCATGTCCTTTTCTTTCCTTTCCTTTCAAATACTCTTGTCAACACAATGCCCTTTCTTTTTCTACTTGACATCAATCCTTGTTACAATTCTCTTATTTCCTATTAGATATGTTATTACCCTTTCATTTCATCTCCTTTTTTTTTCCTTCTGATTTTTTTTTGCTAAGCCAGCCCTTCTATTTTCCTTGAAGTACATATATCTTAGTTATTTTAGATAAATATAACAAAAAGTTATAATTTATTTTTAAATTAAAGATAAAATAGTTAACATTGCCAATCAAATTTATTTTAAACATTAAAAACCATGATTAATCATAATTAAATTAAAAAATGCTTACAAATTAAATTTAATTCACCATATATCCAAAGGTTATAATGTTGATCTTGCATGAATTAAGAATAGTTTGGTAGTAACAGGCTCAAAAAATTGCTTTTATTATTTTCTTTTCATCATACAAAATGAAAGAAAAAAAATTCATTTTTCATTAAAAATTGGGTGGGCCTGGAAGTCGACGTGGCGTAATTATAAAAGCTCCTTCCTTTTGTTTTCTGTGGAATATTTTTTCCCGTATAGGGTAAGAGGTAGAGGCGCAGCGAGTGAAATGCGAAGAGAGTGAAGACAGAAGACGAACGTACCGTGAAGAGGGGTTTAGGGTTTTCCTTCCAAAATGCTGAAATCGGTCTGTATTTAATTAATCTCTCTCATGCTCTTAGCAGAACACGAGAATTAATAGCAATTGCAATTAGAACCTGACGGTTGCTTTAATTCGTTTCAGAGAGAGGAACATGAAGAAGATTTAGAAAAACAAAGAGCTGCAGTTGTGGAGTTGAGAGAACTAGAGAAGTCAGTAGAAGCTAATCCTGATGACCCCTTTCTTCGATTCAACCTCGTAATTATCAGTTTTTTCGTTGAAGTTGTCTTAAATCCTTTTCCACTTGGCCAGAAGCTTTTCAAGAAAGTAATGATGCATCGATTGATTGCAGGCAGTGCATTTGTGGGAAAAATGCGAATGCAAGGAGAAGGCAGCAGAACATTTTGTTGTGGCAGTGAAATTGAACCCTCAGAATGCAACTGCTTTCAAATATTTGGGTCATTATTACTACGAGAAGGAGAAGGCGAGGGCTCTCAAATGCTACCAGAGGGCTGTCTCCCTCAACCCAGACGATTTTCAAAGCGGAGATGCACTTTGTGATATGTTGGACCAGTCTGGAAAAGAGACCCTAGAGCTCTCTCTCTGCACTGAAGCCTCTCAAAAATCACCTAGAGCCTTTTGGGCTTTCAGGAGATTGGGTTACATTCACCTCCACTATAATAGATGCTCTGAAGCTGTCAGTACTCTTCAGCATGCCATTCGAGGTTTTCCCACCTCTCCTGATTTATGGGAAGTATGTTCCTCTTCGACACCCACTCTTTTACCTGCTTTTCCTTGCCATTATATTTAATCTCGTTTTTCTGTCTGTAAAGGCTTTGGGTCTTGCCTACCAGAAACTTGGCATGTTTACTGCTGCTACTAAGGTACGCTTCCTCTTTGTACCCTTCTCCCACTGTTTGACTCTACACACTCGTGATTTCATTTTTCAAATTAATAATGCCCGTAATCACTGACTGTCCTACTCGCCTCAACAATTTAACCAGTCTTATGGACGAGCCATTGAGTTGGAGGATAGGAGAGTTTTTGCTCTCATTCAAAGTGGAAATATCTTCTTGACGCTCGGGAATTTCCAAAAGGTATCCATCCTTTGTTTAATTTTTAATAGTTGAACAACTGAGGTTTTCCATATTCACAGTGCTTGGTTTCTTATGTTTATACAAGTGCGTTTCCATAACTGGTGAATGAGCACACATAGACCTTTCAACTTGATGGCTTATTACATCTTATATTAAAATAGAATGCGCCGAGGCATTTTTTTAACATGCATTAATTTCTTAATAAAACTTATCATTAATCATATCCAATCATACTTGTGAGAAAAGACATGGTCTCATTTATGTGTCTCCTTCTATACAAATTCCTTCATTTATTTGGACGTGATTGATGACATGTGATAATGCGGTCTTCTGCAAAAAGGGCGTCGAACAGTTTCAGAGAGCTTTGGAGATCTCACCTCAAAATGTGTCTGCAAACTATGGGATAGCCTCTGGACTCCTTGCATGGTCAAAGGAATGTATGAATATGGGTGCATTTAGGTGGGGAGCTTCATTATTAGAGGTTGGCCAGCATGACTTCAAATAATCGCATCTTGGATGTTTTTGTGACGTCAATATGAAATTATCTAACTTTTGGTTCCTAAAATTACTGCAGGATGCATGCAAGGTTGCTGATAAAATTGCTCAGCTGGCTGGAAATTTTTCATCTATCTGGAAAATGCACGGTGACATTCAGGTGAGTCTCTCTAAACTTCACCAGTCTCCACCTCTTTAATGCCCCAATTGCAAGGTTGTCAAAAACACTTTTTTTACACAGCATAAAAATACTATGTAAATTCAAACCGGAAAATCATAAAATTAATATTAAAATATTTTAGCTAATTATATTTTGACAGTTTCAGACAAGAAATTATATTATATTAAAATTTAATAAAGAGAGTCAACAATATTATAATCAATGAGTGATCTAAATACAATGAAAAAGATTAATAGTATGACTCAAGAAATTAATGATATAGAGAAATAAAGTCTCATAACAAAATCTCCCAATACAGGGGGAATCACCAAATGATATGAAGTACACAAGAACCTCGCGACAACTTGGTTGTTTTCATCATAACAAGCTCTAATAGATCCTTTTTAGGGCACATGCTAATGAACCTAAACTATTAATTAACCAACAAAAGTCCAATAATGAAATAAACCCCTATAAAATTTTAATGCATCAAAACAAATCCAAGTTAAAAATAATTATTCAAAAATAAATAATAAATAAAATAAGATAATAAAAACAAAGTATTCATGCTAAAATTCCTCCATGTAGCCCGAATCTCCAATTTTCACACATTCTTGGTAGATTTCAATCCTGATTTCAAACATGTCGTTCTCTCTTGTCTGGATGAATTATTGGACCTACTATATATTGTTGAAAAGATTGATATGTCTAGTTTCCAACCCAACTTGAATCACAACAGAATTTCACCTATAGCTCCAGATTTGTCCCAAACAATACACAATTTTAGCTTGACTGATTTGATAAGATTCGTCTTGTAACTTCAACTTTAAGAAATAATATATTTTTGTACTCCATTTAACCTGAAAATTTACCACAACATAGTTTCATCTTTCATGTGTCTAGTATTTTCTTGTAAAATTTCAGTTAGATATGATGCATGATTTGAGAGATATTTCTAATCTTAAAAAAATTGTTTAACAAATATTTTAAGATGACACTACTTCATTCATGCCACAAATTTAGTAAACTAGGAGAATCAGATCGAGTTTACTGATTTTGCACGAGTCAAGTCTAATTTTACTAGTTTTAGAGTTTTTAGTCCGATTTTGCAGGTTAGATGCATGTTTACTCGTAAAATCATACGAATTCATGTGTCTCTCGTGATTTTGACAACAATGCTCAATTGTTCAATAATAGTTGCTTCTTTCATATTTACTGATTTGAAATATAAATATCACTAATTTCTGGCCTTTGACCAAGTAAAAATGAAAGATGGACTTTTTTCATAGAGTAATTTAAAGTTTGAATTTACTAGTTTGAGATGTGTGCAAACTGTTTGTCTTTACATTCCGAATTCACCAACATCTTTCATTGTTTTATATTTTTGTGTGGTAGTGGTATCGTTGTTGTGAATGCAGTTTTGCCCACCTCTGCTACTGCAATGCTTGTTGTTGAGCAAGAGAATGACAATACCTTTTATGGAATCTCTCGGGCTATTTGAATTAATATCTTGCCAATTGTTTTGTTAAAGAACTTTTGCACAAAGTGTGTTTTGGGAAATTACGTTTGCAATGTGTTTTGCACCCTGATTGAATATGCAGGTTTGTATACCAAATTTAATAATTCAGGCATGTCTCTTTCCTTCCTAGCTTAACTACGCAAAGTGTTTTCCATGGATAGAAGATGATGAGAATGTAAAATTTGATGTTGAGTCTTTCCATGCTTCCATCCTTACCTGGAAGCAAACATGCTATTTGGCCGCCACATCTGCCAAAAAGTCATACCAACGGGCTCTGCACTTGGCTCCATGGCAAGCTAACCTTTATATTGACATTGGAATTGCTTCTGATCTCATTTCTTCTATGAATGAGAATTATGGGCAGGACCAGCATCCCTGGTAAGATCTGGGTTTATATTGTTTTGTTTATCTTCTATTCTTACCATAAATTTGCTCTCTGAACTTACTAGTGTTTTCACCAGGCAGCTATCGGAAAAGATGGTTCTGGGGGCCCTGTTACTTGAGGGTGACAATTATGAGTTCTGGGTGGCATTGGGGTGTTTATCTGGCTATAATGCCTTGAGACAACATGCCTTGATCAGGGGATTGCAATTGGATGTCTCCTTAGCTGTTGCTTGGGCATATCTTGGGAAGGTACTTGCATAAATCTCATAATTAGACCCCCTTCTCTGCTCTCATTCTCTTGTGGTTCCATTTTATCATGTTTGGACCTTTCTTTTTTTCAAATAAAACATACTATCATGCTCCTGAAACCATTTTGTTGCCTGTACGTGCTAATTAGCCCGACTCTGGAGTTACAAACATTCCCATAGTTTTGCACTATGCCTGAATGCCACATGAATTCCCCAGCTTGATTGGTATCATAAATAAAAAAAATCAGCAATATGTCAAAAAGGTTCCTAAATTCCTTGTTACAGCTTTACAGGGAAGAGGGAGAGAAGAGCTTGGCAAGGTTGGCATTTGATTGCAGCAGAAGTATAGATCCTTCACTTTCATTGCCATGGGCAGGCATGTCAGCTGATAGTCAAATTAGGCAAGTTCCTAAATTGTATAATATTGTACAATATTAAATGCATGATTTTATGGTGATACAACTCCCCAAGTAATGCAAATGGTGCATTGTAATTCAGGGACATGACACCAGAGGAGGCTTTTGAGAGCTGTTCACGAGCTGCGCAGATACTTCCTGTAAACATCAAATATAGTTTTTGCTCTTTTAATATGCTTTAAGAGAAAGGAATTTTGCATCATTTAATGTATCAGCTGCACATCCTTTAATGCTACCTGGTTATGGTGATTATCTCATTGCAGTGGTATGATCTGTTCAAATCATTGCTTTGATTGACAGGTTGCAGAGTTCCAAGTTGGTCTCGCTAAACTTGCTTTGATTTCAGGGAGCCTTATGTCTTCACAGGTGCTATAATTTCCAATCACACATGAGGAACTTGCTTCTTTTGAAGAAGTTTTCATTTGTATTTTAAATCAACTGGGCAACTTGCTTAGGAAGCTGTCACTTCTACAGGTTTTTGGAGCCATCCGGCAGGCAGTCCAGAAAGCCCCTCACTATCCCGAAACTCATAACTTGCACGGTCTGGTCTGTGAGGCACATTCTGAGTATCAGGCTGCTATTACTTCGTTTCGTCTAGCACGCTGTGCTATCATTTCTTCAGGCGACGCATCAAAATCTTGTCTCCAAGATATAGCAGTTAATTTGGCACGTTCTCTGAGTAAGGTAAATTTAAATTTTTGCTTGTTTTTTTGGACTTTTTGTAGACCTGTAAAAGTATTTACATCTTATTCAAAGTTTTTTTGTTTTGTGCATGTTGTGAGTAAATTTTGTGGATTTATTTTTTTCCTTTTCCTTAGCAAAAGCTTGTATTTGGTGCAGGCTGGGTATGCTGCTGATGCTGTACAAGAATGTGAAAGTTTGAGAAAAGAAGGTTCGGTTCTGGTTAACATTTATGTTCCAGTATTTATTCTTTATTATTTTGCTTATTTTAGTGTCTTATGCAAGAAAGGAGTGGATTGATATATGACTTCTTCAATATAGTTAATGCTTTTAATAACATCTATGAATTCTCGTAATTTTTATAATTTGTGGCTAGTTAAAAGTGTGAAACAATAGCAGTATCAGCAAACCATAAGCATAATGAGAAGCCTCTTTTCACTACATAATTTTCTCTGTTAGAAATCTTTGATTTTGTTTATTTAATGTGATCATACTGTTGAATTAAACCCTGGACCTTTTACGTGATTGGTTTTTATGTTTTAAGGTATGCTTGATTCAGAAGGTTTGCAGATATATGCTTTCTGTTTATGGCAACTTGGTGAGAATGATCATGCGCTCTCTGTGGTAAGAAATCTGGCTTCTAGTGTTTCAGCAATGGAACGGGCATTTGCAGCAGCTTCTGTTAGTTTTATCTGCAGAATGCTTTATTACATTTCTGGACTGGATTCGGCTGTTTCCAGCATTCTGAAAATGCCAAAAGAATTTCTCCAGAGTACAAAAGTCTGGATTGTAGCATCTGCCATTCATGCTCTTGATCACAGTAATCGGCTTGCGTTGGCTGTTTCAAGCAGTCAGTACTCTCTTTTATCCCATGATGAGATCATTGAAAAACACTATTTAACAGCTCTTGCTAATCTGGTATTTTTTTTTCTTTGCTGCTACTTTAACATCTGATGTTATATTTGAATGGGAGTTGCTTGTTTTGGGCTATGCCATTTACCAGTGCATCCTCTTATGTCGGTGGGCTGTGCAGGTTAAACATGGATCAGATTATTGCCTTGGATTTCAGAGTGGAATTAGTCACGTTAAAAATGCTCTTCACAGTTACCCCAATAGTAATTTGCTTAGGTAGATATTTAAACTACTACCGTGCATTATCTTTTATGATATTTCAAGAACTCTAGTTTCTGCTGTTCTCCTGTGGAACCTTCATTCAGATTTAAGCTATTTGGCTGGAACGTAATGATCAAATATCCATCTTTGATACATTTATTGAGTTTATTACTTATTATCATGAATGGAATAGTTTGTTATCTGAAGAAAATTTTGAATTTATAATATTTTCTAGTATTATTGAGTTTATTTAAGTCTATAATTTTGTTAGTATCCACATTCTAGTATGTACAATGGTCCATGGCATGATGCTTGAATTTGGTAACAAATGCAACAATTTCTTTTATTCAGATTATGTGCCATAGATTCTACATTATGATTTCTTCATTTCATTTGTGAACTAACAGTCTCACAAGTCTGAGAGTGTATTCCACACGAATTGCTTTCCCCACCATTCAGTTAGTGTAAAATATTATTGATATTCTTGGAAAATTTGGAAACTTACAAAATCTTGCAATTTTCCTTGATTGCATAGAATTCTTGGAAATTTATTATATTGTGTTTGGTTTGATTTCACATTATCAAATTAGCTATATGTTTTTATGCATCATGGACATCTTTCCTAATTTTATTCACCTAAACATTTTGAAGGTTGATGAATGTTGTGATTGCTAATCCAAGCTTCAGCAAGCAGTATCATTAGTTATAATTCTGTGTATCCTTTATCCTTGTTGTACCTCTCTCAACAGGAATCTACTTGGTCATCTTTTGCTATCATGTGAAGAATGGAAAGAAACTCATGTAGCTAGTAGGTGCTGCATTACAGAAGCTCCTAACTGTGCAAGCAAGCAGGGTTTAAAGTCAGGATGTGAAATTCTTGGTGCTGGGGCAGTTGCTTGCTATGCGATTGGCAATGTAGATCCAAAGTTTTCTTACCCGGCATGTAGTTATCAATGCCTTAATGGACCTGGAGCTGTCCAAGAACTTCAGAAGTATAGTAACTGTTCTGTCATTCTTATTACATCTGTTTACAATAATGGATCTTTGTGTTTGATGAAGGTTCATAACAAAATCATTTAAGTTTTTCAACTTTTCATATTGCTGTGGCTTTTTGGAAAATATACAGTGATGTGTCCTACAGGCGCAGACTGGAGGAGTTTGTTCCCCTCCTAAAAGAAATACACTTAGTTTTCATTCATCAAATAAGCACTCTTCTGTGTTCACAAAATGAATTTAGATCAGTGAATTTATAGCACACGTCTAAAGAAAAATATAAATAGAAAGAAATAGGGACGGATAATATATTAACCAAGTTAGGTTTCAAGAAGTGGATGAAATACAAAGTCACCCGCCTTCAAAATTTAGTGTCCAGTTCCACCACCATGCATGCATGTGTATTTTTTTGTTCTTGTGCTTGGTGACTTGCATAAATTGTGGGATTTGATAGATTTCTTTATAAAAATCTATTCTAACCCATTTATTTTGTATTTTAATGAGTAAACACTCTTGTTTTCAATGTGCAGATACATGCACCAAGAACCTTGGAACCATAGGGCTCAATACTTGCTTATACTTAATCTTCTACAGAAGGCGCGGGAAGAGAGATTCCCTAGCAATATCTGTGTCATACTTGAGCGTTTAATTTTGGTGGCACTTTCCAATGAGTTCTATTCAAGAGAAAGTATGCCTTGTCAATATCAAAAGTTTCAGCTTTTGCTTTGTGCTTCTGAGATCAGTTTGCAAGGTGGAAATATAGCAGGCTGTATCAAACATGCTAAAAATGCATCATCACTTTTGATTCCTAATAACTACCTGTTTTTTGGACACTTGCTGCTATGCCGTGCCTATGCTGCAGTGGATGATTATACAAACCTCCAGCAACAGTATATAAGATGTCTAGAACTGGAGACAGATTATCATATTGGCTGGGTGTGTCTTAAAATTATTGAATCTCTGTATAATGTGGAAAGTGATTCAAAAATCTCAGTGCTGAGCTTCAAGAAATGCTCGAAAGAGTGGAAGAAATCATTGAATATGTGGATAGCTGTATTTAATTTGGTTCTTGGATTAATATATTTATGGAAGGAGGAGTACTTTTCAGCTGAAGAATCCATTGCGCAAGCTTGTTCACTGGCCAGTTCTGAGAGCTGCCTTTTTCTCTGCCATGGTATTCATCAATTAGATTGAGTTTTTGGTCTATTACATCAATGCATTATGTTGAAAATCCCCTTAAGACAGATAATGTTGTGAACTTCTATTTAGTAAACTTGTCTTTTGCTTAGTAGATATTTGGGGGAGTTGGTTATTTATTGATTTTTATGGATCACACTTTGCTTGCAAAATTAATCTGACAACTTCTGCATTTTTGTTGGCTTGTTATGAAATAACCTCACAATGTTAAAAGTTCTTGGGTGTCTTGATAGGGATGGCTAGTGTATTGATAACAAATTTTCAAATTTGTCGAAGAAATTAACCTTAATGATTAAATATTTTTAGTTCATTATTTTTCCTTGTAATTGAATCATTAATGCTTTCAGGTGTCGCATGTGTAAAGCTTGCCAGACAGTTTTGTAGCTCCGATTACTTATCTCTTGCTGTAAATAGCCTCACCAGTGCTCATGCAAATTCTGTCATCCCCTTGCCTATTGTATCATTACTGTTAGCGCAAGCAGAAGGGAGCCTTGGTTTAAAGCAAAATTGGGAGAAGAACCTCCGCCTTGAATGGTATTCTTGGCCACCAGGTATGAATTGTTTAAGATACCGGATATCTTTTTATTATTTACAGAATTCTGAAATGGCAATTTTCTTGCTAGCTCATTTTGCATCAAATTACACTGTTTTTAGTAGTGTTCTACTGATGCTAGAATTTCACCGTGTCCAAACTTTTTGAAATGCATCATTGAAGGCTATAAAGTGCAATCGAAAAAGAAATGTATCTGATATATAGTGGGGAGTAGTTTAGTTTGCATTTCTCATTTACATATGCATACCAATGCACCATGTGGCAACTTCTAATGGTTTCCTTTTGATATAAATTTGAACGCATTTTAGCATTGTTTTTACAGTTATACAAAGTCATGGTCAGCATTTGTGTATCTTTGGAAACTTTACCCGACATTTCAATCTGGTTCAACCTTTCCAGATAAGAAGATTATTTAGCTGTTTATCAACATGCATACCTATTCAAGATTTTGAACTGCCAAAAACTATATCCGTTCCCATCAAAAGATTTTGGACCTGAAGGCCCAGGTAGATTGATATGGTCACTTGCTGTTTATCTGGTGGTAGTTGCATATTATTTCCGATTGCTGATTAATCAACCGTTAGTGGTGTTTTACACACACACCTGCATATGCAATGATTATTCTGACATGCTTCATGTTTGTACAGAAATGAGACCCGCAGAACTCTTCTTTCAAATGCATTTGCTTTCAATACAATCAGAATCTGGGTTTAAAACTCCATCCAGGGTGGAATTTTGTCAAAGCTCACTTAAATGGGTTCTTCGGGCAATCCATACAAATCCATCTTCTTTGAGATATTGGAACATCCTGCACAGGCTTATGGAATGATGCAAGCTCCTCCAAGATGCACGTTCAGAAAAGATGGCACTGTGGCAAAATCCTTGTCTCATATCATATGGCGTTACCAACTTTTGACAATCATATGAATTATCATCAATGATTTAATTGTCTGTAAATTTTGGTATCATGTTCTTTCCTTCCGGTTTTAGGACCGAATGATTGTAATGTACAATAGCACGTCAGAAGCTCAAGAGGGGCCATTGTAAATCATACCGCTGTGTTATTACACTCTGCCATTAACACCTGGAATTCCCAACTCTAGCCTGATGATTTACAATGGGAATCCTTTTAATTGGAACAACAATTTATACGCAGAGCTTGTAAGACGACAGTGTCGATGGCGTTTATGGTGTGTTGAGAAAACAATACTTCACTTTTGCAGTTGCATGTCTGATTAAACAGAGAGCAACTATCACCTGAACTCGTCAATGTTTTGAGCTCCCACTACCCATTTAGTTAAATACCCAGATAACAAATAAATACACTGGGCTAAATCATAAAACAAGAGGTGTTCATTTTGCAAACGAAAGCGCATAAAATCTGAAAAGGTGCACGAACAAGCAAATCCATGTTAGCTTGAAAAGCCTTGAGGAAAATAAAGCTCTTATTTCGACGTAGCATAACAACAGCATTATTAACACAAGGAAACCAAAAAAAACTACGCAGACCAGCAAAATCGAAGCATAACGAGCCTGAATATAGGCAGGAGCTAACATGATAACAGTGGCCATGGTGACCTCCAAATAATGAGCAAATAAAGAAATCATGAGGCTAATACCTGCGACTCATTATGGAGTTCACAACGCAAATAATGAAAACAGTGTTAGATTGAACATTATTAAAAAAACAGAGCATCTGTGCAGACATAACATGACACAACCTAAGAGATTCAGCAAGCAATGAACTCAAAAATAAGAAACACTAAAAAATCATGTAATCGAATAGAATTAGATGGCACTTCTTCATAGCAACTGTCACTTGCCAAAACAATGGTTTCCATATATATACTCGCTTCCAACACTGTTTTATTTGGCAATCCAATAGAGAACAAACATGCAGTGGCTACCAGATTTGCAGGCCAAAAGCAGAACAAGGAAACAACAACAAAAAATGCCCAACCCCCATCTCACGCACAGGCCTAATGCAATGAGAAAAGGCAATAAACATCAACAAGCAATGGCAAAAGCCATTCAAAGTGCAAAACACTGCTAGAAGTGCCCCTAGCAAACCACAAACCCCTATCTCACGCACGAAAACCAACATGCAACCAGACCCCTAGCAAACCCGACTTCACGTGAGAAGGACCGCTCCAGCCCACAGTGTTTATTCTTAGCATCTGGCTAAGATAAATAAATGAGTGCTTCTAGTTTTTTTTTGTAATACTACTATTATATACAGCTAATAAAACACGATGGTTAAAATTAGGTAAATTTTATTGCAATAAAATAAAATAGCATCATATCATTATCATATAAGTTGTTTATTAGTGTTATTTCTTCTGTATTCCTCATTTATTGTATTTAATTATTTTCAACACTTCACTACCTAATATTATTTTTGAGTGATGATAGCCTTAAAAAAGGTTTCGAATGTATCCATCCAAAAATATGTGAAAAATGAAATTAAATATTTATATTGTATTAAACCATTTTTAAATAAGCAATAAGGGGCATACACATGTGAGGTTGAAAGTTGAAACGGCGACAGTGCGGAGGACAACAGCCACTGAAACAGGCCCCCTAATTTTGTGCGTTTGGGCCTCTTCTTCTGGCACCGTAAACAAACTCTGTGGCTTTCCAGTCCTGTCTTGAGAGGGACTGAAGTGGGCTTTCTTCAACCAAACATGTCCTCCATCTCTCCTCCAATGCTTTTCTCCTCATCGCCTCGTCCTCCTCCGCCTCAGGTGCTTCGTGTCAGCTCACTCTACACAGCAAAGCCTTCCTTCTCCGATTCCATGGCTGCCTCTGCTCCCAAGTGGGCTCAGAAGACTATTACTCTACCCCCACACCACCGTGGTTGTCATCTTATTACTCCAAAGGTTTCTTCTTCTTTTCGCATCGAAGTTTTTTTAGTTGAATTTAAAAGAGATTTTTTTTTTCCTTATGAAATGATTAGGTAGTTATTTAGTTGGGTAGAATATATTCAATAGATGAAAAAATTAAAAATGTTGTTTAGTATTGTTTCCTTACCTCCTACCACTACGAACAACAACAACAATAGAGGCATGCCTGTACTTTCCAATTAACTAATTGAATTTCTTTTATTATTATAAAACATAGATACTGAATGAAATTGGGAGTGACTTGTCAGGATTCAAGTGCGGCCTTGCTCATCTCTTCTGTAAGTGCAAAAAACCCTCTATTTATTATTATTATTATTATTCATCGATTCGATGATACATGCATATATGTGTATGTATGCGCGTGTAATGGATATTTTTATCTCAGTGCATCACACAAGCGCCTCTCTTACTATCAATGAGAATTACGACTCTGATGTCCGAGATGACACCGAGACTTTCCTCAACAAAATTGTCCCTGAGGTAAAAACACCTGCCCCTCTTTTTTCTTTCCTTTTCATTTACCAAAAAGATTCAGTCTTTGGACTTTCCTCTATTTCCTATGTTTTCAGGGAAGATCTGCTCCTTGGAAGCATACCCTCGAAGGTTAGAGTGCCTGTCTTTGTCCTCAATTTTAAATGCAATGTTTTTTCTTTTTATTTGTTTCCTCGTACAGTAACTAAATAAATATAGAGGAGGTATTGTGAAAGTAATACTAATTCTGATTCTGGTTTCGTCTAGTTTGTTCCACCTATGTTAATCAATCTCTGCATTTAACACTTTTGCAGGTCCAGATGACATGCCAGCACACATTAAATCATCAATGTTTGGATGTTCCCTGACGTGCGAATACTTGCTACTCATACTTTATTTACTCTCTTTTCTTTGTATTCTATCATTTAAGTAGTTTCTATTCCTGTGCAGGATTCCAATTACTGATGGAAAGCTTAATATGGGCACTTGGCAGGTTTGTGAACGTCCTTTCTTTTTGGAATTGTGTCATGATCATGAGCTGATGCTCTGTCATGTAAATGCATTATCAACAGATATGTTTTCCATTTTAAATATAAATAACAGGTGGTCTGAATGCTTCGATTGCACAATTAGGTGTTGAAGCTCAGCTTCCTCGTCTTGTTTTGTTTGATAAGAAATGCTTAGCTTTTTATTGCCACACTGGTATTCGATGGTTTATACTTCATATGGTCATAGAACGACCAATATCAAGAATATGTTGTGCTGAACCAGGACATCAAATTAATGTCTTGGAATATTTTAAAAGCATGTAGAATGAAACATCTTTTTAATTTGGAATTGAGATACTCCTTTTCCTTTTCTTTCAATTCGGAAAGAAATTTGTTTGGAATTGAGATATGTTATTCTTAACTAAGCTTGCCAATGTTTACGAATAAGAGGTAATTTGAGGCTGTAATGGTGTGCATTGACCCTCCACATATTATCTCTAACATTGCAGTGCAATATTGATAACAATTTCCTTATATTTATTGTTCTGGTTCAGGGAATATGGCTGTGTGAGCACCGGGACTACCCTACTGCACGTAAAGTTGTAGTTACCCTTAATGGAATATGAGGAGTTAATAGTTGGAGATTTTCTTGTTTCCTTTTCGTCGTTTGTATGTTTGTAACTTAAGATGATGCCGTGACAGATTATCATGCCTGTTTCACATTTTAATGGGACATACTGTCCTTATTTCATTCCTGGACTTGGCGTTCCGATGATCCTGAGCATATTAAAAACTAGATCCATAGAATAAATTATACTGTTACAGCTACACGATAAAATCCCGATAGTTTGTGCGTCCATGTATTTGTATTTGTTGGACGCAACTGCTGATGAATATATAATGCACAACAAAAAAAGGTTTGCTTCCTATCGACCGCTTGCCCTTCACAGTGACAGTGGAGCTAGTGAGAAGCAAGTGGGAAAGACGATAGAATCAGAATGTCATCATTCTATGTTGAGTATCATTTTTAGGGTGGTACGGGCCATCTTTTCTAAGCCAACAGCTACAATCGAGCAATATTGAACACAGCCACAATAGAAAACACAAGGATCTTCGTTGGAAAATCCCAGCGACACTGCTCCAGAGGAGTTAACAAACCCAAAGGAGACCCAATCTGACTGACACCCAGTTCGCTCAGACCCCATAAGAAAATGCAGAGGGACGTGAATGACTCCTCCCAATCAGCAGGAACATAGGAAGCATCACCAACCGAGAAGCCCAAAGAAAAGAGAGAATTCCAGCCAGAATCAAGCCACGTTGCGCTTGAAGAGAGATTCGGATCAAATCATGGGAAAAGAGGAGGCGTGAACAGTCACTGTGGTATCCACGCAGTAAATTTCCCACGGGGCTCTAGAGTTTCTGTTAATATTTATAAGTTTAGCTTTGCAGGCAATAGATTATTATTGGAACAAAATAAATTCACGTAAGTTAACTGTTATTGATATCCCAACGAGCTTACAGATGATCCAATATGTACAGAAAAGTAATGAATTTTTAACAGTTCAAGGAGAACAAATGAATGAAGGAGAGGTGGGTACGAACACTCAAATAGTACACAAAGAATGGTATCGGTTTTGAAGAGCGGGGCCATTAACCACTCGGCCAATTTCTACTCTACTATTTTTATTTTTATTTTTCACCCGACAGAACACGGATATACAGATATGAAGTGGGCATGGATGGGAATGAACTAGCGCATCATGACAGAAAACTCGTTGAAGCTTAGAACACCGTCTCCATTGAGGTCGAAGGTACGGATTATAGCCTTGCAGTCGTTGATGGACCTGGACTCACCCAATCGACTCAACACCCGCTTCAAGCTGGTATGAGTGATGAAGCCAGATCCAGGCTCATTCTCGTACAATCCAAAAGCCTGTCTGAGATCCTCGGTCTTCTCTTCCTCTGAAACACTGCCTGTCATCAAGCATAGGAAGTCCTGGAATCCCAGCAGCCCGTCTCCATCCATATCACAGTACCTGATGGCGGCCTCAGCTTCCTCGATGGAAAGCTTACCTCCAGCAGAGGTAATGCAGGACTGCAACTCAGCAGGAGATATCTTTCCATCTCCATTTTCGTCAAAGTGATTGAAAACCAAACGGAGGTCGTTGTTGTCATCAACGACATTATGAGCACTAGTTGAGTTGTTGACGTCTGTGGGAGGTGGTTTATCGTGGGATTTCCTTGGAGATAGCTTACGACGTAATCTTGCAAGAGGGGATGAATTGGCGGAAGTTGGAGGTGAAGATGAAACTGAGTGTGATTTCATGATATATAGCTAGCGAGGTTGAGGTTTGAAATAGCCTGCTGCTGCTGCTTTTTGAGTTTTGATTGTAGAAGAAGATAAGCTGAACTGAAGAAGGAAGTAGAGAGAGAGAGAAACAGAGGTGAGTTGTGTTGTTTGTGGAGAGGAGACGGCAATATATAAAGGTTTGGTTCTGGGGGATGATATTTGATAAGTGATGTCGTCATGGTGAGTGGGTGTCATCGATCTGAAGGAATGGATAAGTGAGTGGAAGAAGAACACGGTTTTGCTGAGCAGTGAGTGAGCATGACCGGCCAGTTGTTTCTTTTTTAAAAGATCTAGAATCAAGACGCGGCAAGGCAGCGCGTGGACGAAGCTTCCCTCCTTGTTGACTGTTATTTCCTCCTCCTGGACATTTCCGGAATTTTCTTTCTACTACCAAAAATGGAACAAAATGTAAGTTTGGTCAAAGCATGCTCATTTAGATATCGATAAATTAGGATGAGTAGATATTTTTAAAAGTCAAATCTCTTTTTGAATGGTATTTATATGATTTTTTTCTTGATAGGTACTCTAACGGTAAAATCTATTTTTTTATATTATTTTAAATATAGTGAAATTATTTTGGATGTAATTTAATTATACAATTAATTATATAATTAATATGAGTAAGTTAGTTATACAATTAAATAATTAAGTTAGTTATATAATTAAATAATTGATTTTGAAAAACTCTCAAACAATAAAATTATTATTTTTAATTATATTTTTTTTCTTCTTAGTTCTGGGTTTTGATGGGGATTTTAAGAATCTGTTTAAATAATTTTGAGAAATCGACGGTACAATTCCAACTCCAACAGCTATATTTCAGTTTTGGCTCTGCAGGGAACATATATAATGACTCTCCATGGCAAGAAAAGCAATTTTGGCTGGCCATCCGACTCTCGTGTTGGAACTGCTCTTAAAAGCAAATACAGTAATACATCAAAACACGCCCTGCACCCATGCGGTCACGGTGGAAAACTAAATCATAGCTGGTCATTATTGTAATTTACTTTTGTAATAAAATGGGTAATCTTGTTCGCAGTTCAGGGCAGCAATTCTCGAAACAAATTCCGAAAGAAACTCCATATATATTGTCTCTTCACCTCTTGACAAACAAAACAAAGTTAAAAGAGAAATCCCTAATCATGTCCTTCCTTGAACCCACGTGTTACAGCGGTGGTGAAGAAAATGACATCGCTTCAACCCACATAAATTGGGACTTGCTATTATTGTGGGCTGGGTGATCTTCTCCAACTCACAATCTTGAACTCATCCCTAATCATCTCCTTCCATAAATTGGGAATTGCTATTATTGTGGGCTGGGTGACCCTACGATGCTCCACAGCCCACAGGATTCGACAAGACCCGTACTGTACCCGTACTGTCCCTTCCCTTCACCCCGACAAAACACAAGCATGTTCTGATTAGTTTGCCGCGTGTTTTATACGTGGAATGGACATCGAGAAAGATACCCGCCACTGTACATGATCGTATTTCCTCTCTTCAATTCCGATTCACACTTCAAGGACTAAAATGATTAATATTGAAATACTTTATTCACATATTACACTACGTGCAACCTAAAACCCGGGGCAAAATATCGTGGATTTTCTTGTGTACTTGCTGTAGCCAGATTTTAGCCATTACTCTCTTTTGTTTTCTATTTTCTTCTTCAAGCCTTCAACTCCAATTAAGTCAGCCTTCAACAACACCCAGAACATAACCCCACCTGATTTTTTGTGAGAACCAGGAGCAGAAGGAACTTGGAAAAAAGAGAGGAGTTTCTTGGGAGAGAAACGAAGAGAGAAGACAACACAACAAATGACAGCTTACAATAATGAGGAGTCGATGGTGGATCCTTTCTTGATTGAGGCTTTGCAGAACCACATCATCCCTACCCCAATTAGTGCTTGGTTCCTTTTATTTTCGATTTTTTGATGTGGTTTTTAAGTTTTTTGTTGGTTCAGTTCTTTCGGTTAATAGTTTTTTTAGATGTGTATGGCTATTTGGGTTTCTAGGATTTTGTTGCTTTATGGATTTTTTAGATGTGTTTGGTTAATTTTGTATTTTGTGGATTTGTTAGGATTTGTGATTTAATTTGGGAATTGGGGTTTGGTTGATTTGGAGTTTGGTTTATCTAGGAGCTTTGATTAAACTGGTATGTTTATGGGACTTATAACTGGGTTTATTTATGGAAGACTTGGGGTAGGTTTTTTTTAAAGGGACAGACCAAGTGTGCGAATTTGAGTAGAGATCTTGCTTTCTTTATTTTGTTTTGTTGATTCAGGGTTTCACTGAAAGACTTGGCTTCTGATTTTTGGGTTTTAATTATAATTCATTTATTTTCTTTTTAACTTATATATGCTAGGAGCAGCTTTCACTATTCCGAATCTTCATCGATTAAAATGATCCCAATCTCAGCTTCCAACTCGTGTAGATAAGCCCACGTTCAGCCAGATGAGCTGCTTTTAAAACCTGGTTTGCTTTCTGCTGGTTTGGTATGCAGATTATGATTTTATCTGGATTTTCATTTTAGTAGTTGTTTCCATTTTTATGATGTCTCTCTTTTTTTTATTCTTTTTACAGGTTGATGGTTTGTTCTGCTTTTTTTTTTTTGTGGATTAGTTGCGGTTCTGATTCTAACGATTCTGTTTCTTAGTCTCTTCCTTGACAAACAGAAGAGTCTGTCTTGCTACCAGGGTTCTTAGTTGCTTCCGAGGTCTTTTTTGCGACTTTGTTCCTGTTCATGTTGGTTTTTAAGTGTCCTCTGTCCTGTGGATATCAAAAAAAAAAATTATTTGTTTTCCAGCTCTTTTTTTTAGGTTGTTTCATGTTTCGCTCCCTAGTGGCTGGTTGGACAGGTGTTTTGTTGTTCTGATTCTCGTCATGTTTTTTCCTTCCTTCCCATCCTAAGCCTTAACGGTGAGGAGGCTGTGTTGTTATAAGGATCACTGGTGCCTTTTTGAGGTCTGTTTTCCCCTTATTTTTAAGCTATGCTTCCTTTCTTATGCTGGTAGCTCTGTCCGTGCTTTGGTTATGGTTTTTGAGTTACATGCTGCTTAGATGTTGTTTTTCTGTCCCATAACCCTGCATGATTGGTTTACTTTGGGGTTATTTTGGTTGTGTTGATGGCTGGGTCAGATTTGAGCTGCTGTGCATTTTTTTTTCTCCTTTTTTTTTTCTTTACTGTTTTGTTTTGTTTCATATTGCATCTTGGTTATAGCATTTATGTAGTCACTACATTGTGTTGGATGGTTCCTTAGTCTTTCAACTGTTGCTGATTTTTTACCAGGTTTCAGGCTGTTTACTTCATAAGTTTCTTTCACCAGTTAGTTGATGTTTCGTTTTTTAATGTTGGGTTGTTATTTCTTCTTTGCATTTCCTCTCACTTGCAACACTTCTATTCTGCACTTTTTCATTATGTTTCACATTTTTTTGATTGCCCGGTGCTTAAGTTCAGATGAGCTTTCTGTAGTTCCTTTTCTGATGTTTTTTTTACCCTTTTCTAGGTCCTAACCTCCCACTAGGAGAGGCTGCCTTGCTACCGCTAGCATTTTAAAGGGTTTTGATTGTTGTTGGTTGGCTCTGGAGTCTCTTATTTCAATTCTTTTTTCCTTAGGTCCTGGGGTTGACTGTCCAGGTCAAAAAACATTTTCTAGTTTGTTTCATGCTTTGTTTTAATCTTTCTTCCTCAACCAGCCTCATTTTTTTCTTTGCTTGGTCTGGTTTTATGGTTCATGATTTGAATCCCTTCTTCAGTGCATTTACCTCCTGCCTTCTGTCAACTTGGGATGGTTGCTTTCTCCTCACAGTCTTTGTTTGATTCTCAGGCTTTTCTTGCTCAGATATAAAAGAATAGCTTCCCCGAAGGAAACAACACAAGCTGAGCTGATCGTTTGGTGGACAGTGTATTGATTTGCCTGGAGCACTTCTGCCAGACAATTTTTTGTTCCAGCTGTAGAGGGATAAATACAAAGTGGGGCAGGCAGGTCAAACGATAGATATAGCCTTCGGTACACACACATGGTGTCCTTCTGCTAAAGGGGAAGGGAAAAAATGTCGTAAAGCATGGGACCGTTTTATGATGATTAATTTAAAGCAATTCTTTGTTTTCTTCAGGCCAAAGGTGAAGCTATTGCAGATGCTTGTTTTGTTTCTCATGATTTCAGATTATGTGAAATGCACAGCCCAGTAAAGCGTGACCTATCTTATTTTCTAGCTTTGTTGTGGTTGGATTTGCTATTCCAGGTTGGCCATGTTGTTCCCAGCCTGCCTTTTCTTCCTTCAATCACGTTCTTTCCCTTATCATCAGAACTCGGTTTTACGTTAGGATGAAGGAACAGATTAGCGTTAAGCCACGGCTTTGCAGTCTAGAGACTTTCGTGTGTTTTTTTATCCGGTCCTTTGAGAACCCTTTCTCACGACCTCTGCTGCTGCTGCGCGCTTTAGTTCCTGTCTAACATTTTCGTTTTAAGAGTTATTTATGCGACCTGAAAACATGCCATGTTATATAGCAGCCATTGTTGCTGTCGTTTGAAGTTAGATCTTCCTGGAACCTTGCGAAGTCCTTGCATTTGTTGCTGATTTGGGGTTTCTTCATATTGATTCATGCCTTTTCGGCATCTTAACTTCCGTTCCTACACATTGTTGATGAGGCTTCTTCAAGAAACTTTTTGTTCGACCGATCAACGTTTATTCATAAATTCATTCCATAGGTGAGGCGCGACCCAGGCACGAATTAGTGTGTGGATATAAAACTAAATGAAATAGGATAATCTAATAAATCTTAATTCAATAAAAAAAACTAAAATTCTAATTTTACAATTAAATAATATTTCTAAATAACAAATAGTTAAATACTAACGATAATCATTCCTCGCCGTGCACTTTCCGTGTTCCTCCACTGATGCAAGTTTTCAGCACGAGCTTTAAGTTTACAACGCAGATCCAAAGGCCGGCAATTCATGCCGAGTTTTTCAACCTTTCCGCCGCGACTACAGGGCGGAGCCGACATTCTGCCCGTTGTGATTTTGAGATCTTCACATCTTATTAGCCAGGGTCATTCTATGCAAGCACAAATGGACATTACTGCACAGGATCTGCATAGTAATTATAGTCATAAAAACAGTCTTGATATAGACATGCTATTATACATCATGATCCTTCTGATATTCTATTTTCTTCTCCTTCCAATTTGCGAGACGAGCCTCAACCTCAAATTTAATTATTCGATCATCTGGTTGTTGACTTGAGACTGAAGCTCAACCTCAACCGCCACCGCTTCAGCCACCACCTTGGCATTATCGATTAATCCGTCATTTAGCCAAATTATCAAAATAAAAAGTTCATCATAATATGCATAAATCTCTTTGTACACAAATGATGAACATCCACAGCATGGCTGCTACTGCTGAGCTGATTTTCGAAAAGAAACACATCACTACTTACTGGGGACAAAAGTTGCTTTTCACCAAATAATTAGACATCAAAATATTTTGACTTAAAGAGAAGTGGAAAATTAGGAACAAGGGCAATACACTCATCAATCAGAGATATCAGGCAACACCTGAAAGAGCAGCAGGGAAGACAGATTAGATTAGATCACAGGTTAGACCATGCCACCCATCACGTAAACACAAAGAAAAGCACCTTTAAATTAATACACAGAGAAAACAACTGGCTGCTTGCTTATTCTCTACTTTCTAAACATGCCATGCAAAATCTCCTTTGCCTTCTCTTAAGCTTCTTCCCCTCCTGTAGTCAATTTCTGCATCAGAGCTCGATAGTCCCAAATGATATTTCCTGCTGATTTTGGATGATGACATCTTTGAGAATATGTCATCATCGGCCACAACATGGTTGCCGGGTGTACTTGATCCATAGACATTCCCAGGTTGCCATCTTGATTTAGGGTCTGAGTTTACTAAGAAAAAAATAGATCTCTGTGAGAACATATCTAAAATGGATGTCTTGTACATGGTGAGGAAATTCAAGCATGAACAACATCAACAATGTACATAAAAGTTTAAAGACGCGAGGAGATGGAGGGTGCTCTATTTGTCAAACCAATTTTTTTTTTTTTTGAAAAGTGAACAACCGCACGCAGAGGTTGTTGAGAAAAAGCAATATGTACAAGAATTGCAATATTTTAGTTTACCTGCCATGAAAAACTGTCAAGTTGAGCGAGCCAAAAACCTTGACTGATAACGTGCTGATATTATAGAGAGCATCCCTTACCATGCTCTCTTTCTTATCCACCAAATATCATAAAACTTCCTAATCTTTCTAAGCATCAGGAGCTTTTTCCACCACGTTTATAAGTTTAGAACATTAAATTGAATTTGAATTGTGAGAAAACATAGATTAAAAGTTACTTTGGGAACTTAGGTCGTGTCACCGTTCAATGTCACTCTTTTGAGATGCCACTTTTTTCTTTTCTTGCGCCATAATTTCAAAACAAGAAACAAAGAAATGCAGATAAAGTTAAATAATTCACCTTCATATCTATCAGACGTGACAGGCACTTCACAGCATACTGCCCCCAGAGCAAGATCTGATTTCAATTTAAGGCTATTCTGTTTTGGCAAGTTTGCATTTGCTTTTTGAACCTCATTCAGTAATGAAGCTTCCATACTTTCTTCCATGGTAGGTTTTGCTGAAGTAAAAGGAGTCATGCTAAATGTGCCTTCCATTACATCAGAAATCTCTACATATTGAGTAGTAGTGATTATCTCATCAGCACTGAACCCAAACGATGCTCTGTAAGCTTCTAGTTCTTCTGCATCTTGCTTGGGACTTTTATTATGCCTGTTCTGGTGTCCATTTCCACTAGCAGGATAAACATCCGAATCCTTGGAAACACTTAACCTCCCACCAGTATTTGGATTATGGTCCAGATAGAATTGTGCAAATGTAGCAGGACAGAAGAAATTTGAATCATGTGACACCATGGAGGCACCAGTAGTCTCGTGCCCAAAAAGCCTGCCAGATCCGCTCCTTGAATATTTTCCATTTTGGGGAGAAACTGAAGGATCCCACTGCCGGGGAAAACCACGTTCAGGAAAAGATGTTGATAAACAGTCACCTGAAGCCCTAGAAACTGGTGATAGGAGACTGCTGGCAGGACTTCCAGGATAGAATGAATATGTTGATTGAAGATCAGTTGCAACAATGTAATTGTTCTTTTCAGCGCCTTTGAGATCCCTAGATGACGTGAGGAATTGAGCAAAAGGAACATCAGGGGAAGAGGGCGTGGTTAAGTGAGCCAACTCTGGTGGGGGTGTGAGAGGAGCAGTAGACGGCTCTGTTGTGAAGGTTGAAAAAACAGGAGGAGAAACCAGTTGTGTTTCGTGAGCATAAGGTCCAGTGGCAAACATTGTGGATGAAGGACCCCCAGGTGAGTTGGCAGACAATGAAAGGAAGCAGCTAGGAGACTGAGCAGTAGATGGGAGAGTGGAATTTGTAAATGATGCTGGTGATGACGGGGGAGCTAGAAGTGATGGAGCTAGTGCTGTAGCTTGATTGGTTAGCCCAACAGGTTGAGGTCCATTTGCCTGGGATGCTGACGCATTGCCCTCAGGAGTTCGAGATGCAGGCACAATACGCTTTCCACGTTTTTGCACACTGAAACAAGACAATGCTCCCCAGCATCCTCCCCATCTCTTGCGCTGCTCAACATAGCGAAACAATTATTAGTAGCTGGCAAATTGCTCACGAAAAAGGAAAACCCAATCCAAATGTTAGAAAACTAGTGACGAGAAATCAAGAGCTAGCGCTGCGTAATTTATATTTTACAAGGAAAATTCAAACGATTAGTTATAGAAACACCATGTGCATGCATTCATAGTGTTTATTACTAAATGGTCAAAAAAAAATTAGCACGATCCAATTGTGTTAATGCATTATTATCTAGAAAATAACAGTTGATCTGGAACACAATAAAAGCAATTAGTAGATATAAGGATTCTTATAATCAGATCTGTGCCTCTTTTATTTTCTTTTTCTTCATTTGATTTATATGAATTTCAAATTCCTATTTAATTCCTCACTTGAGAAGTAATAATAAATGAATGAATAAGATAATATTACAGATCCATCTATCATTCAATCCGAGGAAGGAAGGAAAGAAGGAAGAGATTGAAACAAAAAGGAAGGCCGCAGAGGGCAAATAAGATAGGTAAGAGGCATCAGATCCAGATCTGGAGGACATGAATGTACGTATTAAGTATCTAATATAAATAGAAATTGAAAGATAAACCTACCTGCTCCTGCTGCTGCTGCTGAGGGAATCTATTCTGCTCCGACCCCATAGCTCAGTCCGATAGATTGATAACCCACACTCACTCACTACCACTGCTTGCAGCTTTGTCTTAAACTCTACACACAGTACCACTACTTCTTCTTCAAGCTGCTATAGATTTAGAAAAGAGAGATCGCTGACTTCACTTCAACCTGTCAAATAAATACAGTACAGCTCTCTCTCGCGCACATTTTCATCTTTCTACTCTCACGGCACTACCCCATGATACGCTAATCTATGTGCTCTCCGTGTGTGTATCAGGTTTAGATCAATTCTTAATCAGTTACTACTATTTAACAACATCACAATATTGATAATAGTAATCCTATTAGTCCTACTATCCACCACCACCATCAAAATCTCCTTTCCTTCCTCTAAAACCCAGATGCTGACAGTGACACCTTTTAGATTTCATCCTCAGCTCAGGTTTCTATCTATATAGTATCATCGATTAGTAAGAGCTCTTACTTCATAAATACAATAAAGAGTACACAAAGAATGACCAAAGTGATGGAGAGGAGAGAGAAAAAGGAGATAAAATATTAATTAATTTAATCTGATTAACCCTTTCCTTTTATTTATTTGACAAAAAGATTTTCTTTTTTTCTTTTTCTCTTTAGTAAGTTATAATAATAACAAATACAAAAGGAAGGACAAGGCTAGACAAAAGAAAGCGAAAAGGATTGAGGTGCTAGGGAGAGAGAGATGCTGCTCTGCTGATTTTAACGCGAGAGAGAGACTCACTTGTCCTTCCTCAGCTCATCTCGCCGTATACTTGTATGCTTTTCGTCTTTCCTTTTTCTTTTTCTACGACAAGGAAGCAAATTCCTTTTTCGCCCCGTTTTCATTATCATTATTTTTAACTCCGGAACCGTTGGGGCTTGGCTTGTGTAAAAACACAAAATATGAGTGAATAAGCTATTATGAATAATAATATATATAAAAAATATGAATTATTATTTGAAGGAATAGAGGTTTAAATGGGAAAAAAAGAAGGAAGCAGAAAATAGCAAGGAGGAAGAAGGGGTGAATATAATATAATGAAAGAGCAAAAAGGGCATTGAAGTTAGAGCTGGTAATGCTTCCTGTCATGGGTGTGGGGTTTGTGGACCTTGGCCCACCTCGTCTGGGGCCACTCATGTTCAAGGATCCAGTGCTTGATTTGCTCTTTTATAGCCCTGCCGTGCCCAGTTCAGCTCTCTTTAGCTTTCCATTATCCCCCACTTTCTCTCTCTGCATGGCATCGGCTGCGCCATCTTGAATAGTTGAATTTGGATAAGTTTCCATTTTCACAGGTCTCAGATGTCTACTGGTCATTTTTCATTCCTCTCCCTCACAGCGTCAGAAACTTTGAGAATATGGGTCATAAAACTGGAAACATGCAAATTTTATCAATCCAGCTCACAACGGTCCTTTGTTGTCAGTACATCTTTGAGCCTCGTAGCATGGTTTCTGCTTTGCTTCATCTTTAGTTTTCCTTCTTTTATACTAGATTTCGGCCTCGACGATAACCAGAAGCTTCTCAAATTTCCCACTACAAGGATGAATGAGTTGCCATAAACAAAACGACATCACAGCTTAAAACTAAACTCCCGTTTTCTTCTTTTTTTTTTTGTTTTTTTTTTACAATTCAAACAAACTGAATGCCACAGTTAATTCACCCATCTCTCTTTTCATGATATGAGAAGGACTACCTAGAAGAATAAAACATTTTTACTTGTTTCGCTCCTTCAAAACCATGTTATTTCAGTGGTACAAAAGCCATCACTGTCGAGCACTTGGTACTAAACAGGTGTTATCCAATGTCGAAGGAACGTTCAGATCACATATCAATCCTAAATGACCTAACTTCCAATAGTTACCTTTAATTTTTTTTTTGCCCATTATTCAGCTCATTTGCCAACACGGATCTTTCAAATATCCAATAGAAACATGATTCGAGTTTGGAAGCCAGCGAGAAAGCACGCCTCTTTTATTGTTGCGAGGCTCATAATTTATCAACCACACCCTCCTCCTTTTTCCGGGCTTGGGACCGGCTGTGGTGTGCATTACAAACCATGAAACAACACAGGCGGAGTTACTCTTAAGCAACAGAACTAGGCAACATACTCTAGAATCTAGATGATCAAACAGATTGAAGTGCTTTAAAATCTCTTTTTATCAATAAATGGCATGCATGCCAAATGGAGGTTCGAACCAAATCACTCCATTGGGGGTAAGTACTATCCACCAGCCTTCTTTTGCTTTGTTAGAGCGCTTATTTCCTAGTGCAGCGGGACAAAGAAAACAGTCAAATCATTGTGGTAACACGACTTTTCTTTGCAATTAACTGGCTTTACGGTCTTATGAGCCCCCCCGCCCCATAATAATAATATAAATAACAGGAAAATATATTTATTTATTTATTAAAAAAAAGGAAAGAAATGAGGAAACAGTTTTAGCCAATCCTAACACATTTGGATTTGGATTTGAGAGAGCTGAGTTCGGTTTAAAAAATAATAGAAGACAAATTATAGCAACCCCCGCTCTTTTAAAACTTCTCATTGATTTATTATAAAATGTATATGTATATTAGCAAGTTTCACCGTGAGTTAGCAATTGCTATTTGGTCGGTGCCTTCCATAACTGCACAAAACCAATACAGTGGACAGTGGCGTTAGCATTTAAACAGAGAGGGAAGCAGACATGACATACCAGGGGGCATTAGGAAACCTCCGCCCCACCTCAGCGGCGATAATGAACCTTTACCTGAAGCGCTCCTGCAGCCAAAAAGAAATCAAAGGAAAAGGATGAACAATCTTTACCTGAAGATAAGCTGTTGTGTGAAACTATCAGCTCAAATAGAAAATTAAACAACCGGACTAACGTTGCATGCTGGACATCAACATTCCTATGGGATTGATTTTTGGCACATACTTCCCCAAACTTTATCCGCATGCTTTCTCTTCAAATTCTGACCAACAAATCCTAAACATTTTTTCCCCTTTGTTTCACCACTTTCAACCCGATGAGGCGTGTCATTACCTGGTCAATATTATGGACCTCATCAAGGCGTGACTTTAAATATTTAGCTGTTATAATCTAAAAGCTAGACTGCTAGAGTGGCGTCAGTTTTTATTTCACAACTTCGCTAATCGAAGCATATAGGATGATAGGCTTTAGTTAGTGCCAAATAAATGGCTATCACAGAAAATTTAAATATTGGCGAATCCAAAATGCAATATAGAATAAATATCCCTCCAGCCACCAAAAACACTGGCAGGGGATTTAATTTCACGAGCTTCATAACCGCGACATTCATGGATGTCATGATTGGGAAACACAAGAGGCTAAAACTGTGCTATTTTTCCAATTCTTTTTAAACTATGTTATTCTACCAATACTTTTATTTTAATTTGCTAATTTTAAAAAAAAAGGAAAAAAAAACGAAATCACAATGAAAGCAAAACTAAACCGGTTCCATCATGCAGCAGAATTCATGTCAGCCCTAAAAATGGCTGGTTCATAAGTATTGAAATGACAGCAAAAAAAGTTGAGATCCATGGCCTCGAAATTTTTTTACCAACTGCTTGACAGCTAGTACATAATTACCGAGTCCCTCCTGCAGTCAATATTTGGTTTAATAGGTGTAAGCACCACACGCTCCAAAATTCTTCAGTACTCTAGTTTAATTTTGAGACACAAAACATGTTGAGTTGCAAGGGTGAAGAAGCCATCACCAGCTATCACTATCAACAGAATCAAAAACTAAATTTATTAATAAGTTTCATCACATATATTAGTTTTTCCATGTACTGAATAAATAAGGAATGCATGTCTGTACAACAAATCAGTACTCCAAAAATGTTGTGCAAAAACAATAAATTGATTTGGAGTTTCTAAGAGGAGAACCTCATCTGCAGCAGAGAGAGATCTACAAGAATGCACAGGTCATTAATTCATCTTCGAAGAATAGGGGGAATTCAACATAGAAATATCACCACAATCACATTGTCCAGCTTTTATCGATGCCTAGACTCACAGCCTGAAACAACATAATAATTGCATTAATGATTTGAACACAAAAAAATGGTCCTCCAGTCAATTGCTAAGCCAAACGCAAAATTAACCGATTGTCAGTGTTAACTAATGATGTAGAGATGATAGAACTCAAGATGCTTTGATGATTCATTGCCACAGAGAAAAAAATGCTTAAAGTGATATTAGTGGAAAGTGAACTTCATTTGTGAAAAGGTTGTCACAGGTAACACTTCTTCCAACAGATCCCACCACTGGGAAAATAGTAAACAAGTAGGGAGTTTCTACAGGAGACACAATATGAAAAAATCCCATTAAAGATTATCTATGCCCATCTAGAGGCCCACTTTTTAAGTCATCCGCAGACTGGATGCATCATTTTGGGTAGTGAAGAAAAATCATGCTTCTCTTCAAGTTTACCTCTTCAACTAGGGGCCCACTTTTTAAGTCATTGGCAGACTGGATACATTATTTTGGGTAGTGAAGAAAATTCACGCTTCTCTTCACGTTTACCCCCATCTCCCTTGTCGCAAAAACACATCCACCCATCCCTTCCTCCATGGTGATATATTATTGGTAGTCCATTTAATTTAGCGAACCACACTCTCTACTTATATTGCCAAGTTCACCACCAGAGCTGCTCAGGTCAAGACACGGTGAGTGGACTCACTAATCACAGATATGACATGCGTTATAATTATACCAGTTATTACAAAATGGCAGAGGCATTTTCAACATGAGATTGTCTGAGACACTCTAGCACAAAGTTGACAGCTTCACACAGGTGAATTTCAGATTTCCGTTCCTTTTATTTATAAAGGAAACTTTGTATGGATACAAAATGATGGTAGCATGAAGCAAATGTAATAGCATTAATGAGCAAACAAGTCACATGTTTAATCCAATTTACAAAGCTATAATCATATTCCAGGTTTCGATTCAAAGCAGATACTAGATTAAAAGAATGTGGCTATAAATGTAAGCTACATTGTAAAAACACCTCTGAATTATTGGTTGTTGTTGTTGTTAGTTTAAGAGCCCCCAAGCTATGAGATGTTTTCCCCTTCTATAGATTCCATCCAATTTAGCCATTAAAAGTCACATGCAACATGGTTTTCTAAGCAATCACCAAGATGTCATAAAAACAATGAGGGTTGATTCTTGATATTTTATCATATTGTAAGAGGTTTATCACAGTATTGGTCGAGGTAGATTCATTAAGGATTTTTTAAAGATATTTTGAGATTTTAAAAGGAAACATGAGGAATAAATGAGCAGGAGTATTCAGTCAAAACAGCCAATAATTCAGAGGACAAGATCAGCATAAACATAAACAAAATGATAATTCAAGAGTGTCAATAAAAAAGAGCTGTGCAAAAGATCCCAATATCGGTTCATTAAACAGACAAAGATGCCAGGGAAAAATGGTAAAGTGGTTTATAAGTGATGGCAGCACTATAAAATACTCAACACACTAATTTATCAGTGATTAGAAACATACAATTAAAGACAAACTGCGCCGATGTTCTCTGCTACTGGCCTGCACCAATCTCATCATAACACCAAACAAATCTTTCAAGCAGCAGTTTATGAAGGGTTTAAAATCTCAAGAGAACAAACCCAGCTCTTCCAAACACATCAAACTACAAGAATAAATACGAATTGCTAAATTCTCTGTTGCTAGAAGATAAAGCAAAATAGCTAAATAGAATTCCCACATTCCAGTTTTGAAAGAAAAAGTAGTAAATTAAGAAATCATTCCAGGAAAAAGAGGGGGGGGGGGGGGGGGGGTACAATTTTGTTGAATAAAATATATATGCATTGAAAATAATAACATACCAATATGCTGATCCTGTCAACCATAGAAGGTGAGAGACAACTCTAGAATACAGCCTACAAAATATTGAACAGAAACTATAAGAGATGGGAAGGTACTGAACAAAATTCATGTCTTATTGCATTAAATAATAAAAATGACCCTTACCATTATTGGCATCTCAGAATACTTCCTAATTCAATGACCCGCGACACCTGAACAAAAAGATTTGTTGAATTAGATGCAAGACCAAACTTGAAGAGCAGAGCAAACAAGATAACAAAGATAAAAGTCGTCCACGGCCACTTACTTCCTAGAACCACAGTTACAAGGTATCTTTTTATCCTCCAGAGGAAATTTGTAATTGTAAGTAATTTCTTCACCAGCAGCTATATGGCGTTTTGCATAAATGAAAATTTTTTTCTGACCTTCAACGCTTATAACCTTGGTGTAGCAGTTGGGCTAGAAAAGAAATTCGATTCATTTTATAAGAAACAACAAATAACACCAATTTCAGTAAATGGAATCATTTGCATAATAATATATGCACCTACCTCACATGAATGGTTTATAAATCTTGCAATCCCACCACGTTTTGTGGCATCAACCTACACAATTTAGGAAGGACATACAAATGATACTTGCGTTCACAGCTTATAACTAACATCATATAATAAAATGCAATGGTGATAAAAGCAGACTGCTGCCCTCCAATGCCAATATCAACTTTGTGGTTTGCATACAAGTATATAATTCAATAGAAGGATCACATACCAAAAATAAATCAAAGAACAGTTTTGCTAAAATAAAATAACACCAAAACATGCCTTGCAAAGATACCATCCAGCTCCGATCAGGATTTCAAAATTGCAATCAGCAGTAGTGATTAAAAAAAAAAGGAAAGCAAGCAGTGAAAAAGGTTCTGTGCATCCATATGTACAGAATTGAGACACCAGAAAAACAAACAAACCCTAAACACAAGCCCAGATAGCAGTCCATGTATAAGAGCACTGCTGGGGAAAAAACAAAGCTAGAGGAAAATTCCGGGGTTGAGTGGATTAGGGATAACGGGAAAGAGAAAAAGTCTTGTTAAAAGGCAGTCTTAAACAAAATAATGAATTTGAAATTTGGTAGCAAAAAATGCAGAGATGATATAATATTGTTCTACTGACCACATAACCATCATCAAGTCTAAAAAGATAACTGCTGCCAATTCCCATCTTCTCATAAAGTCTTTCACGTATATCAGATATCTGTGTAAAGTATAGACACAATCAAAGGGCATCAATGAAATGAGAAGAAAATAGCAAAAGTGAATAATAATTAAAAGCTTGTAGGAATTACAACTATATTATGAAACACACTGAAACCAGCATATAAACTTACTTGTGGACGAATCAGTTCGCCAACATATTCAGTTACAAAGTCCTCGGCCTCAATTGACTCTATAGCAACAAGACCCCAGTCATGTATCTTGCTTCGCTGGAAACATAAACGCTTTTTTCTTGCCTAAAAAAACATGCAATAAGTATATTATATGAAAAAATATAAAATTAGCAGTTCCTAGTGAAACTTCATTTTTCAATCACCTTCAACTGTGTTGCTTTCAAAAGGTCAACACCTTCCGCAGCAGCAAGAAGATTGCGAAGCTTCACCCTGTTAGTCCTTGCAGAAAGGACCTTGCCATTTGACAGCTGAGATGCATATGCCTCTGAACCTGAATACTTGGCATGAATGCACTGCACTCCCCTAACACGAGCTCTTTCAGCAGGACTAGCTTTAACTGACCATGCATGCCATGCCCAACCATTAATTGAAGACCGAGCACAACCATCAGATCTGGGGCAAGGATTTAACATTCTGGATTTACTGCACTTCGTCTTCCGTGCTGTGACCTGTCCAGTTGCTGCTTGCTTGTTAGCACCATTTTCTACTTTAAGAATCTTCATAGGATGCGAGACAGATCCACAATCTACTGTGCTTTTCCTTTTCAACTCCAACACCTTCGTTGTTGTACACAAGAAAACATGATCAGACTTTGTCTTCCGTACTGTAACCTGTCCTGTTACTGCTTTAAGAATCTTCATAGGGTGTGGCACAGATCCACCATCTACAGTGCTTTTCCTTTTCGAGTTCGACAACTTGGTTGCTGTACAAAAGAAAACACGATAAACAAGAAAGAAATATATAAAAGGTTTTATGCTCACCAAAACATCATTTCTTACACTTAAGAGTTTTCTTAGAGCATTCAATAGTCACCGATTTCCCAATTCTAGCATCAAAGCCATTGCAATCACTAAGCTCAACCATCTCCCTAGAAGTCTTTACAGAATCTCTGGCATCTTTATCATCTGAATATTAGAGAGTAAATAGGCAACAGTAAAAATTACCTGACTTCATGATTATAACATTTACAAAGAAATAGAAAATTATAAGAAAAAAAGCAATACCATTTACTGAGCTTTTCCTTTTCAAATTCGACACCTTGGTTGCTGTACACAAGAAAACACAATCAACAAGAAAGAAAAATATAAAAGGTTTATGCTCACCAAAACATCAACACAACATTTCTTACACTTTAGAGTTTTCTTAGAGCATTCAATAGTCCCTGATTTCCCAATTCTAGCATCAAAGCCATTGCAATCACTAAGATCGACCATCTCCCTAGAAGTCTTTACAGAATCTCTGGCATCTTTATCATCTGAATATTAGAGAGTAAATAGGCAACGGTAAAAATTACCTGACTTCATGATTATAACATATACAAAGAAATAGAAAATTGTAAGAAAAAAGCAATACCATTTACTGTGCTTTTCCTTTTCAAATTCGACACCTTGGTTGCTGTACACAAGAAAACACAATCAACAAGAAAGAAAAATATAAAAGGTTTATGCTCACCAAAACATCATCACAACATTTCTTACACTTTAGAGTTTTCTTAGAGCATTCAATAGTCCCTGATTTCCCAATTCTAGCATCAAAGCCATTGCAATCGCTAAGCCCAACCATCCCCCTAGAAGTCTTTATGGAATCTTTTGCATCTTTATCATCTGAATATTAAAGAGTAAATAGGCAATGGCAAAAATTACATGACTTCATGGTTATAATATTTACAAAAAAATAGAAAATTATAAGAAAAAAGTAATACCATTAACAGTCAATGCAATCTTCATTGCTTTCCGACGACTAGTATTTTTGGGCAATGATCGATCCCTTTTTAAGGTGGTTTTGACAGTGGCTTTCAAAGCCCTAACATTAACAGATGATTCAGCAATAGTTGCTTTCAAAGCCGTAGCATTAACAGATGATTCAGCAATAGTGGTTTTCAAAGGCCTGTCATTAACAGATGATTCAGCAATAGCGGCTTTCAAAGGCCTAGCATCAACAGATGAAGCCTGGCCCTTGGTTAATTCCTTCTTCTTACGAGTCTTTACAGGTTGAATCACTACATTCTCAGAAACATTGCTAAGAACATCCTGCTTTCTTGACTTCTCCACAGGCTGTTTCAGTAACCCCGCATCAACTGTACTGGTAGAATGAGAAGATGAGCCCAACTTCTTTCCCACCAACTTTCTCTTCCGATAATACGTATTACCTGAAACCAATGACACCACTGAAGAGTCCGGGCTGTGAAATTTGTTCGACCCTTCTGTAAATTTGAATGCTCCTTCCTAAAAAGTTTTCAGCAGAATTAAGCATTTATTTGATCATTAATGCAACCAACAACTATGTAAAAAGTGAATTATTCACCTAATGAAAGAAAAGTTAATATTAATAAATCCATACCTCATTGCTACCAGGCTCAGTATGCTTTTCTGAAGAACAGGGCAATCTAACAGATCGATGAAGAATTTCATTGACAAAGATCGATGTCCAAACACTAAGTACATCATCATGCAGCTTCTGCATGCACATTGCAATGGAGGCATAGGCTCCAACCTTGGGAGTCAATTCAAGTGATTTTGAAGGTCGGAATTTACTTAGAGTGGAAGGAAAAAGAGCAGTATCTTTGAATCCAGGTGGTGGTGGCTCATCAATGTTTTCATCATCAGTTGCATTGATAGCAGATGGACATAATCTTTTAAAAGCAATTGCCAGAAAACTGGATATTTCATTCTCAGATTGCAATGGGAAAAAAGATTTTTGCATTTGCAGTGATGTCTGAGGGTTGCTGGAAAATTTTATCTCGGCAGGAATTTGGTTTGAATCAATCATCTGCTCATCTTTCATTTCTATAGAACCATAGTCACTTGCCTGGCTGAATGGAATAGAAAAGTCAACATTTTCCTGCAGCAGAAGAAAAGTACATGAGATAAAGCTGCAAAGCAAAAGCCGCAATCAACTTCCTTTTATTCTCTATGGGAAAAAATAAAGAAAGCACTATGATCTTACAGTTACCTCATTTAATCTTTTATCCTCCGAGACATTAACTAATTTCTTCACTTCCTCTTTCACAAGAGTTTCAACATACTCTAACAATGACACCTTTGTGGACTTTTGCAGCTCATTAGCTACACTTTCTAAGATGCATTTCATGTCATCATCTGAACAATCTTTAAACAATGGGCTATTATGTTTGCAAGACTCTTGTCCCACACGTGCACATGAAGATATAATAGATGATGTCACAACATGGCCTGATTTAATTTTGAGAAGCTCAAAACCAGGAGGGCAGTCGACACTGCTAGCAGGAGATTCTTGCCCGGGAAAATACTGTAAAACCATTTAAAACTCTAATTCAGCAATTTTCTGTACATGGAATGAGGAAAAAAGAGCTCTGAATAAATTCTCTACATACAGTTTCATTGGGTAGATCTTCAATCTTCTTGCACATATTTGGATGATGAAACCAAAGTTTGGTTTTTCTCCAGTAAATTGTATACTCTTCTATGGTATCATAAAAGACAGCATTCCACATGACTTCCATGCAATAATCAGAAAGACATCTACAAAAAACTTCGTAAGACCCCCAGAAATCATCAGCATTTCCAACAGATTTTGTAGTTCTGGGTAATTGTATGGACAGCTCATCAGCACATGCCTGATCAGAGATATAATTGCAGGCAGTGGCCTCCCACTCGGGAGTAGAGAAAATCATCCTATCACTGGCAGATTGAGACTAAAAAAAATGAAGATGTTAGTGAGAGTTGGGTATGAAGAGGCACGAAGAAATTAAAGCGTGTAAATCCAAAGAAATTATAAGCAGTACCATTCTACCATCCACTGAGCAAGTTTTGGCAGCCTGATTATCAAGCATAAGATATCTCTCTGCTCTCTTTGTGTGAACAAACTCTGAAATGACATTGCAGATTATCTCATCTAATGCAAATCTACGAGCAGCTTTCAATATTCCGGAGTGCAGTTGACAGGAAACTTCTTCAGAAATTACAGATATGAAACTCTGAGATGAGCCAGTTTCAGCATTGGCATTGGTCATGGAGAAATATTCAGGTTTATCCAATCTCCAAGCATTTATAACAGAAAGCAGAGGAAGGGATGTAAACTTATTCTGAGCATGATATATCTGCCAAATGAGATGCATGGTGAAGGTTAAAATACTAAAAATGTGTCATGTGGTGAGAAGCACAGTTAAACAAGTCTGAGGCATCTGCTTACCATTAATGAATCTTTAAGATACCCGTACTGATACCAAGAATAAAGCTCCAGAAGCGAATGTGGCCCATGCTTCCTCCCATCATCATCCTTGAATAGCCAACAGGAATCTTCACCTGACTGGAAAGAAAAAAAAAAGAATCAGAGGCATTTTCAGAGGTGGAAGTGAGCTAAAAGGAACGGGGATGGAAAGATATAGGAGAGAGGTATGCCCCCACGTCCATTTGAAAAAACAAAATGCAGTACCACAAGTGAAACTGGTGTGACATAGTCGGCTACCTCAGAGTTGGATATCGGTTGGTTGGAGCTGTAAGTATGGTTATCAACACGAGAATCAGATACGGATTCCATATCTGGATGAGCAGCTTCTTGAGCAGCATACTGAACACCTTCTTGTCTGTGTGCTGCCAAATCTGTAAAGCGTTTTGTAGGCATAGTTGTGCCTGACGTACCCAAACAGAGATATGTAAAACCAGTGGAAACATGATCAGGAAACTGCTTGAAGTAGTTGAGGGGAACAGGATTGATCAATATCCCATTTGCAATGGGATACACAGGAAGATCCTCAGGAAGGAAACCAGTAGATAATCCCTCGTACAGCTGTTGCTGTATATAAGGACCACACATTTGTCCATTTTCATTAAGGTACATCCATCCACTAACAAAAGAAGGTGGTGAGTGGCCGGAACAATTCTCCCCCCGGTATGAAGTCCCGCCAGTACTAGGCATACCATCACTATTCCCATTGGACTTGCAACTCATCTCTGGTATGAAACTAGAACTAAATATTTTCATCACATATGAAGCAGCAACAGGGCAGAGAAGTTGGAGCGGCATGAAGCAGCGTGGACAGGGTTAGATAAAGATAAATCAAGAAACAGAAAAAAGAAAGAGACTGGGAGAGGGGAGACTAATGTAATACCCATCGAATGAGCATTCTTCTGCGCTACTCATCACCATGAATGTGTGTTCATCACAGTTACCAGTGGAGATATATGCATCTTGTTGTTCTTGGCGCTGAAAATCTGAAATCTTAAACCTCTTTCTAGAGGAGAAAGAAAAATAATCATCGTCTTCCTGAAAGCGGAGTGTTGAAGAGACCATAGTTCTCCGTTGACCTCGCCTCGCCTGTATTAAGAAAAAAACTAAAATGTTTAGACAGTACAAATTGATAAAAAAAAAAAATCGAATGGATGATCAGCGATTCAGCGTGCAATTAAAAATTAATAAGGGTTGAAAACTGAAATTGTACACGGAGAACGATCGGAAGAACACGAAAAATATCTTGTGCTCTGACGATCGTAATTCTTGATCTTCATGAAAAACAAAATTATCTCCTAACCTAATCTAATAATGACGAAAGAATCGTCTACATACGAATGATAAATAACCTAATTAAGCTTAAGTCGGGGGGAGGTTTGCCTGGTGGTGCTGCCGTGGCTCCAAGGCGATTAGGGTTAGGCGACCGGGTGACAAGAGGAACTTCTCAATCACACGCCGGCTTAGGCTTTAGCAGCAACCGGCCTTTTATCTACTTATTTTTTCTTTATTACGATTCTTATCACAGACTTTGCAACAGTCCTCCTCCAACTTCCATGTTTATTTTTCTTTATTGGCGTCGTCGGTCCATGTTTTTTTCTTTTTTGTTTAAGAATTCCTAGTTTGATAGCGCTCGGTGTAGTCCCACTAAAATTATATTTTAATTATTTTATTTGAAAAAAATATTAAAACATTAAATAAATTAATAAAAAAGAATTGAGAATAAGTTTGCCATTTTTATTTTGATTAGTGCTTATTTTTTCAATTAATATAAAATGTTTATGTTTTGAAGCGTTTTAACATTATGTTTTGGGGTTGTATTGTTTATGTTTATGTGTGTGTGTATTAATTCAAAAAAAATAGTTTAAATCTAAAAAAACTTATTTTGCAATTTAAATTTTAAATATAAATACAAAAATGAGAGTTGAACTAATATAGCTTGAAAAAAATATACTTTAATTAAAAAAATCAAGTTTACATTTTAAACAAATATTGAACAACGATATATTTTAATTGTTTCCCATTAAGATTATATTTATATTTTAATTGTTTTATTTGAAAATAAAATAAAATATTAAAACATTAAGTAAATTAATAAAAAAGAATTGAGAATAAGTTTGTCAATTTTATTTTGGTTGGTACTTCGTTTTTTCAATTGAAACAGAATGTTTATGTTTCGAAGCTTTTCGACATTCCGTTTTGGGGTTGTATTTATATATAAAAAAAATAGTTCAAATCCAAAAAAAAAGTGTGCAATTTAAATTTTAAACATAAGTAAAAAAAATTAGAGTTAGACTGATATAACTCGATTGACTTGATGAGTTCAAAGATAGCATGAAAAAACAATAAAAATATAGCTTAACTAAAAAAAAATCAAGTTGACATTTAAAAAAAAATATTGATCAACGATATATTGAATAAATTCAGGTTAATCTTTCAAATGTGTGATCTATATTATTACACAAAGATAACTTTAAATAAAACAAATCAAATCAAATTATAAAGTTCAATTCATAACAAAGTCTTTGTTGAATAATGAAATTAATAAAAAAAATTAATTTAAAAAAAAGATACAATAAAATGATATTTCTGAATAAAATTATGAATATATATAGCATCATCAATCTCGCAATATTGTTACATTCTCTAATTGTCTGAAATTTTAACATAATATATATAAAATATGTCAAGAGAATTCTCTTAAAATTTTATCTCAATCTAATAATCGGATTAAGAGATATGATTGATATTGTAAAACTATTTATTATTTAAAAAATATTATTTGGACGGAACAAAACAAATAGAACAAAATCGAAACATTTCAGCAAAAATTTGAGTGGAATTTCCAAAATATACCAAAAGTATGAGCAAGATAAAATTTACTACTGTTTGTTATGTTTTTTTGAATTGAAACAAAATGACCATGAAACATAATTGACAACCATGATTGAGAAGGCTTGGTGAAGCAAGTATAGACATGCATGTAACAAAGAAATAATATTATAAAAAAATATTTAAAACATATTTATGCTTTGGCTTCGTTAAAAAATTATTTGTTTTTACAATAAAATTGTATTTAAAAAAAAAGTATTCTTTTATTTTTGTTATCATTATGTGATATTTTGATGTTAAAAAATAAATTTTGAAAAATAAATAAATTTTATTTTATATATTTTCAAATAAAAAGCATATGGATAAAAACTTATTTCAATATTATTTTATAATAAATTTATTTAGATTCTTATTTTTTTAACAAGATATGTTTTTATTTTTCATGCATCTATTTTATCTTTTCTCAGACATGGTGCATTGTTTTACTTGTAAAAAATATATTGTAATGAGTTTTATAGTCTAAATCTTTTACTTGTATATTATTTTTAATTTGATGCATGTTTTACTGTTTAATTTATAATGTTTTTACTTATATTTTTAAACTTGAATAATGTACGGGACATTATTTTAACATTTTATTTAAAAAGCTAAAACTTTTTTA
This sequence comes from Salix exigua, assembly GCA_032356905.1. NCBI lineage: Eukaryota > Viridiplantae > Streptophyta > Magnoliopsida > Malpighiales > Salicaceae > Salix > Salix exigua. Next base: position 519,359 of record CM063589.1, on the reverse strand, counting down.
TCAAATTCTACCAATGAACTATTGTCAACATGTAGACGAGTGTGCATTATGTTCGTCATCTATACTTCCAATAAAACCAACATAACCTTTTATTTCCTTCTCTTTCCCATCACATCTCAAGAAGCGACACCGCATATTATGCTAGTGTCTTTTTCTCTCTCAATAATTGTTTTATGGAAGTAGGTGTACACCCCACCAGATAAATGGTAGTTAAGAGTGAAACAAGTCATAGAAATTCATATTCGGGTACAGAAGACAAGTATATTGTGTCTTGGTCCGCCTTATTTTTTAAATAATTACTCACCCAAATATGATCGCTCTTCAAGAAGAGAACAATCTTAAAAGAGGTTAGAAAAAATCAATAAGGGAAAACTTAGAAAAGTCTGTGTAGTCATCCAAGGTAAAGAGTTTGTTTGATATCCTTCGCTCATGTCGTCTCCTATTATCATAGACACATAAAAAAATATTATTTTTTTATAGTGACAAATGGCATGACAGGGATGACTAATATCTCACAGAAGGAAATTGAAAGGCTAATAGCTAAGGATTATTTTCATCAGTTTTTAAAGAGGGATTTTCATCTCAAGTAGAATAAATAAGAGTATGCTTAATCTATTACAATTTTACTAGAGATAAACATAATAATAGAGAAAGAAAAAATATTTTTTACTACGAAAATAAAAAATTATAAGAAACATGTTTAGACCACTGGATCACGCCAATAGTTTTTACTCCAAAAGATGAAGAAAGAGTAACTTTTCCCATATAAAGACATTCTCGTCATTGCCATCAATATCTCTAATCCTATAATGCATCATGTGTTAGTAGATGATGACAATAAAACTAATATTCTCTCTGCATAAGTCACACTCAAAATGGGGATTCCATCTTTAAACTAACACTAATAAAGACTTTTTTATATTGAAATAAAAAGCCCGAATGTGTTAGTGAAAACACCTTAAAATTACCTATTATGGTAGCATTCCCCTAAGACGTGTTTTTTTTCAACAAAAATTCATGATGATTAAGGTGATATTAGCTTCACACACACACACACACACACACACACAACTTCAAATCAATGATGTCATCAATACCCATGTGCCACCACTCGCTTAAAAGGCAACAATTAAATGATATCAAACCAGCAATGGTCTTCAAAAGAAATAATATAAATTAGAATCAAGGTTGTTACACAACTAAAGGATTTTTGTTCAGGGTGATATGAACAAACTATCAAAAAATAGGATCCACATTGACACCAATATAATAACAATCATTAATAAAGTTATTATAGATCCAAAGGTTAAATTTCACACCAAATACACCAAATATGTTAGGCATTTATCCTAAGATAACCACCCACGAGTTAAAGATAGATTCAAATACTCATCTGGTTTCTCAAGAAGAAAAAAATTAAAAGAAGAATGATAAAGAAACCATGACTCAAGAAGTAGATACACTTTTGGCCACTGGTTTCAACAAAAAAAATATTATACCCAACCTGATTGGTAAATATAGTTATGGTCAAGAAGGGTAGTGACAAGTGGCGTATGTGAATTTCACTAACTTAAACAAAATCTACTCAAAAGATAGTTGATAATTTTTACCGTGAGTTTTGAATTCTTAACCTAATTAGAAGTGAACTCGGGATACTATCAAAAACCTATACATCCTAAAGATAAGGAGAAAAAAGATTTTATAATTCATGCAAAGATTTATTATTACAGAGCAATACCATTAGGGTTAAAGAATATAGGGGCAATATATTAGCAAATATTTAACCAAATTTTCAAAAATAAGTTGTGAAGGATCATAAATAGATATATGTATGACATGTTAGTTAAAAGTTTGAATTTTAAGCAACATCTTATGGACTTTAAAAAAGTCTTTATTGTCTTGAGTCAATACTAAATGAAACTTAACCTTTTCAATTGCATTTTTTCCATTTAATAAGAAATTTGTATGTTTTCTTGTAAGCTCCAAGGGAATCAAGTAAAATCCATAAAAAAAATTTAGACCACACTATATATGATGTCTTACAGATTATGAAAGAAGTACAATGTCTTACAAGGTGATTGGTTGCTCTCAAGAAATTCATTGTTAACTTGTGGAAGCCTATTCTATCCTCTCTTTTTTCAAGATATTGAGAAAAATAATCAACTTTTAACGAATAAGGATTGTCAAAAAACTTATGAAAAGCTTAAGTTTCATTTTTTCTCCTTTAAAATTCTATTTCAACCAAAAAAGGATAAAAATCTATTTCTCTACCTAGGGGTGGAACATTTAATGGTAAGTTCAATTCTAGTAAGAAAAGAGAAGGCATACAATAACTTATGTATTACTTCAACTAAACTCTTCATGATGCAAAAACAAGATAATTAAAGGTGGAGAAAGTAACTTTATCGTTGGTGACGCGACTCTAAAAAGTTGAAACCATATTTTCAAGTTGATCAAGTAAATTTTTTGGAAAACCACTTATAAAGACAAATTCTTCACGAGCCAGGATTATTCAAGCGCCTAATTAAATGAGCTATAAAGCTAAGAGAGTTTAGGCTTTAATAGAAACTTTATCCAATAATACAAGGTCAAACTTTAACAGATGTCATTGTTAATTATTGTTTTATAGTGCATAAACACCTTTAATCATCCATTTTAACCTAGATCAGAAACATTAATGGGATCATCCTCTCTTGAAAATTACATGTAGATTGTGCTTCCAATATAAATGAAAATGGAGTTAGGATAACACTCACAAGTTTTTAACAACAAGTATTGAAGTATGAAATACCATCAACTTAGCAAAACATGACGTTTTTTTACCTAGACTACATCTTGTAGAGGTTTTGGTAATGATCATATCGATCTTCCATTTCAAAGGTAATGATTTCCTTATATCTATAAATGTGCACAAGGTCTCTTACCATATTATTAACTATATGTAAGTGATATTTGCTCTTCATTAATGTCATAAAGAATAAAAAAGTTTCCAATCATTTCTTTATTTGAAAACAAAAAGGTATAAAGGTTATAAATACTCCTTAAACCACTCAAGTAGAAGGTTCAAAACTTCTTCAACACTAAATAATTTGACAGATTTGTCGAAAGTATAAAAGGGAAGTCAAACATGCTCTCCTATAAACTAGGATCTAGTGATAATACCTATTTATGTATTGTTAATAACTATCATAATATAGAATTGAAGATATATATATCCTAGATTTTATTCAGAAACAAAGTGAGAATCACAAAATTTTCCACATGTCCGAAAATCATGTGGAATATCTGTCCAAAACTGAGAAAATCACGTCTAGAAACACTACAAAAGAAACCAGACAACAGGAGAATTCCATAATTTAAAGTCCTACATACTGAATGGATAAAACTATTTGAAATAGTCACAAATAGTAAAAACCTTTCTCAAAAGAAGAGGAAAGATTAGTCATTTGACGAACAATCCTCCAAGTCCAGAATACCCAAAGTTCATATTATGGCATGATTATGTCATGACTATGGAATTCTATAATGCTAGAAGTCTGTGGGCTTTACATGTTCCTAAATACAGCTAAAGATGTATGAGATGTAGCGAGACAAACTTATTCTAAGATAAATGACTTTAATCTATGAGATTAAGACCAAACTTTTGATGACCAAACAAGGTAATATGATGGTTATTGAATATTACATCTTTATGAAAAGCTTCTGGTTGGAATTAGATTACTATCAGGATTTTAAAATGAATTGTAGTGATGATGCTGCAATTTTAAAAAATATGTGGAGGGAAGAGACATTTGAATTCCTTGCAGGATTAATATAGAGTTTGATCAAGTGAGAGTCCAAATACTAGGAAATGAATATATGCCCTCACTTAATGAAGTTTTCTCCCTGATAAGAGCAAAAGAAAGAAGAAGAATTGTGATGATTGAGACCACTAATACAAAAGGATCTGCTATGATGATAACTCATAGAAGAAACTTAAGTGGTTTTAGTAGGAACTACAATGATGTCTAGAATGATGCAAAGAGAGTGAAGGTTGACGGGATACAATTCCTTAAAGATGGGCAATTTTGTAACTACTACAAGAAAATAGGTCATACAAAGGAGACATGCTGGAAACTGCATGGAAAACCATGTAGGATGGGCTGTAATGGAGGATTCAGATGAAATTAGTCAAGAGGACATGCACACTTAGAAAATACGGAAGAATCAACCTCTGAGTCCAACACCCCAGAGGTATGAGGATTCAACAAATAGAAGATTGGATGCCTAAGATCCTTTCTCAACACAGCACATTGGAGAAACCATTTGGGTCATGCTCTTTTACTCAAAATGATAAAATTCTAATTTCTCATGTATTTAGTGCCTCAAATCAGAGTCATTCTAGCACCGAGGTCATTAACTCAGATGCAACAGGTCATATGACCTACTTTGCAGATATACTCTCAAATCTTATCAAACTTGTCATAGCAGTAAGAAAATCACAATGGTTGATGGATATGTAACCATAGTTGCAGGCCAAGAAACGATCTCTTTAATCCCTCATTTACATTTAAAAGAGTATTACATGTTCTTGATCTCACTACAAACTTATTGTCTATTCGAAAACCCATTCAAGACATAAATTATAGTGTAACTTTCTTCCTTGACCACTGCATATTTTAAGACCTAGATATGAGAAGGAGGATAAGGCAGACTGGAGTTAAGGATGGGTCGTACATGCTTGAAATGCAAGGCAACAGTAGTAACTCTCCTTTTCTATTATTTATTTCAATAAATTCAAAAACAAATCTTAAGACATCTATCTATTAAGACTTTTAGGAACATATTTCCATCTTTATTTGAAAATCTTGATATCGAACACTTTCATTGTAAAATCTGAGTTTGCAAAGCACCTAGAGTGCCTTTTCTTTCAAGTGAATCAAGGTCTATGTCTCTATTTTCATAATCCATTCTAAAATATGGGGGCCATATAACATCCCTAATATTTCAGGAGCAAAAAGTTTTGTATCATTTATTGATGATTACACTAGAATGAATTGGGTTTACCTAATTAAAAAAAAAATTGATGTAAGTCACATTATGTCAAACTTTACTGCTACGATAAGGAAACAATGTGGGGTTAACATTAAGGGTTTTAGAACTGATAATGTTAAAGACTACTTTAATCAAAATCTATCACGATACTTAACTGATAATATCAAAGACTACTTTAATCAAAATCTATCACAATACTTTGACAAAGGAATTATTCATCAATCATCTTGTGTAAACACTCCCCAACAGAATGGTTTAGCAATAAGAAAAAACATTTATTAACTTGAAAGTGTCAGGACTTTATTTTTCTAGCATGAAGTTCCAAAAAAATATTAGGGAGAAGCTATGTTAACCCCTAACTATTTGATAAATAAAATATCTTCAAGAGTTATTGGCTTCAAAAGTCCTTTAAACTATTTGTCAGAATCCTTTCCAAAGAATAATTTTTATTCTAAACTTCCTCCAAAGATCTTTGGACATGTCTCCTATGTTCACATTTATAAACATCAAAGAGACAAACTTGATGTTATGGCTCTTGCGTGCATTTTTTTATAGGATATTCTATCACACAAAAGGGTTACAATTGTAATCATCCTTTTTCAAAAAGATTCATGTCAAAAGATGTTGGTTTCAATTAAAATCAGTTTTGCTTCAACACCTCTTCTCTTCAAGGAGGAAAATATAAAAGAGAAGATTATTAATTTTACTGATTTTGACATGTTTTCATTCCCTTGTCTGCCTAGACAACAATCACCTTCTATTATACAAACATGTGAGCCTCCAAGCATTACAACTCTAAAGGGAGAAACTACTGCTAACGGACCTCTGCAGGTATATAAAAGAAGTGTACAACCTAAACTAGCTCTATTGCAAGCCCAAGAATCTGAACTTGGACAAGGTAATGAACTTTCTCCAAATCTTTATCAACCGATTGTTATTAGAAAAAGGAAAAGAGAATGCAATAAGAATCCCTTATATCCCATAACTAATTATATTTCATTTCATAAGTTCACACCATCACATAAAGCCTTCCTTTAAAAGATAAACATCATACCTATTCCAAAAACCTTACATGAGGCCTTAAGAAATAAGAAGTGAAAAATTGTCATAAGAGAATAGATGAATGCACTAGAGAGGAATCAAACATGGGACTGTTGAATTACCAAAAGAAAAGAAAATAGTAGGGTGTAAGGGGGTGTATGCCCTAAAATACAAAACTAATGGCAACCTAGAAAGGTATAAAATCAGGTTGATTGCAAAGGGTTTACACAAACATTTGGGATAGACTATCAAGAGACATTTGCTCTTGTTGCTAGGATGAAAACCATACGAATTATGTTTTCTTTATCTGCAAATCTTAGATGGTATATGTAGCAATATGATGTCAAGAATGCTTTCTTTCATGGAGAATTGGAAGAAGTGTGCATGGATCCACCACCGAGGTTTAGTCATTCCTTACTGGCTAATCAAGTATACAGGCTAAAAACGGTACTCAATGGCTTGAAACAGTCTCCTAGAGCATGGTTTGGAAGGTTCACTAAAGCCATGATTCTTAAGGGATATCAGCAGAGTCAAGGAGATCATTCTTTGTTCATCAAACACTCTAATTCAAAGGAAGTAACTATTCTAATTGTCTATATTGATGATATCATAATAACAGGAGATGACTTTATGGAAAGAGATAAGTTAAGGAAAAGGTTGTTTGTAGAATTTAAAATCAAAGAATTGGGAAGGTTGAAATACTTCATTGGCATAGAAATGGCTCATTCAGAAGAGAAAAAATGATTTTTATCTCTCAACAGAAGTACATCCTGGATCTTCTAAAAGAAACATGGTGGATTACAGAACATATGAGACACCTATTGATCTAAGGCATAGACTTGATGATGAAGAGGGAGCCACGATTGACAAAGACCAATATTAAAGGTTGGCTGGTAAGTTGATCTACTTAGCTCACACTAGAAAAGACATTCCTCATGTTATGAGTGTAGTGAACCAGTTTATGCACAATCCAAATGATTCACACCTTCAGGCAATATACAGACTCCTCAGGTACTTGAAGACTACCCCTGGAAAGGGGAATTATATATAAAAAAACATGGTAAACTGGAACTAGAGTGCTACACAGATACAGACTATGCAAGTGCCTTAGCATATAGAAGATCAACTTTAGGATATTGTACACTATTAGGGGGAAATCTTGTGACATGGAGAAGCAAAAAACAGAATGTTGTTTCAAGATCAAGTGCAGAAGCAGAATTTTGATTAATGACACTTGGAATTTGTGAGTTATTATGGATGAAGATTATCCTAGAAAACTTAAGAATTGAGTGGGAAGGACCAATGAAGTTGTATTGTGACAACAAGTATGTCATATCAATAGCACACAATCCAGAACAACATGATAAAACTAAGCATGTGGAGGTTGACAAACACTTCATCAATGAATATTAAAGAGTTGACTAATATGCACTCCTTATGCCTACCGGGGAACAACTTGCAGATATACTCACTAAATGAGTTCAAAGTACTACATTCAAGAACACACTGGACAAGCTTGGAATAAAAGATCTCCTCTATCCAGCTTGAGGGGAAGTATTAAATGTATTAAATGTTGGCAGATTTGTAGGAAGCATAGAAGGGAAGTCAAATATGCCCTCCTATAAACTAGGATCTAATAATAATTTCTATTTATGTATAGCTAATAACTATCCTAATATAGAATTGTAGATGGTGTATACATCCTGGGTTTTATTCAGAAATAAAGTGAGAATCATAGAATTTTCCACAATATTAATTAGTCATTATCCATACACAACATAAACTTTACTTCAATATTCTAGATTTTTGGAACATCATCAACATGCAACAATTATATTAGTGATTGTTTGTTTTAGTGCTTACAAGACCATCATTTAGCTTTGTGCAAGTGTTCGTCATGGTGTCAGGAAAGAGATGCAAATTGATTTTTATTTTGTCTAAGTTAAATAATGACCCTCGTTACTTGCAGAATATGCATGAGTATAATGGTGTTAATGCAGTCTCCATAATTTATTGAGTTGGAAGTGGATTTCGATTCAATCATTTAGTGGAGCTACTTACATGAACACTGGAGCTAATGGACAGGTAATTCCACAGCTCTAATCTAAAAGTATTGTGTAAAGAGGTTGACTTTCTTTCTCTTACTGAATGAATGAGACTGTTAAGAGTATCGTGCATCTTTTGTTTTGCATAAGCTCTGTAAGTATTAAGGAGGTATTTCAAATCATACCTGGGGAATAGCTATACAAATATCATGAATTTGTTTGTTTTGCATAAGCTCAAGGACGTCATTCAAATGGCTATAAGTTATTAAAGCAACATTCTGAATAAGGAGGCCATTCATATGCTGGCTATACATGTTTTTGTAAAGAATGAGTGTCAGCTTTTCACTGGAACAAGACCAAAAAGTTTCTGATGACTATCAAAAAATTTCATTGGCTCTACATGAAATTAACATATCTCATCCTATTACCAGGTCTAGCTATCATTTGATAGGTCTAAAGAAGAGTTATTATTTACTACTTTTTCCTCTCTTTAAATCTTTGATTTTGACTTTCCTTTCTTCTCTAAATAGAGGGATGTTGCCTGTTTCTATTCTTGAAATTTTCAACACCATATAGTAGGGACCAAAAGCTGATGCCACAATCATGAATTTGTAAATAGTTAAGAGTCATGCACAATAGTGCCACAATACCACAATGTGCATGTATAAACATTTGATGATGAGGACTTGTATAAACAATTCACTGATTTTTCAATACCTTCATTGCTAATAAAATTCAATATAAAAATTTTCCGGTTAAATACTTTTGCAGTTAACATTAACACGAGTTGTCATGGGGAGGAGCTGGTCAAGTTATCTAACCCCCTGTTTCAATTTCCAACTCTGCTCATTTAACCACTAGCATTTAGTACATCCTATTCCAATCTAAAAGCTCATCTAACGATACTATGAGTGTGTATCTAAAAGCCAATCTAACGATATCATGAGTGTGTATGCTGCAATTTGCTTCATGAATATTATTTTTGCGGAGGAGGTCCTTGTTTTTATGTTATGCTAACAGCTTTTACCACCAAACTATGGTTTTATGGTATGAAAGAACTTCACCTTCAGACAACTTGCACAAAATCTTTGAATCATTCAAAAATAATAACACTAAGCCCTTCAAACAAGAATCAGATACATAAAACCGTGCAGATTAGTATGAAAGGACAATCTCCTTATTTTCAGCATCAATACAGTGATTTCCACATGATGTTGCATTTACAATCAGGCTTTTTTTTTAGTTCACTAGCAGAGTATTTCTAAATTTTAACTTCCAAACATGCAAGAATTTCCTTTGCAGAATATGTATGACATGCATAGCTCACACATGATCATTTTAAACTAACCCCTGAAGCTATTTTAATTTTTCAGTAAAGTGTAGGTGTATGCACGTGTGTTTCATACATTGACATTTAAAGCTAGACTCATGTTTTGTGAAGCCTTAGCTTTGAAATCCACTAGGAATTAAGTGTGCAGATCACACATTACAAATCAATGATTCCATGGGCCTTATAAATCGGTAAATTTGCTACTCGTACTGCATTAGGCGTAGGGTCAATCGACCCATTGGAACTTTCAAGGCAATGCTCAAATCAAAGGCACTTAATTTCAAGGCAGTATCAACCCCCAACAAGAAAAATCCAATCCAAATCAAAGAATCTACCTCAATTTTAACATGTATCTGATATGTACGCTTTGGCTAAACCACCCCAAATTAACAAAATGTCTAGCCTATAGTTTTCGTTCAAAATATATTTCTAACAGTACATATATAAATTCTAACATTTTGCATGGTGAAGTTTGTTTCCTCCCTTGGTTGATTCACAACCTCCTTTAGAAACATGAAACTTATTGGTTTTCATAATCAGATGAAGTGATTATAGTATGTAGTTGGCATAAAAAATAGGATGGAAGTATGAACTTAAATAAGATGAATACCCAACCTCGTAAAATATTCTCAGCAACATGGAATTTGACCACAAAGGAAATGGTTCAGTTTGGAAAACATATATCAAAGGACAAGACAAAAAGATAATTACAAAGAGCTATAAAATATATTTCAACTTTAGGCTCTGTATATATGGCTTACCAAAGTTGACGGTCCTCACACGGCAAGATGTCAAAGAATAGGATGGATCTTGTTGCCTAACTTTTGATCACCAAAACTGTAATTGATGTTTGTCATCCATGGCTCAGGAAAATTCTATAGAAAATATCAATTATGATCAAAATCACAGTAGTCCCTTGTAATGCAATATCTTAAACTGTTTCGAAATCACATGATTTGGATGCTTATTGGTTCCCAATAATTCTTGGTTTGGTCATCTTCAAATCAACGTCATTCTGGTTTTAGTCCTTGTGATGCTGGGAAATGGGCGGGAGCTGCCAATTCTGCTAACTGCTTGCTCCCAAGATTGGATACAAGCTCCACAGGGATGAAAAGTTTAGGTATTAAAAATTCTTCCTCTTTAAAATTGTATAATGGTTGAAGTTTTTTTGCTTCATCATTTGCTGCCTCAGCCTCTGCAAGCAGGAGATTAGCTTCTTTAGTGTCACCCAGCTCTAAGGCAGCAAATCTTTCTGCTGTGGCAGCACCAGAAATTAAAAGCAACCTCTGGAATCTAGCCATTGCAACGTCCTTTTCCTTGGATAATATTAGTCCCTCAATAGTTTGCAATCTGTCAACAGTATCTTTAATATCTTCCTCAAGCCTCTTCAGCTCTGAAGTGGCCTTTTGCAAGTCACTCTGCAAACTGTCCTTTTCAACACCCAATGACTTCGCCTCAGCAGCTATTCGTGCAGCTTCCTTGAAGTTTCTCGCAGCAGCAGCAACTTTCTTTTCTGCCTCCAGCTCTGGGACTCTTTTATCTATGAATAAACTTCTCTGCTTTAAGGATGATATATTTTGCTGGATGCTGGACTTAGTTGACAATACCTCCTACAAATAGCACAGATAGAAAGGGAGAGTTATAATAAATGATATGGTTTCAATGAAAATTTTGAAACATGTTGTAAACTGAATTGGAAAATGATCAGCTTGGACATGTCAATATCTGATCATGGAAAAATACTTCCTCTGGCTGAAATTTTCATTGGACAATAAAGTGAAATGAAGTGCCAGCCAGGTGGATTCTATACATGTGGACAACCTCTTCTACTTAAAAAAACTAGTGTTAGCCACATCAGTATAAATTTTTGTATGGATTACATAGCTCATGCAGTCTTCTGATACATGAACATACTGGCTTAGACAACTCTACGCCCAAGTAAAATTCCAAATTTTCCCATCAGCTAAAATGATTCTGAAGATTTTTTTTTTGGCTCCCCAGGATAGATCCATGAACTCAGCAATCTTGGTATAATTTTTTCAGTGAAGAAGTCATTTAGAAAGAGAATCTTTATTCTAACCAACTATAGTATACTTGATAAACCATGCAAGACTAGTAGAGGGACCTTCTGTAATATTTCAACAACTTGGTCATATTCAATTTACAAAAAATAATGCATGAATCTGGAAAGACTAGATTGTCACAGATTGCTCAAGTAGAAAAGCCCAAGATTTATCTTTTGTAAGTAGACATGCTTGCACAGAAATCTAACACCCTTAGAAAATAAATAAATAAAGAGATCTACTTGTTTGCATGCATTTTTGGAAGAAAGAAACATGAAAAACATGAAATATTTCGAATGTAAAACCCACCTGCAGGGAACCTCTTGCAGCAGAAACTTCCTGTTGGAGCATCTGTACTTCCAAGGCAAGCTCCTCCTCGGTCTTTGCCAGCCTCAACTTTTCTTCCCTGGATTTCAAAATGGACGACTTGAGGCTTTTTCTCAGCACAACAACTTCTTGGTAGACTTTTGCTTCATCTTCTGAAACCCTGACAAATTCCCTTAGCTTAGCCCCACGTTCTTCCTCTTCGATAAGTAACCTATCAATTTCCTTTCTTTTTGTCGATAATGCTTCACTCTGCAAATGCATCTGAGATAAGCGTGATTGCAAGTCATCAAACTTTGCATTAATGCTTGATTGAATCTCCTTGAAATCAGAGACCACAGCAGCAATCCTCTCGTCAACTGCTTTGATTTTAGTATCATTCTCAGCTATCTCCATTTCCTTCTGTTTGACTAAATCGAGAAGATGGTCGAGTTCCTTAGTGAGCACGTCCTTTTTCTTACTGAGAATTTCTTTCTCATTGCTATCGTCCTCGACAGAATGCTGGATGGAATCACTGACCCGCAAGCGTGCTTCATTTATGAAATGTGACTCGATATCTAATTCGATTTTCTTGGCCTCCAGGACTTGGGAGGATGAAAACCAATCATCGATTTCTTTTGAAGAAAGTATATGTGCATTCTTCAAGAATAGATCTGCATTATTTTCTGCATCCTAGGAGAAAATGAAGGAATGATTTAGGCATTAAATGCAGCGGCAGAGACGATTATTCCCTTAAGGCAGTTCTGTTAGTTGTTTTACATTTACATGGAATGGGAAAATGAAATAGAATTTTGTTTTAAAGTAACAGTAATGTGGTAGTGACCTTAGCGAAATGTCCAAGAAGTGAAGCGCATTCTTGCTCAGCAGAAATCAGGGAGTCAAGAGCATGGTACATCTGAGAGTCGATGGTATCACAGTGAGCTTCAGCGTCTTTGAGAGCAAGGAGTAGAGTTTGCTTCTCCTTCTCAGCAGCAGCAAGGCTGTCGCTAATCCTTTCAGCGGTCTCGAAATCTTCGGCCTCACAAGCAACCTCCAACTGGTGTTCTAAGTGAGTGTGATTGGCAGATGCTGAATTGAGATCCTCAGCAGCTTTTCTTCTCCTTGAGATGGAATCCTTGCGGGCGGAAGAAACAGAGGCAATCGAGAGCCGAGCAGCGTCTAGCTTCTCAGAAATCTTGGACTTAAGGTGGTCAAATTGCCACAAGGTTTCATCTTTTTTATTTTTGAATTGTGAATCTGAGAGGGAAGTGTCAATAGGGTTGGAAAAAATAGATGATGGGGATTGAGAGGCATCGTCTTCATTCTTATCAGCATCGTGGTCATCATCACCATTGTGGTTGTTGAGATCGGGAGTCACAGGAGGATAAGCGCGATCTCTGGCATAGCCGATCCTGAAGGAAGCTCTCCTTTTCTTTCTAGAAGAAGAAAAAAACTGAGTAGTTGGGTCAGTAACAGGAGAAGGGGAGATTGTTGGGTCAGTAACAGGAGAAGGGGAGATTGGATCGGTTTCGGGCCGGGACTGGGACTGGGACTGGGTTAGGGTTTGTAGGGAAGAGAAAAGGTTCTCATCGAGGGGCTCTGACAACTGTTGATGATGAGATGATTCCTCTGCTTCTGCTTCTGCTTCTGCTTCTACTATAGTGTTGTTGTTGTTGTTCACTGTATCATCAGATTGAGATTCTTCAGTGTGCTTAAGAGGATCTTCAACAAGTTGCTGATGAAGTTGTTCGTCGGTTAATTGATGAGAAGGTGTAAACAAGACCATTCCCTCAAACAGAGAATCCATGCCATCTTCCTCCTCCTCCATCATCATCGCCATTACTTCTCCAAAACTATTCAGAATTCCTTTCCTCTTTCTTAACCCAGTCTTCTCTTCACAGTTCACACTACTCGCCAATGCTTGGACTCCCTCTCCTCCTCTTCTAAAACGATCCGTGTGTTTCCTTCTTGCCTCTTTCTTATTACCCGCTCTAATTTGTGGGCTCAGCCCTCTCGCGTGCAGTGTTCTAATGGCTCACTTCCTACTAAAACGTAACGCTATGAATGGGCCCTTATGGACCTTGCCCTTGATCGATTAAAAGGCTTCTCGGTGCTGTTGTAGTCTTGTAGAGGCAATGGCCTGATCTGGATGGAAAAACAAATAATTATCAACAAAGCATTCAAATTAAAGAAAAAGGTAAACCAAGCTAATGAAGAAAGTAAACCTTCATGGTTTTTCATTGTAAAAGGAACACAGTTTGAATTATAATATTATAATTATTTTTTTCTAAGAGTTAGAGTTAAAACTTTAACTCTTAGATTCGGTGGCATTTTAGCCTTTTCCATTGGAACGATAGGCATTCTCTGATTGTGGGGGGTACTTCAGTTTTTTCCTGAATTTTGGTGCAATAAAACTATAATTTTACCCCTACTAGCAGGCAACAAATAATTGATTGACTAGGGGTATTTTCAAGTTGATTTTTAGGTAATTTTATCTTTTTTATCATTTTTTCCACAAAAAATTGTTGGCGCGTTCCCAGACATGCTAACAGTTTTCTTCCTTATGCTCACTTCAGGTGGAGTGTGTGATATCGTGCTACCATGAAAAATATTCATTCGGTATCTCACCAGATACGCTATAATATTCTCTTTCACATGGTGGTGTGCATGTCATCTCACGGTGCCTGAAAACATGATGGTAGTTGGTTATTTTTTTTTTCTCCATTTTCTCTCTCCAACAATCTATATTACATGGAAGTCCTCTTGGTTTATGTTTTTTTTCAATTCAGTTCCTTCCTCTTTTAATTGTTTTGTTTGATCTTGATTTATGTTATATAAATTTTGATTTGTTTCAATTTTATACTTTAATTGAAATTGAGTGTATATTTTGATTTTATTTTTGTCTTTATTCTTTTGATTTTGTGTTTGGTTTTAAATCCCTTATTTTTATCAGTATAGAAGTTTGGATTTTTATTCGGTTTTGTCCTTCCATTGAAATTGATCATATATTGTTTTATTTATTTATTTAGACCCTTATTCTTTTAATTTTTTATTTGATTTTAATTTCTTTATTTTTTTATCCTTCTAAAACAGTCTCTATATTTTTTCATGTTTATATATATATGCTCTTAGTTTTGGTTTTTAATTTTTATTATTTTGTCTTCTATCGAGGTTGTGTTTTTATTCAATCTAGTTCTAAAATTTTAATTTATGTTAGTGATCATTTTAAAATTGATATTTTTTCCTTTGTTCTTATTTTCTTTTTCTTTTTATTCACTCTTCAAGTCAAGTGATATTTTAAGCAAATAATATATTTTTATTTATCATTTATTATTTTGTTTGCTCTTTTGTTAAAGTTTTTAAGTTTTTTTTATTCTTCAAGGTGATTTTGTTATTTTTATTCTTTACACAATAAAATTAATAATTTTAGTTTTTTTATTTCTTAATCTTTTGTTATTTTTTAGGGTAATTTAATAAATTTTATTGTTTTAGCAGTAATAATAATAATTTTAGATATTATAATCATGGTAATAATAGTGACATTACTAATTATAATATAATAACAATGGTAATTTATTGTAATGATTATAGTGCTTGTAATGTTAATAATTATGACTTTCATGATAATAATAAACAATAATGCATAAAAGAATATTAATAATGACAAAGACAATTATAATAATGATAGCAATAATGATAATAATATTAATTATAACTTAGATGATATTAATAAAAATATCAAAGAAGAAGGTAAACCTAGCCAGAATAGTGCTAGAATTTTTAACATGTAAAAAAAATATTAATGGTGCTAGATTATTTTTATGATGCTATATATCTAAGTGAAATAATCAACCTAGATATAATTTTCATTAGGTGATGTAAAAAAAAACTAATTATAGGATGATTTTTTGTGTTTAATACTAATGTTAAATAATATATTTTTAAAAAAGGTGAAAAATAAAAATAAAACATGGAGTTACAAGGAGTTGCAAAACATAATTCTTAATAAATACAATAAATTAATTCAATTATTATTATTATTATTATTCTTATGATTGAAGGCAAAACAAATATTATCATCATAAAAAAATATTATTTGATTTGAAGAACAAATAAAAAAAGTTAAATGACAAAAGCAAAATTTGTACTATTACCATTATAAATATAATTACTATAATCGCTTGTATTATAATAAAATTTGTTGTTTAATACTTTTTTGTTTAAAAATTCTAAAACAATTAAAAAAAATATTGATCCAAAAATATTTTCAAATAATTAATCTGGGATATTAAATTTAAAACATTGTATGTATAGAAGTTCAAAACTTAATTCTTAATAAATACAAGACCGAATGATAAATTACTTGAATTAGTATTTTCATCATCATCATTATTATTATTATTATTATTATTATTATTATTATTGAATGTAAAATCAAAAACAATATTAGCAACATTGAAAAAAAAATATTGATATAAAGAACAAATGAAAATATTTGAAGAACAAAATTAAGTTTATAATCATTATGAGACTTTACTAGACTATTGAACATAATCTAAGTTAATGTGTTATTTTTTTTCTTGTTTGCCTTAAAAAAAACCTTTTGATTATTTAGTTTTTTAAAAATATTAATTTTATTATGGATAAGGTGTTGGAAATAATGATAAAAAAATATTTTTTAAGTATTTTTTTAAAATATATTAGGCTAATTATATATTTCAATATTTGTTTAATATCAACGTATTAATATATATATATATATATATATATGATGAATAAAGATTTTTTTATCTCAAATTAATTTCATCTTAGTGTTCTGAAATACTTTTAATATACTAACATCAAAAACAAATCTTCAAAAATAAAAAAAATATTTTAATTTATTCTTAAATAAAAATCACTTTAAAATAGAAAAAAAAAATGAAAAACAAACACACAGAGATAAAAAAAAAATCACTAATAGCTTAACATTCACTATGTGTGCATCAAAGCTAAACTTACTTTATTTTATAATACAAGCTACATTTAATATAAAGATAAATAAAAAAAATTAAGAGTCAAAACTAAAAGTATAGATATATAGATATGAACAAAAACTAAAAATTATCACAAAAGAATAAAAAAAATAAAAGCATAAAACTAAACCAAAAAAATAAAAAAATAAGGACCAAAATGCATGATACAAAAATACATATGTTGAAACGAGACAAGAATAATTTCTCCCTACAATAGAGTGCATGGCAAATGGCTAGTAATAACATATAACATGGCAAGTCTTTTGAGGAAGAAAAAAAGAAGAAGGATGATGATAAGTTTTTTGGTGGATATATATACTATTAACTAGCCACTAACCCGCGCTTTAATGTGACTAGAACTATATTTTATCAACGCAAAAAAAAAAGAATTTAAACTAATATAAATTTATTTTTTAGCAGGTTTCAACAAAATCACTAGTATAGAATTATTATCCTCATTAAAAAAAATTAGATACCTAAATTGTTGAATTCACTGTATTAAGATTAATTCATTTTATATTTTAATTTAAATTAAACACAACAATAAAATATAAATTGTGAAAACACCTTCAATAACCAAATAACAAAACTAAGTAATCAATTTTCTATCTGTAAAAAAAAACATTATTGAAAAATCATCACTACATCATCATCATCATCATGATTATAATAGTGAAAATTATTATCAATATTACTGCCCCAACAATTAAAATAATTAAATTGCCCTAAAGAATAAAAGAATAAAATATTTTTACAAAAAAAGAGCAGGAAAACAATAAAAAAATCACTAAAATTATCATTATTATTGTGCAAACAATATCTCAAATAATAATTAAAAAAAACTTTAACAAAAGAGCAAACAAGAACAACACGAAAAAAAAAGACAAAACTAACATTACAATAATGGGCATAAAAAATTATTTGATCTGAAAAACATATAAAAATAACATAAAACACCAAAAAAAAATAACAAAGGAAAAAAAGAAGAGATTTGAATTTTAAAATGATCACCAACATCAATTAAAATTTCATGCTCGAACCGAATAAAAATAAGACCCCAACAAAAAAAAAACTAAAAGTATAGATGCATAAATATAGATAAAAAAATAAACATTGTCTAAGAAAGGCCGAAAAAACTAAAAGAATTAATACTAAATAAAAAAATTAAAATAATAAGGACTGAAAATGAATAACAATATATATATATATATAATTAATTCTAATTAATGGATAAAATTGAAACAAATCAAAACATTACAAAAAAAAAAGAGATTAAAAGATATAGCAGGCTTGTACACTTTGATGACATGGCGTTCATAAAAGAAAAGGTATTAGTATATACATATGACCGATATGTGTCTACGGTGGAGCAGCGGTGAAGGTGGTCTTATAATTTTTTCTTCTTATTTTCCGGGGCGACGACACAGTAGAGATTCAATGTATTCATGAACTGCTACCTATGGAATACGTAAAAAAAAAAACTTTTTTTAAGAGGAAAAAACAAAAACAAATAATTATAATTATATTATATCAGTTTCAAATTCTCTTCACGCGGTTACTAGGTCACTTCCTTTCTGTTTACGTACCAAGCAAATTAATTAATAGGTCCACTTTTCCAGTTTCACACTGAAGCTAATTAATTCCCGCTGGCTGAATACCACGTGTACATATTATATAACATATATTAAGCAAATTAATTAATAGGTATATAACATATATTAAGCAAATTAATTAATAGGTCCACTTTTCCAGTTTCACACTGAAGCTAATTAATTCCCGCTGGCTGAATACCACGTGTACATATTATATATTAATCTGTTTATTAAATTATATTATTATGATATTGACCATTCACGCGGACGCAGATAACTGCCCTTCAATTTCTTCTTCATCAATCAAAGGATGAGCAAGAAGTTAAGGGCAAGCAATCGATTTTTAGTCATCGAATCAAGCAAAAATGATGATTAAAATTAATTATTGGAGTCGTTAGAAAGCTACCCCCCACCCGAGGGCCTCGTTCGAGTGCGCAAGTTTAAGATAGACAAAGCCAATTTTTTTAAGAAATAGGTTAGGGGTTTTTAGTTTTAATTTTGAGATGGGGAACGGGGGTGGGTTTTTATATTAATTATATAATAATAATAATAATAATAATAATAATAATAATATAATAGTTAGCATAAAAATAGGGGTATTAATTTTTAATTAATTTGATTGAATTATTTATAATGAAATGTATTTTAATTAATTATGTTTAAACTTATTGGTTATTTGTTAATGTGTTCATTTTGTTTTGTTTTTTTGAAGTTTTTCTAACACTCAAAATAATAAATAACATTAATTAACTTCAAATACAACAACCATAAAAAAATATAAATTACTTGAAAAATATATAATAAGTAGCTTAAATTTTAAATTTTAAATATTACGGTTCTTTTAATTATATTTAAATTCATTTTTTAATTTAAATATAATTAAAAAAATAATATTATTGTTATAGAGTTTTTTAAAAGTAATTATGTAATTATATAACTTGCTCCTATTAATTAATTGAATAATTAAACTACATACAAAATAATTGCACTATATTTAAATAATATAAAAAATTGCTCTCCAAAATGACTTTTAACATTGGAGTACATATCAACAAAAACAAATCATATACACACTATTTAAAGAGCCATTTTAAGAATTTACTCTCCAGGATGACTCTTGTCATTGGATTTGCCCTTACAATGGGGAGTTAAGGATTGCGTGCGAGATATCTTACTATAATTTAAAAGAGCTCCTAGTTTTGCATAATTAAATTTATTATGGTTTTAGACCTATATCATTATAGATTGTAATAATTAATTTATTATTTTACTCCTTGTGCAGAATGATTTTATTCTTGGGTTCAGGAGTATTTTTGATTTTTTACGTTTGCATGTATAGTAAATTAACCATAATACTCTCCAATAAGACAAAAATCAAGAATTGTCAGCAGGGTGTAATGGTAATTTACCCTCAAAATAAGACAAAATGGAGGAGTTACTTGTAAGAGTGTTTTTGGGGCATTGCATATTTTTTGAAAATATGTAAATACATATATGCCCTCATAAAAGATAAAATCTAAGAAAATAGTTGTAAAGGTGTTCAGGTAATTCAAGTTTTTTAATATTTAACCTCGGGATACTAGAGGCGTGTCGCCAAACTTGTATAAAGTTTTCCACTGCACATTTCCTTATGGGGACGCATGTGGTGACTTTAAGTGGTAAAAAATATCCATATGGAGTCTCACCAGATAGATTGTCCTGTCTCCTTTTACATGATGATGCACATATCATATCACAGTGGACGAAGACGTGATGGTGGCCTATTGAACTTGTTTATGATGGTTTTACATTCGTCTCTGATCTTTAAATTTTCTGGTCTGGTCCTTGTTGTTATGATATAAATTTTAATTTGTTTCAATTGTGTTCTTCCATTTATATTGATTATATAATTTGTTTATAGTTCGGTCCTTATTCTTTTAATTTCCGGATTGGTTTTAAATCCCTTACTATTTTCGGTACAGAAGTTTTAATTTGTTCAATTTTATCATTGGTTATATATTATGTCTTCATTTTAGCCCTTATACTTTTTTTATTTAACTCCTTTATTATTTTTTTTATATTTTTGAAATAGTCACTATTTTTGTCCATGCTATATATATATACTCTTAATTTTTTTTACATGTTATTATTTTCTCTTTTATTGAGGTAATTTTTTTAAACGTGGTTCTTAAATTAGATTGTGTTTTTGATAATTGGAAAATTATTATTTCTTATTATTTTCCCTTTGTTCTTTATTTTAGTTTTTTTAATTATTCTTATTTAATCTTCAAGTCAAATTATTTTTTTAGCTAATAATATTTTAGTTTTTTCTATTATTTATGCAATAATAATAATTTTACTTTTTTTTTCTTGCTTCATCTTTTTTTAAAGTTTTGGGTTATTTATTTATTCTCAGGGTGATTTAATATTTTATTTTTATTTTTCAGCAGTAATAATAATTTTATGTATTATAATCATGATAATAATAGTGACAAAATTAATCATAGTGATAATAAAAATTGTAATTTATTTTTATAATTATAGTGCTTATGGTGTTAATAATTATGGTTTTGATGGTAATAATTTTATTAATTCATAAAATAATATAAAAGGTACCAATAATGAGAAGAAATATAATAATAATAATAATAATAATAATAATTTATTTTTATTATTATTATTATTAAATAATGATGCTGATTATCGTAATGATTATTGTTGTAATAATGATAACGATTATAGCAATAATATTAAAGTATAAATTTGGGAAAATAAATGTGAATTTAGAAGGATTAAGACAAGCAAAAAAATGTTTGAAATGAATATATTTTTTTGTGGGATGGTGCAAAATAAAATCATCATCTCTTTTAGTTTACAATATAATAATAATACAACCTCAGTCTATACAAAATAACTTGCAAAAAATGTGACTAGAATTATAAGACCAAGATAATCTCATATATAAAAAACCAAATCAAATCATGAAAGCCTAATTCATAATCAATTCAATATTGATGGATAAATTTTTTTAAAAACACTAAACAATCTCAAGTCAACTAGGTTAACTAATCAAACCTGCGACTCAAGTCATGAGACCGAGTTAACCTCATAAAAATAAAACTAAAATAAATCATGGAGACTAATTCCCAATTAACTCAATATTGAAGGATGAAATTAAAAAATATCAATTCCGAAACAGGTGTGAGCATAGAAACGAACGGTGTGTCTGGCGACACGGCACACAATAAGTGGGCGATAAAAATAATAAAAAATTGGCTAATTACCAGATCACCCCTCCCTTACATGCCCGAGTTTTGTCATTTTTGAGGGACAAAATGGTTATTGCACTGCTCAATAAAATATTAAAAAATTAAAAAACCGGTTGGATGAATTAGATTGAACTGTACCGAATATGTGCAATGATAGTGGAGCCCCTGAAACCGGCGACGTTTTTTGTCTTTTTCGAGGGATAATTTCGTTAATATACTGTTCATTAATAAAAAAAAAGGACATGCACCTGAGAAGTACCGAGTCAAATATCCAATGAACATTGGTTATGGGTCCTGGTGAACAGTGAAACACCAATTTGTTTTAATTTTTTTTGTTAATTATAGAGATCGAAGATGCATTTACCTTTTCTAAAAAGAGACGCATTCTAATACTATTTTTGTATACATCACTTTAACAAATAATTTCTTATCTTTAATTTACATCTTTATTTTATCCTTTCAATAAATACATTAATATCTCTTTTATTTTTATATACTAAAATACTAATCATATACAATTTTATTGCACAACACTACATTGTACAAGCAGCGAAAGCAACCAAGGAAACCTTTTTCACCTGATTTCCCATGAAAGCAGGAACCATGCCACGAGTCCTTCCAGCTATGATCATGCAGTTTCATTCCTTAAAGCGAATATATCATACAATATCAGTTTATCACCACATGCTCATCCATCGTGCACATGGGTAAGATGGGTACATGTGTTTGAGAAGCATGCCGCACGAAATATCTGGAATGAGCTCCAAATAGGTAAATACATACACGCAAGTTTGACACGATATTTTACTTTCTACGTCGCGATCATTCGTTCAAGCCCTAGCAAAGAGCAGCTAGACACCACGTCCGGCAAAAACATAAATGGTTATATCGGAAGAAATAATTCTATGGCTTACCAAGAGCTCTTTTACTAATATATATATAATATGTGAAGTTTACAGTTCATCGCATCTTAGTTCCACTGCTAATCTCTTTCCACATACAAAGAAATAATTTAAATGAAAAGCAATAATTAATAAAAGAACATATGGTTTACAGAAATAGAACACAATTTCTAAGATTATGTGTGAGGGTGGTCAGCCGATGGAGACCGGTCCTGCGATGCCATAAATGAGGCAAAGTTGCCAACCAAGCTTATGTGAAACAAATAAAAGTACCAATATTCCCAGCCAATTGCAAGCAGGCCTACACCTTGGACTCTGCAAGTTCCACATCCTTCAGAGGCATGCTTTCCACACCCTCTTTCAGAAGTCTGATTTCCTCTTCTGTCAAACTGTTCTTTATATGAGATGTGGTCTTGGAATTCAACCTCTTTTCAGCCTCCACTGCCCAACTATAAACTATCATTCCAAGAACTGCAATAAACATCCCCATGATGTTCTTGAAAGTCAACTCGGAGTCAAAAAGGAGCCACCCCAGTGTGAGAACACAGACTGTTTTCATGTGACCTAAAACCTGGAAGGATGTAGCTGAGAATCTTCCAATGCAGAGGTACTGGCTCACATTGCAGAACACAGCTAGGGAGCATGAAAGAATTATAAACAACTGCACAAATCCAAACTGCTTATTAGCTAAAAAAATGGTGGCCAGGAAGTTCCAGAGTACAAATGATGCTGTGAAGCACAAATAAATCCTTTGACTAGAATAGGGATGGGATTAAAGAATGAGCTTACAATGGCACCAGAAGATAGCTTATAGTTTGTGATGAATTTTCCATTGAGGAAGTAATCAATGAATGGACCAAGAATAAGGAGGGAGACAGCTTGAATTGGTGCGGTCCTGCTCAGCAACTCGAAAGATCCAATTGAGTACTTCTTCTGCAAGGAACCGATAGTCTGCTCCGCAAAGAAAAATGAAATAAATGAAAAATTTGTTCCACAAACATAATCAAGATGTAACGCTGTATTTTGGGACAAAGTGCTTTGATACCATGTTCATCAGACTACATTCCATACCTTCATTCAGTATCAATAATCTCAGTATCATGGCTTGAAAACAGTTAATAGAGAGGGCTATGACTCTTGCACATTGTGCAGGTTTTCTTTCAAACCCTTAAGCAAAAAGTTTTTTCCACCTTTGTTGAAGCTCTTCAAGTTAGCCCACAGTGTTAGAAACAACCCAGCATATTAGTTCATGAGAACGTGCCTGCTCCCCTCTCCCCCTCACTTTATCAGAACCGAAGTCAATTTTTTAAGCACATCTACAAATGTTTTATTGGCATGTGTATGGGAAGAAATCCGTATCAAAAGGTTTTGATTCCGTATTTACTAATCATTAGAATCCTTGACCCTATCTCACAGTTAGTGCATTCCAGGAATTCATTTCCCACAAGAAGCATCTAGATATAGGCTAAATCAAATCATTCACATGATCTAAAAAACATCGAGGTTCAAATGTCATGAATTTGTGCTTTTAAAAGAGAGTGCATGAAGAATAGGATGGGAGTTGCAGGGAAAAGGGAATACAGGTATTTAGCAATAAAGAGAAAGGATTGCTAAAAAATACTCACAATCTGTTGCAATGAGGTAGACAAAACAGCTAAACAGGCGCATATAAAACCTTTGGCATTAACCTTGACATCAGTGACAGTGCAAACACCAACACCTACGACCACAACAAGAACAGATAACTTGACTTCCTTGGAGTATTGCTTACTGTGAAGGATCCACTCCATTATGCAAACCACTGGGATCATGCTAAGCTTAGAAATCTGAACCATGCACCAATTAATTGATTAGTTTAGCAATGGTGAAAAAAGAAAAATATACTAGTAATGGTAGATGTGTGAATATGCGAGGCTCTAGAGTGCTAATTAAAAAGATTAAAAAAAATCAAGTAGATCTGGTTAGTTGTTGGGTTGAGAATAATAATAATAATAAAACCCAGTTAATTGAGAGACATACTTGGTAGAATCCGACAGAGTTAAGCATGAGACTCAAGTTCATGCCAGTGATGGAGACATTGGCAACAACGGAGAACCAGAGGAGCTCCCACATAGGGACGTGCTTTGATACAGAGAGACCAGTTGCATTCGAAACGAGGCCGACAAGAGCCGTTACAGTAAAGTGGAAGCCCGTTAGGGTTGTGGCTGCAATGAAAAGAAAGAAAGAAAGAAAGAAAACGATTACTTATTGATTCTACAGATGAATCCAATCAATTGTTAATTATCACTGTGAGATTGAATTATGAGATCTAGGGAGAGAGATAGTTATAATAATACCAAAGCCGAAAGCATAACCGGTGGCAGACATGAGCTGCTTATTGGCCATGATAATACCGACTGAGCTGATGATGTTCATTGCCCAGGCTCCCACATCCGACACCGCCGACTTCTTGTTCTCGCTCTCCATTATTATTATTTTTCTCAGCTAATTTCGAGACTTTGATACTCTAATAAACAGATCTCCCGATTCTCAAAACGAGAATAACAGGAGAGGAGAGGAGAGGATGGGAAGACCAGAAAAAGGAAACAGCAGAGAAAGACGAGGCGATTTCCGCTTTTAAATAGTCAAGGAGAGGAAATTAACAACCGCCAATATAGAATGGACTGCAATTAGTAGGAGGGGGGAGATCTAGCATTGACTCGGTTCAACAGTAATAATTGAGGGAGGGAGGAAAGAGCAGTGGAAGAGGCAGGCAGTGTTATGTGTCCGTTTTAGACGCGGTGGTGGAGAAAGAAAACAAGTAAAGGTTTCCTTCCGTTTTTTCGTTTTCACGCACTCAGAAAGTCACCATCCCCAATCGACGTTTCCTCTCTCGCTCGTATTTTAATTAAATCATCAACTATTATTTATTATCTGACTCGGCTGGAATATCGTTATTTCTATTTAATTATCTCTGTCCTTAGCTAGAATATCGTTATTTCTAAGCTGGATCCGTCCATCGCTTCGGTTAGCTTGCCGTTTGTCAAATTTCCCTCTCCCTTTCTTTCATTAATCTCCACGAACATTTTGTTTTCCTTTACATCCATTTAATTTATATAATACCACTCTTTTCCCTCTCGTTTTTTTTCATTTCTTTTATGCGTGTCTCTGCCACACACACACACACATTCTTTTTAATCTTGCTTTCTTTAGGTCTTTTTAATAAAAAAAATGAAAAAAAATAAAAGGAGAAACATCACATACGCCCCCGGCTATTTTTTTTATTAGTTGTCTCCAAACAGTTGAGATTTTTCAATTTTCTTTTGCTAGAAATCCTTAACAAAAAAAATATTAAATTTCTACAAATATATTTTTTATTAAACATTTTGAATGCGGTTCATGATTATATATTGATGAGAATTTTAAAAGTTGACGGAAAAAGTTAATATAAAAATTTGTTTGGTTGTAAAATTTAAAGTTGACACAAGATTTTTGGTTAATGCTACTGAGAAAAAAATTCAAACGTCCTGCCTGTTTTTTCATCTTATTCTTCCTTTTTACAAAAATAAAAAAATAAAAAAAATACAAAAAAATATCTCGAGTGATGGTGTGTGTTCATTCTCCACCATGCATCCCCTTTGTGATGCCATACCTAACTTCGTCTTGGATATGCCTTTTCCTCTTCCTTTCTTCTATTATCTTAAATAACTCGATGCTTTCAAATTTCGCTCTTTAATTGACTATATATAAAAGAAAATTATGTGAGGCTGCCTAAAATACTCCATTGCCACACCAGCACAGCAAGCCTTTTTTCCGTTGTCACCTATTTTGTAATTTCTGCACATGAAATGAAGGGATTCTACCATTTATTCAGGAGACAATTTCCGAATCAAGAACAATTTATTAAGCATCTTGTGCATACCATGACAAACCAAGCCCAGGCCGTCACCTGCTGTACGTCCACAACTACAGCAGTTAATGTTCAGCTGTCGTTGTGAAGAGAACTACAAGGCTAAACAAAAACATAGCAACATTTGGTTGGCACTGTCAGTCCCTTTCCTAAAATTCAGTCTATAGATATTTGTTTCTACAATTAAATAATATATCATCAACTATCCTAGCACGAGGAGAGGAGGATAAAACATGAATTAAGATTGGAGAGCAATTTACGATATTTTTATTTTATTTTCCCTTCATGCTTACCAATTAATATTATTTCTTTGAAATGGGTTCTCATATTTGTAGGAACATCATGTACACCTACCCAGACCTCTCATTTGGGGCTATGATGATACCATAAATTCCACATCGGCTAGAAGACGAGAGCTTTAGCGGCTTAAACACAAGATATACTGGAATTGTGATTGAATAATTTTATTAAGCATCGATGGTGGCTTTATATAGCCATACAGAATATATTTCATCTCACGTGACAGTTCTGTAGAACAATACCTCTTGGAAATTCCGTTCCGTTCAAAAAACCGAGACAAAACGGTATCGTTTTTATTACGGTTTTAATTTTAGTCTATTTCACAAATTCCGACAAGAATGCCTCGGTTCCGTTCCGGGTTTAAAATCTATTTTTTTTTAAAAAACACTAAAATATTTTAAATAAAAAAATTCAAATTTTAATTATGCTTGTTAAATTAATATTTTTTTTCATATATATATATATATACATATAAAATTAATTATATGTGAACAGTACCACACCGAAACGGCACGCTGGAACACTCTGAAACCGGAACGTTTTGTTTCAATTGAAAAACCAAAACGGTGACCGAAACGGTATTGACAATTATAATCGGGAGATCTATTATATAGAGGTGTGAGCACATATCATAAACCGAGAAATAATATCAATCATGTTTGCTTTATCAATACATTAATTACCAAGAAGCAAATACACCAAGTGAACACCTGAACATGAATGTACATGCGTGTAACCATATAGCATACGAAGAATTAAAAACTACAGATTAATAAAGCACTGGCCAGCCATCTAGACAAAACACAAAGAAACACCATTTACTACAGCCACCTCTCATTTCCTCGTAATGTATTATTATTTTTCTTCCATACGCACATAAATACATAAATCACACAATGCCCACCAAAGAGGGGGAGAATTGGGTTATTCCATGAATACTAAACAAATGAAAATTCAAACCTTTCCCAGTTAGATACACAACATCGGTATAGAATCTTCTAACACATGAGATCATCATTTTCCGCCCTCAGCCACTGCCTGTAGAGGAATGTCTCTGTGCACCAGGAGGTGCCGTCGGCCTTGGGAAGTTGTAGTTGAACTGAGCACCATCAGAATGTGGAGTTTCCACATAGGGGCTCTAAGATGTCCAATAACTCCATGAGCACCACAGAAAAGGAAAGGAGAGAGAAATCAGTAACAAGAGCAGGAAACAGTGAAAACTATATTAGATGAACAAGGGTGCTTTTCACAATTCCCTACCCTTCTCTTCCATTTTGTACGACGTAAATATGCTAGGGACTGTTCTGGCATTCGTTGGAGATACATTGAACATAAAAGTCCATCACATTAATTACTCCAAGTTTTCACACTTCGGTTAGGCAATAGTAACCTTAAATATACCGCATTAGCACCTGGTCACTGTCAGATGACTGTAGGTGGACAGGTTTGTTGTGTGCATGTGTGTCTCTGTAAAGTGAAAATTGTCATGCCTGTTTGATATTTTTCTATTTAGTTCTTTTTTCAAGTCAAAGGTCATCACATTGCTCACTGAAAGTCATGCCGAATAAGCTCTACAAATAGTCACAAGAGCACAATCTAACACAGAGCTTAGCCACTCCAAGTCCCACCACCCCATCTCTGAGATGGGAATCAGGCTAAAATAAAAGTCAGAATGGTCTGTCAACTTAACTTCCTTGCACCACCTTCATATAAATTAGCTCCTCGCAACATACACTTCACATATGTAGCAGCATTGTTTATGCTCATAGAATTTTCCCACGACTTGTTTAGTGCTATCTACCCAGTTTCCAATAGGCAGACATCTGCCAACCTACTCTGTTCTCAGTAGCACCATTAATTATATATATATATAAAACAATTCTCCCCCTGGTTTTTCTTCCTCTGCATACAAGCAGAAACACAAAACATAAAGAAAGCCAACTGTATCTTCACTTTATTTCTGCACCAACCAAAAGGGGCAGAAATATGAAAATGTTTACACATGAAAGCACCCTGCCTACTCAATCATGCCCTACACCAGATTCTGTAACCCTGCCTAAGTTTTCCTGATCTGTCTCACAAATTGATAGAGGAAATTTGATAAAACCACATCAGTTTGGCCATGAATCACACCTATTAAATACTGAAATGCTGAAATGCCTTGAAGCCCGGAAAAGAAGGATATACAGAAGTTGAAAAGAATCAGGCCTTTATGTGTGCGAACAGCTGGAGATGAGAAGTACCTGTGATGCCAATGTGCTATAAGATGCCTCTTCAGGACTTCTAGATTTTGGTGATGTATTGGGATAAAAAGCGTCAGAACTTGGTTCCCTTCCATTCAGTTGATGCAGAGAACCACCTCACATAGTTTCACCCTCACCTCCGTTGGCTGATTTCAACCTCTATATTCACAAAATTCTTTCAAGATTCAGACTCTTGAGGAATTAACTATTTTTATAAATGTAGAAACCATGGGTGGAAAAGTAATACCTGGAAGATTTTACCAAGAGTTTTCAAACCCTTGGCTCATGCACAAAGCTCATCTTTCTTAACACTATTGTCTTGAAGAACCTAGATTAAACCATTAATAGATTACCACCAAATAAATTGAACCCATAATCTAACTCCGCTGTAGGCAACAACCATTAATATCTATGGACTAGCAAAACAACCATCTGACAAACACGGGAAAGAGTGGTCTCAATATCAGCTACGTTAAGCTTCCACAAGGAATCAGTCATCAACTTCTTGTGGGATAGGACGTATGCTTCAAGCTCTTCTTCTGTACAATTCCCTTCTGCACTGAGCTGCCTTTTCATTTCCTCTTGTAACTGGATCAGAGCAATGGCACCTGGCAGCAACAACCACAAAAAGGGGAAAAGGCCAAACTTAGATAGCCTATAGAAGTATTTCCCATGCAGAAAACTGTTGTGCAACAAAGGGTTGAACTTTTGTTACTGACTTGAAATACATTGAGCTATTTAACGCTAAATATAGAAAACATGCATGCACACACAAGTGTGTATGAAAAGAGATCAGACGCATGCCCCATACACTGAAGATATATCAGAATTTGATACAGGTTTTGATACCTATAAACTACCCTTGAATAATGGCCCAAAAGCCTGTACGGTTTGACCAAAATGCAGATCAAGCAAGTAACCACCATACATGGTTACAAGTGTCCACCAACCTGTTGCTGCAATTACTTGGGATTTAATGAAATGGCCTTTGTTTCTAAACCACTCTGCAATGAATGGAGCACCCAGATATATTGCTTTTTTCCGAAGCTCTTTTGCTGCTTGTCTTGCATAAATGCAACCAATTGTGTTCAGCATATCAACACCATATGCTGTAAAACACAGAACAGAAACTTTTTTAAAAAAGTGTTACGCATTATGTCGAAATACAGAAGGATTCATACCTGTACAGCAAGGTATGTATTGACAGAATAGGAAACTATTCTGTACAACAAGAATCAACAGCAATTAATGGCTGCTGATATGTATTAACAGAAACACATGTCTTTATGTGTATACAGATATGTATTGACAGAAACACATGTCTTTTGATTGCTATATATAATTTGTTTTGAATATTTATTTTTCAATTCCATCTCTTAATTTAATTTTTATATGAATTTTGGTCTTTATTTTTATAATTGCTATTTTCTTTTTTCTTATCATTTTTTATTGAAATTTTTTATCTATCAAATTTGGTTCTCATTTTTTTTATTGTTACTTATTTTATTTGAAATAATTTATGAAATGTTAATTATTATTATTTTAATTTATTCACATTTCATTTTTTTTTTATTTTTTTAGATTTGATCTCTATTATTTTGATTATTATTTATTTTATTTGAGATAATTTATGAAATTATATTTTTTTTTCAATTTCATTCTCATTCAACCTTTTAATTTGTAAGATTTGTTCCTCATTATTTTAATAAACTTGAAAAAAAGTTAAAAAAATTATTTTATTAATAAATTATTTTCCAGTTCATTTTCCATAACACAAACAAATACTAGAAAATATTTTCCAGTTCATTTTCCATAACACTGCCAAACATCGGAATTCACTTTCCAGCAAACAAACGGGGCTTTAGGCCACGTGGCGCAATTCCAAATTTTTTTAAGAAACTTAAAGATGAAATCTCTTCAATGTTAAGGGAAAATTTGGTAGCTTGGGATCCACAAAAACGCTTAGTGGTTAACATTGAGAGTTGTCTTAGGGGTTTATTTAATTTTGGATTACTAGAGAGTAGTCTTGGGGGTTTATTTAATTTTGGATTACTAGTCTATAACCAGAACAGATGGGGATGGCAGAGAGTAATAGTACTTTTACAATTAAGTCTTCACTCCTAACCAGCAAGGTAGGTGCATCCTCTCCTTTTCCCTCCTATGCATCTGAAAAAAAGGAGGCTGTAATTATACCCCTTTACTCGTTGTTCCTCTCAGTCTTTACCTGCTCTCTTCCCTTCCCTCCCTGCTCATTTAGATCTAATGTTCACACTTAATACTACCACTTTCTAATAGATTCACCTTGTACTATCATTTGGTGCCGACAATCATCCTAGGAGGCAAGTAACAAAGGGTGATGCTAAATAAATAAGCTTGAAAGAGTGTAATGGGAAAGGGAAAAAAATGAATATTTCCATCCCTTAAATATCTAGTGTGGATTTCATGGGAAAAGTGTAAAAGTCAATCCTAAATGACTCTCCTGTATAAAGATAAACATCCCAAAGAGACTAAATGGATAGCTCATGAACCACTTCAGGACATGTCCATCTTATTTGAGAGTATAAATCTTTTCCAAACATTACTACTAGCAAGGAAGCATCAAATACGACTGTGATTGTTTATGATGACTTACTGTTGAAACAACGAGGTTATAAACACACACACACACACACACACAAAAGGTATCAGTATTTCTATTTCAGAAGGGAAATGCTTGCCTGAAAATTCTTCGCAGCAAGAGGATCGTTAGGGTTTTTATCAGGATGGACCTGCCGTGCCTGCGGAGGAAAATTAAACAAAGAAAAAAATGAAGAGGAAGGAAATGACTCTAGCTGAAGATTATAGTAGCTCTAGTCTACAATAGAGTAATAGAATGAAATAGAGAAGTAACCAATCAAAAAATTCTGTTGGTTTATTAAAAAAGAAGAAGAAGCATCATTATCATCGTAACGGATCCAACCAGTTGAAATGAATGTGTAAATGATGATAGATGGCGAGAAAACGAGATCTAATAAGCTTGAGTAGTAAAGTATTTTCTTGAAATTGAAATTTGGCAATTACCTTGATGTAATAAGCTTTATTGATCTCAGTCTCGGTGGCCGTGGGACTGACTTCTTTACCATCTTATGATTTCTTCTCTTTCAATCCAGATCCCTTCTCGTCTCTTCCCTTCCCTGCCAATCGAAGATTACTGACTAACTAATTGTAGTTTTTTCTTATACAATCTAAACTCTTGATAAATAAAAATTTTCTGTAAAGACTTTGCAGCTTGTTGAGCAGAGATGATTACACTGAAGAGAAGATGGACAGGTTCTCTCCGCTCCGCTCGTTCGTTGTAATGAAAGCAGGCAGTAGAAAAAGAGAGTCACGTTGGACGATGCTGGTGGTGGTGATGTGGCGTTGCTTTCGCGCCGTCCTCCGTTGATTTTTTGGCGTTCACTGCTTGCCTGCCACCGGCGCTGTACCTTCTCCTCTTTTGCCAACTTCCTTGCAGCTTCCGCTAGTACTTTCTACTATTCCAAGTTTAAACTTTCAAATTTAGATGGATTAATTTATTATTTAAACAATTTCCCATGCAATTTCGCATACTTAAAATTAGATGAGGACAGTGATAGAAAGAAAATATATATATAAAAAAATGGATTATTTCGTTTACCCAACCATCCCAGATGAGCATTGTTTTATTTACTTTAAATAATTTCGATGGCTATAGATAATATATTTATCAAAAAAAGAGAGGGAGAGGTAGATTGTATTAGTGAATTAATGATTTTGCATTTCATATAATAAGACAAGGATAAGAGGTGAAATAGTATTTTTCATATGTGATTTTTTTATATTTTATTTTGATTAGAGTAAAAAGGTATTTTCATCTTTTTTTTTTATAACAAAACACCAACTTGTTTTCTATAAAAATGATCCTCTTTCATTGCAAAAGACAGAACGAAGAAGAAAAAACATTTCTCCACAAACAAAAATACTCTTGTAACCAAATTCCTTTTGTATTACATTTTTCATATCTCTTGTATTATCTTTTACAGGAAAAAAGTTGATATTATTCATCAACATATGCATGCTTTGTGTGTGATATAGTATCATATTATTCATCAACATATGCATGCTTTGTGTGTGATATAGTATCCTAACATTACTTTCATTCACATCATTAATATTTAATAGTGCTATTTATTTTCATTTTATTTCATTGCTATATATATATATATAACACATAAATTTTAATTAAAATTAACGCATGCTTTCAAATATTTTTTTTTGGTAAGGACCAAGGTGCCCGACATCTATAATTTATTTAAAAAAATTATCGAAACCTCCTCATATGGTACATTTTCCATCAACAATTGTTTTTAAGGCCACTGAAAATTGTTTTTTTTTAATTATTATTTAGCATCTCAAATGGAGAGTTAAAATGAGTGTTCCTTGGAATTGAAAAAACTCTGTTACTTTCCGTGCGGTGAGGAGAGAGGTAGCGGATGCGACGAAAGGTATGGATTTTGAGGCTGTTCAATCAGCAAAAATCTCCTATACAAAATATGGTCTTCTTTGAATTATTACTGGTTGAAGGTTTTTGAGGTTGTACTTCGTTCACTTTTGGGGGTACTTTTTGATATTATTATTATTATAAAAATGTGAATGGTATGTTTAGTTACAAAAAAATAAATATTCAGCTTTAAGGAAAAAAGACAGTTTCTTTTTTTGTTTCTAGAAAAAAGAAAACCACTGACGTAGACTTAATTATGTATTAAAATGTCGGTAGAGATTAATTATTTTTCATTTTATTCGTTTTATTTTAAAATGTATTAAAATAATTTTTTATATTAAAATAATAATAAATCAAAATTATTAATAAATAAAAAAATCCTAACTATTTTTTTAGAGATTTCATTATTTTTATTTTTCATATCATATTTTAAATTTTTATTTAAAGGAAATTATTATTATTATTATTATTATTATTATTTTAATTTACAGTAAACAATCACAATTTTAATAAAATAATTCAAAATCTATTTTAAACTACAATAAAATTATTTTAAAATATCATAAAATTATTTTTTTAAAATCACAATCATAAAATAAAAAATAATACCAAACACGGGCGTGTATATTGATAGACTAGAGATAGAGGAAGAAGGGAGGAAGAAGAGGTAGGGAGAGAGAGCGATGTCTTCCAATTCTAACGCTGTAGCGAACGGGTTAGCAGGAGCAGGAGCCGGTATTGTTGCGCAAATCATCACTTATCCCCTCCAAACAGTACTGTACTTCACTTTACTCCTCCCTGCTCTTACTAGTCTTATTATCATCGGCAGCTCACCTTCTCTTTTTCTATCTTCCTCACTTTCTCCTTCTTTGTTTTTTATTTTTCAAGCAAAATGAATTAAATCTCAAATAAAGAAAAAAGCTAAATTAAACCAAATAAATTATTGTCGTGACGTTAGGTGAATACGCGCCAGCAAACAGAGAGAATAGACAAGAAGAAGAAGCAACCTCAAATCCCTACCAAACGCTCTGGCACAACCACAGGCACTCTTCTTCAAATCCTCCAGGTTAGATGTTATGTTAGATTTCTTCTTCTTGTTCCTTAATTTATCACCGTGACTTTTTTTTTTCCTAAACAAAATTAATTAAATCCCTCAATCATCCAGGTCGTCAGAAGCGAAGGTTGGGGTGGACTATACAGCGGCCTCAAGCCTTCTTTGTTTGGAACTGCCGCTTCTCAGGTCCACATTTCTTTCATTTCAATGTTTTGCCCAAATTGACTAATGCTAGCTCCTTTTTTTTCATGGTTACTGCTAGTATATTCTTCACTCGTGCCATTCGTTCCATTTTTTTCTTTACTCGTTCCACACACACATAGTTCGATAGTTTAGGGATTTCATATAACAGCGATTGACCTCCTTCTTTCTTCTGCATCAATGAGCAAACTGAATGCTAGAACAGCTTCCTTATCACGGACAAGGAGGAACAAGTCAATTTGAAAAAAGCAATGCAAACCAGCTGCAATAGAAATAGTAAATCCTGTTTGGTGGCCATCTATTTTTTTTATTTGTGCCAGCACCATTAACTCTTCCTAATAAATGCCCAATAAGCACAAGCAAAGAGTTTTGATCAATCCCCCCACACACACACACACACCCGCACACGCACACCACTTTGCCGGTTCTGATCTAATATCCATCTTTGCATGCTGACAGGGCATTTACTACTACTTTTATCAAGTCTTCAAAAACAAGGCCGAGTCCATTGCAGCTGCACGCAAAGCCAGGGGACTGGGAGATGGTACTGTTGGCATGTTTTCTTGGCTTGTTGTGGCTGCCATTGCTGGGTGAATACTATACAATACTAATCCATTTAATTAAAATTTTCATAATAACACGTTTCCTGAGGAGTTAGGAAGATCATGCCCAGAGCTGGAACAATTGAGAATAAATATAGACATTTGTTTTCTATGAACTGGCTTCTTTAGCAACAGAGAGATCATTCATGATTAATGTCATCACCACACATTATTATCTTGCAGGTCCTTGAATGTATTGCTGACGATCCCGATATGGGTTCTTGTAACACGTATGCAGGTGCCTTCATATATATGTACACACATGCCATTTTTTTATGCCCGCACTTTGATTGCCACAAATTTAATTATTTCGTATATGGATCCCTTGTGCTATTTCCCTCTGCCACTAGTTGTTAGAGAGTTCAAATAAAAACCATTTCTATGACCTCATCTAATGGCTTAAACTCTTGGGTTAAGATGATTCTTTCACACTAGTCATCAAAATAAGACTTTCCACTTTCTCAAGCACAGAAACACTCGTGCATGCACAGAGTAAGGAAACAGGTGATAAGCAAGATATGTAGGAGGAAAGGGTGACTGAGCCCTGTCAGATTTTGAAACTTACATATAGCTTGCTTAGCTCAAGCTGTATGTTTTCAGGCATTGTATACATGGGATGGCATATCTTTTGCACACCTTTTTTAAATAACAACTGCTGCAATTATAACATGCGAGTCAAAGATGAACAGCAATTGAGTTCATAACTTTTAAATGTCTTGTAAACTATCCTGGAAGTTCCTGATGTAACCTTTAACTATATATTCATTAACCATGCCCATCAAAGATTTTGCTGACAAAAGTATTTGGTTCTAGACACAAACTCAAGCAGAAAGAAAAATTATTGAGGGAAAGAAACAAGCTTTATTGAGGGAAGCTTCTGAAAGAAGCTCAATAGATTCAACTTTGCAAGAGAAGTTGTCTGAACTTGATTCCATAAAACCTCGTCCATATGGAACTTTACAAGCAGTAAGTTTCCACCCACCTTTCATTTCTTAATCTATCTTTATGTTTAATATTTATCACAACATATGCTTGATGCTTGCAAGTGCTTCTTCACATCCTTTGTTTTACGAAGCATGGCATACCTCGTAAATCACCTACTCATTTACTCTGTCTTTTTAACTTTTGTTTGGTCACAATCATCAACTACTTAAAACTTGATCTTATTCTAGGATTATGGCTGGCTTGAAGAAATATAGGAAGAGGTAAAATTGATATTATATTAAATGAGTGCAGAGTACTACTGTGTCAATATAAGACTTGTAATTAAATACTTAAATCATTTGCCACTTTTGAATTTTTTGGTTAACCTGCAAAATGTTGGCATCAGTTTGTCTCAAAATTGTGTTTACATAATTATGACATGAATGGTTATGGTGTAGAACCAAGTCCATTCATGCTGGGTTTGTGATTTTCCCTATTCTGCCACCCTTGACCATTGTGATTGTTTGCATGCAACAAATGCATCATAGTTATCTTAATAAGGTAGAAAATTTATATATTTTAATTGGCTACAGGTTGTCAGTCGTTATCTTTCTTGATAAAGGTAATATTCAATTGATTCAAAAAGATAACACTATAGTCATGGCTATCAAAGATAATATGATATGATAAGATCATTACCACTGGGATTATCACTTGAGCATTAACTGGAGTCTGTTGGGGAGTGTTTTTTTTTTTTTTTGCACTAATTCTGGTTTCTGTTACCTGTGTTCAAGGCACGTGAAGTTTATATTGAAGCAGGAATCACTGGATTTTGGAAAGGCATCATCCCTACCCTCATTATGGTTAGCCTCAATTGATTGTGCATTTTTATGTGCACTTTTAAAGTTAATCTCCACTCATCATTTCATCCTATTTATGAATTCCAGGTGTGCAATCCATCAATTCAGTTCATGATTTATGAGAGTTCATTGAAGCATTTAAGGGCTAAACGTTCTGCTAACAAGCAGGGGTACAAAAATGTGACTGCTCTGGAGGTATAGAACTACTTTATACAATCTAGTTTGGTTATGTCAGTCAATTGCGAAATATTTAACCTCTGCACATATATAGTGAGCATCTGCTTGTCATTTGGAAAGGTCTTTTTACTAGGAGCTTTGGCAAAATTGGGAGCAACTGTCTCAACATATCCCCTATTGGTTGTAAAGGTAAATTCTCCACTGGCTTTTGTGATATTGGTGATTATTCCTATGGAAGTAACTGTTCTCTTATGAATTGACTTGTTTGTAATATTGGATGGTTGCTTGCCGTGTTGGTCTTTTCAAATAAAATGGATTCAAGATCTCATCCTTGCATCTTTTTCTTAGATTTCACAAGAAACTACAGATTGTTTTCTCACTCAGGGTTATGTAAACTGATTCAGCACATTAAGTGTTATTTTCTCATGATGTTAGAACAGCATGGACACAGAAGCTTACATGCACGTGCTTATGCACAAAGTTCTGTATAATTTTACTTGGAAGTCATTCCCTCTTTCTGTTCTCTTTGCAGTCGAGGCTTCAAGCAAAACAGGAGATAGGTGGAAATAACCTGTTAAGATACTCAGGTTTGCTTTCAGACACACAAAGGCACAATGAGAATAAACTATTTTACATCCAGAGTTCATCACTATCATCTCTATCCTGTGGACTGTTGCATTTGTTTTGTTTACAACAACATTGTTTTTTTTTGAAAATCAGTTGTTTGACGTGCATCTGTTCTATGAATTAATCATTACAACACATTGATTGATCTATAAACACTAGGTTGAAACCTTGAAGGTTAAAACAAGTTGCGTGGACTTTTTCCTCAATCTTTGGCTGTGCCAAACGATCGCTTTTTTTACTTTTTTCCAGTAAGTTTGTGTAAACAAACACTTTTTATCATGCTAGCATGCATACTGATGAAGTGGCAAGGCCCGGAGAAGAGACAGCATTTCAATTTTTTTCTACCTTGATAAGGTATGCCTTGGAGTTGAATGAGGAGGATATGCGATACTCGGTGAGCTCAAATTTTGTGAAGTGAAATAAAAGATGGTATTTATAGTAGAGTGGAAGTGGCTTTCACCAAGAAGAAAGTTGTGCTGGACTAACAGGAAGATGACCATTGGGATTGATAGAGGAGGGGCTTCTTGACTTTCTAGAAAAAATCTGACCTGAGTTTAAATTTCCATTAAATTCTCATAAAACTAGACAATTTAGGACTACTAGAAATCAAATTAATCCTTTTTGGAGAAAAATAACTAGTAACTATGATAATAATAAATGTTTGAGGCAAACGATAACTTTTACATGTATTTAACTACTTAGTTTTGGATTGTCCAATCACTTCTGGTACAACGAAAACTAGACTTGCTTCTCTCTAGTTACATGGTTAAGTCACAGTTTGTTCTCTAGGAGAATAGAAGATTTATTAGTGTTGCACGACAAAATTTGTATTGGGGCAATCAAGTGTATGGATTCCAGGGATTGACACTTGTTGATGTGCAAGATTATTCTAGCTGTGGATCTGATTTGCAGGGGAATTAAAGGGGAAAGGGCAAAATCTCACTAGCTCCACAATGGTTAAAGTTAAGGAATTACTCCAGGATGTTAATCAGAAGCTTTTCACACATCTAGATCACGTCCCTGAAATCCTATAACCCCAAACATAATAAAAATCCTGTAAGAATTTCCTCGAAATACAATAGTTAAAAAAACAAATTATGTGATTTTGGAATTGAATTCTAGGAGATGTACAGTTTTGTTTGTCATCTCACTGCTATAATACTGGTTTTTGTCTTTTTTACTGGTATACATGCAGGCACTCTTGATGCGATAGTCAAAATGATCCGTTATGAAGGATTGACTGGTTTTTACAAGGGGATGGGCACAAAGATAGTTCAGAGTGTGTTTGCAGCTTCTGTGCTTTTCATGATCAAAGAGGAGCTTGTCAAGGCTTACATGGTACTGGTTGATAAGAGCAAGAAACTTCTGATAATGACGAATAGTTGATGTTTGTTTATAGCTCATGAGGAGGCAATCACATAACCTTATCATGAATATATGATGGTTAAAGACAGCACCACATGCCTGGACCTATCACTCCCTGGGACATCATGAGTTGAACACTCAAAAATTAACACTTTGCGTTTGATAGTAATGGACTTCTTTAAATTACTGTTGGAGAAATACCAGCTCGGTGATATTCAAGGTTCGAGGACCTATGTAATTTGTCATTTATGAAAATTCACTTGCTACAAAAATATAGTATCGATTCTTTTAAGAAGGTTCCGTGACTCTCAATGCTAATGTATTTTGAACGATTTCCCTTTGCATTTTACAAAACATTGTTACTGTGCTAAGAAGAAAGACTGAAGTCATGATGCTGCCTGCCGACATTCGATTGGTCAAGTATAACAAGAAGTTTATCCTCCTATCTTCTTTGTCCCTTGTACCACTGCGCGTAATGGAATGTGTAAAAACTGCAATTATATTTGCCCAATTTTTGCAGTTTTTGTTGACGTAGCAGAGGACTGGTTTGTGAGTTTCTTATTTTCTATTTGTGCTTAGTATTTGTGATGATCTTCCATTCATGTATACTCTGTACAAGCAAGCTCAGGCTTGTCATAGATTCACCCGCAAACATTCATAATAACATTCCCAGGGACCAATTTATCAAATTATTATTGTTATTATTATTACTTTACTGCTAATTTTCCCCCCGTTTTATTTAATCAACTTTCTAGCAAACGATTTTGTTTCACACGCTTTGGCAGGTGTGGCTGCATGAGGGAACAGAATTGAGCTCGACCCTTGGGGTATGTTATAATACTAGCCACGATACCACTGCTTTGCTGATCGTTTCCTGGGCTGGGTCTGCCATTTATGATGCGAGCTCACGTCAGTGTCTATTTTCTAGGATATTCGAAGAACAGCCATCTCTTACTGTGACTGTAGCCCTTCCACATCTCTTGTTAAACAGTACAAGGTCTACCAACAGGCAACAGGTCCAATGGTTCTTAGCCAATATTAAGCTAGAGACCCCAATATTAAGCTAGAGACCACTGCAGAGTCCAATGCATTCTGATGGTGTTGAGTGTAGTCCAATGATCTTTTTCACAAAGTTGATTTCTTTCAATTCCGTTGCTAAAGTTAGTACGGAGTCATGCTCGCTGCAGAATACCACAGGGAACTTGAACATTTCGTGAGAATGGATTGTCGCCTGTTATATTAAAGTAGTTGGAGATGAAAAACGAAAGTTGAATTTACGCTTTTTCAAGGACTTTCCGCCAAGAAACCTAAACAGCTCGATGAGAATGAAATTTGTTTGCATATAATACAGTTTTTGCAGTTCGTTAGAATCGGCGAGAGCTGGTGGATTCTTTTTTTTTTCCATCTTTAATACATAAAAGTATATTCAACAACAATGTAGTTTTACATCTTTAAATATTAAGTTCTATAGTTAAATTCTAATAAATAAAATGAATAAAATAACTGGTGAATATATTTTTATGTTTTGACCGAATTTTAATAGATAATCGTAAATATGCTCATTTGGGTTTAAATGCCGAGCTGTAACTCGTCTCTCACACAACACAATTTTCTAAAACCAGACATGACAGATGACACTAATATTTGTTTCTTAACCACTTGATACTTTTAAAAATAAAATCAATCTCCTATATTTATAGTAGCTCTAACACCAATAAAAAGTACAACATTAACTAGGAAATCAACTTTAAAAATAATAAGTCCTACTAGGAGATTAAATCCCTGGGAATATTTGAGTGAAGATGCATTGCATTTTTTATTTGCAATTACCCCGTGATTTAGTTAAATCATTTAACAAAATATTTGTATACAGGTCGTCACATGAATTAACAAAGAGCGGTAAAGGTATCTCAAAACACATGAATTAAGAAAGAGGTAAAAGATATATCAAAACACCGCTGGATTTGTAGGTTAATGGTGCTCCTCCATCCATGTACCCAATAACTTGTTTGTAGAATGCAAATGGTCCATTTCTGCTGCGGTATTAAGGTACTATTAATTGCATGAATATCCAAGTGTCCTCTTTGAGGAGTTTACAAGTGGTGAAGAATAAAGGCTTTTCTCCTTTTACATACTCATTTCAAATGATCCTACAATATTTTTTCATCAAAGAATGGTCGAAATGTATCAAATACTATTTTCCATTCCAAGCATATAATTACAAGCATATAGCTTACCCCAACTGTTGGGAACAATTTATGAAATGGAAGTAGAAACTGTAGTTGGAGCTCGAAGAACTTGCTGTAATAATCGTGCTGCAAGCCGTTGTGTGATGCCACCTATAACACGCTCCCCAAGGCTGCGTGCCTCAGGCTGTTGAAGCACCTGCGCATGCACATTTCCCTATTTAGTTTTCATCTCAAGAATGAATGGCTCTTACTCCACAACGATCCACAAAGCTTCCATTTTAATTAATCAACAGAACAGTCAACTAAGCTGAACAGTCCTTTATCTAGCACCAGTTTGTATTGGTCAGATAAATCAATCACCCCGTTCATGCGTTGTGTACAATCATATTCTCAACACAAATGTATAGCACCAAAAAGGTTGGGTTTATCCTCCGGCGAGAGTCCAAGAGGTGAAAGGGGGTTAAGAAGTAGCCTTCCCAAATTTGTCTGAAAAAGGGGGTGGGTTATGAGGGATTAACAAATAAAACAACTAGAATGACTAACTGAAAATTTACAGTTACATATGATGTGATATAAGATGTGCTGGAGAAAAAATGCTTTTGCAAAAAATGGTGCAGATGATTTCCAGTTATTTCGATACCATCCTTAACAAATATCTGGATCAGGTTCTTATACTTCCTAAGCTAGGTTATTGACAGGATGACACCCTGCTGAAAAGTTTGCACCGCCATACAAATGTAAGATAAATCTTAAGTATGACAAAACAACTGATTTTACCTGTAATATAGGTTGCAAAAGGGCCGGATCAAAATCTTGAGAGGATCGCAAAAGCCCCCATATCCTGAAAACCTGGTCCCGAAGTGCCATCAAGCTTTCAATTTCAGAATCATTCACTGTGAGAGGTCCGGTTACATTGCCACTAAAGATTAAAGCCCTAACAACATTTGGGATAGAATTGTACGTATCAACTACTGTGCCGATCACTACAGCTTCAGTGATACGGACAGCCTCCTTAATAACTAAAATTCGGAGCTCTTCGCCATCTGGGCCCAATAATAGCTTCAAAACAGGTTGTAAGGCATCATTTGCAGAGAAGTCCCTATCTTTTCTTCCCTGGACAAGCAGGTTTTCAAGTCTATTCCACCTAATTTGAGCAAAAACATAGGTTCTTGAGGGGGCTACGAGCAGATTAAAATGGAAGCATAGAATTTAATATTAGCAGAGCACATACCTAAACCTACCATCCTTAAAGAGCAACTCAATAAGAGCATCTCTAAGGTATGGATTTGGATCAGTGAGAAGCCTTTTAGCAAAATATGGATACGAAGCTGCCAGAACCTTGAAATTAGGATCAGCATAAAGGGCTAGGCCTTCAAGTACAGTGAGTGACCTC
Source organism: Salix exigua (assembly GCA_032356905.1). NCBI lineage: Eukaryota > Viridiplantae > Streptophyta > Magnoliopsida > Malpighiales > Salicaceae > Salix > Salix exigua. Next base: position 476,464 of record CM063589.1, on the reverse strand, counting down.
AATATCAAAGCATAATATGCTGGAACTGCAGGTTAATTGACAAGCTAGACAATCAGATTCCACAAGCACTGCATTCCCTTGCTATTTTGTGATCAATTAAATGACTAGTATTTATCTACAGAAATGTGAAAAAATAAACATAACTTACCATTAAATGGATACTGATAAAAAACAGCACCCAGACCATTCACTAGAGTTTTGAAGTTTAGTTCGCTCACAGTGTAATTGAGTGCATCATCAAAGAAGTTACGCAGTGCTGGAACAATTGGAGACACGTCTACATCCTGTGACAAGAAATCTAGATCATAGTAATCACGGGCCATGGCTTCGTAATCCCTATTAACCATGTGAACCACGTGACCAATTATCGCAAATCTTGCTTCTTCTGGGGTCTCACTCATCATTCCAAAATCAAGAAAAGCAAGCTTTCCCTCAGGTGTTGCCAGGAGATTGCCAGGGTGAGGATCTGCATGAAAGTATCCATACTCAAGTAGCTGTCTGAGGCTGCATTGTATACCTGTGTTGACTAGATCTAGAACCTTTAAACCTTGTCTCTCAATAGCATCTTGTTCATTCAATTTAACTCCATCAACCCATTCCATTGTCAGCACCTTGCTACTTGTATAATCCCAGAAGATATCTGGAACAAGGATGTCTTCCCTGTCAGCATACAATTTCTTAAACCTCCTAGCATTCTGCCCCTCCTGCAGGATCCTGTTGAAATTAAAATTCAAACCCAAAAGAAAGTCTAGGAAAGATAGAGGGTTTTGGATTAAGAAAGGTCATGGAAAATATAAGTGGTGGTCCCAAGTAGTATGCCAGATAGAAAGAAACCAGAGGGACTGGGATTCTTGTATTTCCAACAAGTACAAGGGCATTATAACCTACAGAGGCATGCATTCCTAAAGTTGTGATGCAATGCAGGGCCAGTACTGGTAAGGACGATGAAAGAAACAACCTGCACATAATTAAGCTCTTGATAAACTCTGCGTGCAAATTCATCAATGAGAGCAACAACATCACTGGTAATAATGTCTACATATTTGTTGATGAAAAAGCCGAGTCCTCTTATGAGGTAAAAGTCAAGACCAATAGCTTCTTCGATACCAGGGCGTTGCACCTTGACAGCAACAGTCTGTCCAGAATACGTAAGTTGAGCCTTATAAACTTGGCCTAAACTGGCAGCTGCAATTGGAGAAGGAGAAATGGATGAAAAAATCGAGTCGAGTGAGAGACCCAATTCACTCTCAATGCACGAAAATGCTTCAGCGTCTGGGAATGTAGGCAAAGCATCCTGTTCATCCAGTTCAAAAATAATATTAATGATTGATTGATTGTAAATGTTTTTTTTTGACTGGTATAGTAACTTGCGAGATGCAAAGCAGTACCCCCATTTATTATGAATGTTATGAGAAATAATAGGATACCTGAAGCTCAGCGAGCTCTTCCAAATACTCAGGGGGGCAGATGTCGGGCCTGGTGGACAGCCCTTGCCCTAATTTAACAAAAGTAGGGCCCAATCGGGTGAAAATTCTCCGGAGTTCGGCTGCTCGTTTACGCTTCTTCTGATCGAACACGCCATTCCTTTTGTCCAGAAATAGTTTCAACCCAAATGAACCCGCTGCCGTCAATATCTCAAGCGTTCTTCGCAACACCTATTTTTTTGTTTACAATCAATTTTCAGATCAATATTCTTCTTAAATACACATGTTTGATTGTTTATCAATTTATAATAAAACAAAACAAAAAACTAACTGAATAATTTTGCTTGCCTTGATTGGCCTAGAGCCGTATTGAACGGCCAGATCCTCGGGGCTATAGACGGACGCATTGACAGCACGGGCCATGGCTCTTACCTCCGCCTGCAGGTCTTCCGTCCGATCACCTCCCACTATTAAATTTGCATCTCGCACTGCAGGACGCATCACTCGAGCTGGAGCTGGTGGTGGTCTCGCTTCCACCACAGCAGCTCGAGCTTCCCTCGCTCTTCTTGTCTTTGGCCTTGAGGCTGAAGTTGGACGGGGACCCAAGACAAGGGACGAGGAGCAGAAGCGCTGGCTGCCGGCTGCAACAAAGCCTATCATCGCTTTGGCGCTTGATGCCTATCCTTCACAGTTCTACTTTTCTCAACTGCTTATGCACTTCAATTTCTCAGTTTCCGTTTTTATAAATTTGACCAAACAATACCAAATCTCTGGTTTTGGTTTTGGTTTTTTCTCTTCTAATTCTAGGTGTATAATAGTTTGTTTTTTCTGGTCGCAAATTGTTGCGTACTCGTGTCATCCTCATAAATCACAACAGCTTTCCTAATTTTCTCTACCTTTCGAACTATATATTTTATATATAGAATAAAATGTAGTATTTTATTCAAAAGATGTGAAAAAAACACCTCATCCATTCTATGCCACGTTGGAATTTGTTTTTTTTTGCCCTTTTTAAGTGTAAAAATTAAATGGAAATCACGTTTAATGTCCTATTTAAATATAAAAACCAAAATGATATGTTAAAAGATCAGTTTTTGCAAATTACAAAAAACATCAATAACAAACCTATGTAACAAGCTCGTTTCATACAATCCACATGTTTAAATCTTCCAATTTTACCTATTCAGTTTTCAGAAATCACAACATTACCCCTAATGAGTAGATCTTTATAAAACATAGGAGAAATTCTAAACTATGAGGCTTAACTGTAATATTTTTTAATCGATAGGAAAATAAAACAAATTCGGTAAAGAATAATATATATATATATATATATATATTAAAATTAAATTATATAATTAAACAAATACAACACTGTTTGTTGTTAGGATTATGTTGTATTTATTTAAAAAATAAAATTTTACATATTTGTAAATATGTTAACCCTAAAATTAAATTTGTAAAAATAAGAAAAATATTATTTTAATGTATTTTCAAGAAGAAATATATTTTAAAAAACAACCACCTCAACCATACTAAACATCTAAATATTGATGGATAAATTAATTTCTGATGTATGATTTCATATTTTTAAAAAATATTAAAACAATGTGATTTTATATAGATATTTCCACCATTATCTATATTAAAAATTACATTCTTTAATCCATTTAGTTGCAACCACAAGGAGCAAATCCGACCATTCCTCTCTCAATCTCACAAGTCTTTTGCTGTTCACTTGTAAAAACTGCATCCACCATCATTACTGTTTTTCATAAATACTAGACAAGTCTTGATCAAATGTCTTGATTGTACGACAACCACAATCCTTGATGTGTCAATTTCCACCTCTACCATGTCTTCAAAGAATAGACTAATCAATGGAATATGAACAATACCATATTTCTTAAGATCATTGATTTAGAGTTTGTAGTAGGTGCCCGACATGTAAATCCAATCTCAGGGGATGATGGTGGTGACATTTGCTTACTAGTAGTGCACTATAGAGATTCTAACGACAATGTCCTAACATCCCCCATACCAGAAGGCTTAAAAATGAGTCCTAGTTAAGGAATCTGTAGCCGATGAGAATGATTCATCTGATTCGTCTGAACAATCTGACTCGTATGACCTATCTAACCCCTCAGAATCATATGAACTGTTTGACCCTTCAGACTCGTCTAAATTTATATCTAGCAATTCATCATCTCTAACCTTTTGAGTAGGTTGAACATCACTAATTACCTGCTTAGTATTTGAAGGCCGAGTATCACTAATAAGCTGATTAGTAGCTGAAGGCTGAGCACCATTGACAACCTGTTTACTAGCTGAAAGCTGACTTGGGTGACCAAAATTTATAACCAATGGTTCATCCTCTCTAACCTTCTGACTAGGTTAGGCATTCTTACTAGCTGAAGGAAGACATAAGTGACCAAACACTTGACACTTCTCACATCTTTTCAGTTTCCATTCATATTGCACATGCAATTCTCTGGTTTCATTGCATACCTCAAGGTAGAGTTGCATGAACATTGTAAAACCATTGGCCAAGGATGTCACATGCTCTAGGCCAAACCTCTTCCATATCCTGTTAGCAATTGAATTCATTACATGAAAATAAAGCTTATACTTAGGAAAAAAACCTACTAGGCACCGACGTCAATCCACAGAGGACTTCTCCCATAAACCACCATTCAATTGAACACGAGAACCAATAGGCTTATGAGGGATAAGGTTGATAGTGCACCAAGTGTTAATGTCAGTAACTCTTATCTTGTTAGCCCAAAATCCTGTGAAAGGTATAAGTTTGGTGGGGAAAATGAGTTTGTTTTTAGTATTGTGGTGTTAGTTTGTAAGGTTTGTAGCTATGGTTGTCTTTGAGAATTGAGGGTTTTGGAATGGGAGCCATGTTAGGATACAAAAGAAACTACTGTCAAGATAGCAACTCGACAATAATTATAATAGAAATAGATCACAATTAACTCAAACAATATCAAATCCCATTAGTGAATATGTAGAACAATAAATTATGCAAAACATATCCAAAGTTCAAATCATTTCAACGGTTGGATCTACCATGATCTGAGTTAAACCGGAGATTGACCTTAAATTGGAGAGCTACTGTTCAACATGCATATCTCCTTGCTGGGATGCACCATTCTCATCTCCATCATTAAGAATGTGACTATGCTCATTATCATCACTTACCCAAATTTAAGATTGATCCAACGGTGTAATGAAGAGAAACTAGCCGGCGGCTTTGACTGGATGAAGAAATAGATTTTTCTGTTTTGTTCCAAAAATTACATTTCTCCACCTGAGCAATACTAGGATGATCCCTCAGGTGAAAATTTAGTAACAAGAAAGTCACATGAAATACTCAAAATTCAGCATGATCCAACTATATATAGATTCTAAAATCAGTCAACGACTCAAACTGGTTGAGAGTTACAACAACAATATCCATAATTCAACCAAACCGCAATATATCTCAATTGGATAGACATACCTTCAAACCCGACAGTCATATTGTAGGTGATATAAAGACACACAACATACCAAAATCTCAAAGAAATCCAACGATGGATAGTGGAGTAACTTTCCAACGACTCTGACGAGTTTGGGGAGGAGGTTTTTCCAGAAATCTTCACACGACTGGATTTATCAAACAACTTCGGATATTGACAATCCCTCCATCCGATTATAGACAATAGTTAGGGTTTAGGATTTAGGGTTTCGGGTTTGCGTGTTTCGGGTTTAAGGTTTTTTTTTAAAAACCAGGGGAGAAACCTTGGACAAAATTATTATTAAAAATTGAAAAACCATACAAAATTGGAGGGGGGCCAAACCAAACCTCCAAAGCACACTAAGAGATGGACAATCCCCATCTTCATACAAAGAAACCTAGAAACAAATAATAATTTGGAGGGGGGGCAAACCAAAGCTCCAAAGCACATTAAGAGATGGACAAACCCCATCTTCATTCAAAAAATCTTAGAAACAAACAATAAATTGGAGGGGGGGAGGGCAAACCAAACCTCCAAAGATATACAATAACTTCAATTGATCGCACGACGCCACAACTTCCAAAAAGCCAAAGCAGCCTGTATCTACAAGAATCCATAGAGAAATAAAAAAGCACCAGAAACAAGAACTAAATAAAAGCATGATGGAAATATGGATGATTTAATTTATTAGCTTTAATCATTCCTTTTAAAGAAGGAAAATTATCAAGGGAAGATCCTATGGGCAAATTGTTAGCCTTAGACCCTAAATTATCAAGGGAAGATCAAGTAGCAACTTGATTACCTTCCCTAAACATATGAAAAAAATGGAATTGAAAATAATTGAGATAATCATAAATACCCTGCAGACTATAACATACCTCCTAGTACCCAATACATCGGTTTTGAACAAGATTAATAACTAATAGAGCATCCATTTCCATCAACACTTTACAAATACCTCTATCTTTGCAAATATGCAGGCTATGGTATAAAGTTAGAATTCCAGTGTGTAAGGCAGATTTGGCTCTTAATGGATGGAAGAAAAAAAGGAAACAGTGCCATGCAAAACGCAGAGAATACCCCCCCACCAGATACAACACTTCTTCCTTGAAAACTCCCACTCACAATAAGCTTAAAACAATGCTGCTTTGATTTAATCCATCGAACCATTTTAGGGGAGTACACTTGTTCTAAAACATAATGACACCCAAAAGAAGAGGCCAATTTCATATCAACCTTAGGGTTTAGGGTTGAAGGTTTAATGTTTTAGGGTTTAGGGTTTGGGGTTTAGGTTTCGGGTTTTGGGGTAGGGGTTTCAAGTTTAGGGTTTTGAGTTCAGGGTTTTTTAGTGTTTAGAGTTTTGGGTCTCGGGTTTAGGGTTTAGGTTTCGAGGTTTAGGGTTTCAGGTTTAGGGCTTAGGGTTTTGGGTTTCAGGGTTCGGGTTTAGGGTTTAGGTTTTTTTTAGCAGTAAGAAACAAAGGCACGTGTTGCTCCTACCATTAAGCATCCAGGCAAGAACAACAAATTCAAACCTAAAATTCGTTCCACATTTACAACTTGGCATCAAAATATTCCTAAGTTGACAACGATTAAATTCAACATCTATTCAAATTTGGAATCGTGATAGTACTTGCATCATAAAAGACATCGAACCTGAAGCTGGAATCAAGAAAAATAGAGGAGGATAACATTCTGATTGTTAAAGTATCTCACAATATCCATGAATGAACTACAAAAATGAGATCGGAAAGCATAAAAAAGGCTGAGATCAGCTCATCCAAGATTTGAGTTCAAGGGCGGTAGACAGCTAAATCGAAGTAAATCTTGCTTAAGCCACGAGAGTGCTGGCAGTGGCGGACTCATATTTCCAGACTGGTGGAAGCTTTTTGGTCTTCTTGTAATAGCGAGCAAGACGGTGGATCCTGCTCTCAACCAGAATCAACCTAAATTTGGAATCTTTATCCTTCCTGTTCCTTTCTAGATGCTTTCTAATAGCAACTGCTTTCTTAATGAGGTGGTACAGATCCTCAGGAATTTCAGGTGCAAGCCCATGGGCCTTCGATATCCTCAAGATCTGGTTGCCAGTAACAGTACTCACTTGAGCAATACCATGAGAATCACGAAGGATAACACCAATTTGAGATGGTGTCAAACCTTTCTTTGTAAACTTGCAGATATTGTCCTTAACATCTTGAGGAGAAGTCTTGAGCCAACTAGGTGAGGTCCTCTTATATGGCAATGCAAATGTTGAGATAACCTTGCCTTTACTGTGCATACGACCCATGGCAACGACTCTAGAGATCAGCTACTTCTTATGCAGTCACTAAAGCTCAGCTCCTTGGTGGCTCTGTGAAACCCTAGTGAAAAAACAAAAGCGGGTGCGAGTGGTTTAGGTTTATTTATGTTTATTTAGGTTTAGTTTATTTATTTATTTTAGTTTATTTAGTTTAGGTTTAGTTTTATTTATTTATTTTGTTTTAGTTTATTTATTTATTTAGGTTTTAGTTTTTAGTTTATTTTATTTAGTTTTAGTTTATTTTTATTATTTATTTTTAGTTTTATTTTATTTTTTATTTAGTTTAGGTTTAGTTTAGTTTATTTTTATTTAGTTTTTTTAGGTTTATTTTTAGGTTTATTTATTTTACGTTTTAGTTTAGTTTAGTTTATTTTTTTAGTTTATTTAGTTTAGTTTAGTTTATTTTATTTATTTATTTTAGTTTTATTTAGTTTATTATTTAGGTTTAGTTTATTTATTTTATTTTTTTAGTTTATTTTATTTAGGTTTAGGTTTAGTTTATTTTTTTATTTAGCTTATTTATTTTATTTTATTTAGTTTTATTTTATTTTATTTTAGTTTAGGGTTTTGGGTTTAGGGTTTTGGGTTTTAGGGTTTAGTTTTTAGGGTTTAGGGTTTAGGGGAGGGGGGGCATTATGTGAGTTTTAGTGAGAGAAAGTAGAGAGAGAAAAGACAGGGATGAACAGGTGAGACAACTTTTTAATCTTTGCTGTTTAAGCCAAAAATTCAAACAACCCGTGCTCCCATTAGGATGATCCCAAATGTTTTTTACAACGTTTAAAAAATCATGATGATGAGTCATATGAAGAAACCGAAAAGAGCTAGAAAAACTTTGCACGGCTTGAGAGCATTGGAACAGTAAAGGACAATGGTCAGACCCCACTCTGTTGAGATGCTTAACCCGGGTAAGAGAGAACAAGTTACTCCACTCCGGATTAAAAACAATCCTATTCAGCCGACGCATGACCTTACCATTGGTCGAAGTGAAATCATTCCCCTCATATCCTGCATCCAACAAGCCACAATCTAAAAGGCAACTACCGAATTCCTCCATCGAGCCCTGATTAGGATTACCCCCACCCTTACTCTCCGAGACCTTGAGAACCGCATTAAAATTACCACCAACAACCCACGGCCCATCAAGGAGGTGCGCAACCTCACACAATTCAAAGGAGATATAAAAGGACTTAGGAAGCCAAAGCGTATTGATAGAGACGGTAAGACACTGGTTATGATCTTTGAAAAAATTAACAGTTAAATCCTCTACCCAAAGGATCCAAATTTTGTTAGCACAATTGGCCATAGATTTGGCAAAACCTAATGTGCGAGTAAAGAAAACAATTCTATCCAAATCAACCATTGGTTCAATAATGGTAATAATTTTTAGACGATGCATTTTAATGAGAGTTTTGAGACGACGAAGACCAGACTTACCAGCTATCCCCCTTTTATTCCAAATGAGACTACTAATCATTAAGACAAATATTAAGAGGAATAACATCAATCACTTTGGCGATTGCAGTTTCATTAAACTCGACATTTAGATTTTTTTTCCTTAAGTCCTTTTTACTAAAAAGGGGTTGCACTAAAAAGGAATAACATCAATCACTTTGAGAATTCTAGGATGATTCTCAAACGCGATAATCATACCATTGGAGGAAGGTATGGTATCATTGGTATTTAGACCGCACAGGCCGATTGGTTGGGAGTCACCAACCATGGAATCATTACTAATTTTGGATGAGCAATTGACCTCCTTCGAGTTATCAGAAGCGGTTAAATTAACCGTAGTTTTCATTTCAGTTAGACTACCCGTAGGAGTTTCCCTGACAAGCTCTCTATCCTGAGTTTTGGGGGCATCCACAATAGTAGGATGATTATCAGTTTTGATGGACTTACCTTTGTCTTGAGGTTGACTAGGACCGTCCTTATCCAATTTACTACTCTCCTCTTCAATTAAATTATCCAAAGGAGTATCATGGAAATTTTCTCTATCTTGAATTTTCATACTAGTTCCCTCATTCACTGGAGTAGGAATTTGAATAGACTTACCTTTATCTAAAGGGGGGATAAGATTGCCCTTAGCATTAATTTCTACATGTTTATGTGCTGCTTTCTTATGCCTTACCTCCACCCATTCCTCTTTATTATTTTTTTCCCCTCCCTCCGTGGCAGGTTTCAGGTTAATATTACTAGCTATCTTTGTATCAGTTTTGGGAGCAGTTTCAACATTTTTAAAGGGTTGCCTAGGCCTCGCATTGGTGTCTAATAGAATGCAATTATTCATGTGGTGTCCCACATGTGAGCATTTAGTGCAATAGTCAGACATTTTTTCAAAAGTTACTAGTTGCCAGTATCCTGATAAGTTTTTGCTTGATTCCCGGCTCTTAACCTGCACCTAAATTTCAGTAGGTGGTGTTACTAGACAGTCAAATTCAATGCATACACGAGCCTTAGATGGTCTAGTTCCCTTGGCCGTGGCCTCATCCATCTGGATGGGCGGCCCCAGCGACTTTGCCAGATTCATTAAAGCGGATCCTTCATAGAGATGGTATCTCAAGTTAGGGAATGATATCCACACTGGCACAATAGATGATTCTTTTTCGGGGGTAAAGTCCACGGACCATTTCAGGACCCGCATTTTATAACCCCCGAAAAACCAATCACGCTTGGCGAAAAGTCTTTGATAATCAAGGTCATTATTTAATTTAATAAGGATATGTTTATAATCAAACCAGTGAATATCAAAGACACCCAATAAATTTAAGCGACGAAAGAATTCTCGGATTACGTCGAACCGCGGCATGCGGTTGAACTTACCCACCAACGTGCGTTGGAGAGGCGCCGCAAGTGCATCGACTTCGTCATCATAAAAAATAGCAGCAGGGGCATTCTGGAATTTTTCCAGGGGGCGCTTATCTTTAACAATCGGTGCTTTGTCCCCTATTAGCACAGATTGGAAGCTTTTGTTGTATGCCCGAGGTGAAAAGTTTGGTTGGAATTTTGTACCCACCCTACTATTGACCATCTCAGCATAAGATGATTTTGCCACAGGAGGTGCCAAATGCACCGGATCCGGAGGCCGAAGCTCCATCAATTACCGACAACCAAACACAATAATCCACACAACTCGTGTATATATTTTTAATTAAAACCTTATTTAAAAACAGAAAACCACAATTGCATGGATTAGTCTGAAACACAGCCTTAAATAATAATAATAATAAAAAAAACAAAAAAAATTACCTGAATATCACGCAAATTGAAAGTTGAGATTTTTGAGAAGATGGCAGCCACGCGACCGACTACATCACGTGGAGAGGAAAGCCAAAATGGAGGGGCTTAGCAGATTGAAAGTCTGCACGCACGCCAGGGAGTATGAAGGAAGGTCGCGAGAGTGCAGATTTGCAAGGACAACGGGGCAGCCACCTGGAATTCACTTGCAGCCCGTACTAGCTCCAGTCTTCAAAGTGTGGAGGAGGCAGAGATGCACGACCAGCCTAAGTGTTATACGCCCGAGATTCAAGCTGCAACAACTCCTCTAGTTTATCAAAAAGATGGCAGCCACTCACGCGTTCAGCCCAGGTGAAAACACAGAGATCAAACGAACGCACGAGCAGATGGCAAGCACGCACGGGATTTCATCAGAAGAGAGCTCGCACAAACTCGCCCAGATTCGACTGTTCTTCACAAAGGATCGATTCAGTTTTTGCACTTTGCCAACGACGGCGGCTGAGCATACAGAGAGAGAGAGTTTTTTTTTGGGGGTTTATTTAGTTTAGGTTTAGTTTTAGTTTATTTTTATTTAGTTTAGTTTAGTTTAGTTTAGTTTATATTTTTAGTTCATTTATTTTTATTTTATTTTAGTTTTAGTTTTAGTTTATTTAGTTTAGGTTTATTTAGTTTATTTAGGTTTATTTTAGATTAGTTTAGGTTTTTAGTTTTAGTTTATTTTTATTTAGTTTAATTTATTTAGTTTATTTAGGGTGTAGTTTAGGGTTTATTTATTTATTTATTTAGGGTTTAGGGTTTAGTTTATTTAGTTTAGTTATTTAGGTTTATTTTTTTAGTTTATTTTAGGTTTTATTATTATTTAGTTTATTTAGTTTAGTTTAATTAATTAATTTATTTTAGTTTAGGTTTAGGGTTTAGTTTATTTATTTATTTATTTTATTTTATTTAGTTTAGTTTAGTTTAGTGTAGTTTATTTTAGTTTAGTTTTATTTAGGTTTAATTTTATTTTATTTATTTTAGGTTTTTAGTTTGTTTAGTTTAGTTTAGTTTAGTTTAGTTTAGTTTATTTAGTTTAGGTTTATTTTATTTTAGTTTAGTTTATTTTATTTATTTTTAGTTTATTTAGTTTAGGTTTAGTTTATTTTTATTTTTTTAGTTTAGGGTTTGGGGTTTAGGGTTTAGGGTTTAGGGTTTAGGGTTTAGGGTTTAGGGTTTGAGATTTAGGGTTTGGGTTGAGGTTTAGGGTTTGGGGTTTCGGTTTTCGGGTTTTGGGTTTTGGGTTTTGGGTTTTGGGTTTAGGGTTTAGGTTTTAGGGTTTTAGGGTTTTAGGGTTTAGGGTTTAGGGTTTAGGGTTTAGGGTTTAGGGTTTAGGGTTTTAGGTTTTGGGTTTTGGGTTTTGGGTTTTGGGTTTATGGTTTTGGGTTTTTGGTTTTTGGTTTTGGGTTTAGGGTTTAGGGTTTAGGGTTTAGGGTTTAGGGTTTAGGGTTTAGGGTTTAGGGTTTAGGGTTTTTTTTTTTTAAAAAAACCAGAGTGAGATCTCTGGACGAAATTATTAAAAACATAGAAAAACTTACAAAATTGGAGGGGCCAAACCAAACCTCCAAAGCACACTAAGAGATGGACATACCCCATCTTCATACAAAAGAGTCTAGAAAAATAAAAAATAAAAAAACAAATTGGAGGGGGCCAAACCAAACCTCCAAAGCAAAAAGAGATGGACAAACCCCATCTTTGAACAGAAAGCGATAGAAACAAACAATAATTTGGAGGGGCCAAACCAAACCTCCAAAGAAATACAAAACTTCAGATAATCAATAGTCGCCACAACTTCCAAAAACCAAAGAAACTCGACTCTACAGGAATCCATGGAGAAATAAAAGAGCATGCGAAACAAATACTAGATAAAAGCATGACGAAAATAAGGAAGATTTAATTTATCGGTTCTAATCATTCCTCTTAAAGTGTTAAAACCCTCAACGGACGAGCCTATATGCAAATTATCGACCTTAGCCCCTAAGGAAGCGAGATGATCCGCTACTTGATTACCTTCCCTATAGATATGAGATAAATGGAATTGAAAGGATTGAAGGAAATCGTAAATACCTTGCAGACTATAACATACCTCCCAGGACCCAATGCATCGATTTTGAACAAGATTAATAACCGAAAGGGCATCCATTTCGATCCATACCTTACTAATACCTCTATCTTTGCATATCATGAGGCCATGATATAAAGATAGAATTTAAGCATATAAGGCGGATTTGGCTTTTAGAGGAAGATAGAAATAAAAGGAAACATTGCCGAGCCAGTCCGGAGAATACCCCCACCACCGGACATGGCACTTCTTCCTTGATAACTCCCATCCACATTAAGCTTAAAACAATTCTCCTTTGGTTTAATCCATCTAACCATTTTAGGACAATACACTTGATCCGAGATAAAATGACACCCAAAGGAGGAGGCCGATTCAGTATCACCCTTCCAATTCCTCCTCTTTAAAAGCCCCACTTGGAAAAGTTGGAAAATCAACCCTTGACATTTCCAGATGAATCCTGTCAGGATAGAAGCCCATGTTCTGTGTTTTGCATCATTTCTCTCAAGCCAAATGAACCATAAGACAAAAATCGGAGAATAATTCTAATATGGCCTTCGAGACGTAATCTCGAGAAAAGAACCATGCAGAGATCCGAGTGCCGATCTCTGCATGGTTCTTTACAAATACCTCTATCTTTGCAAATATGCAGGCTATGGTATAAAGTTAGAATTCCAGTGTGTAAGGCAGATTTGGCTCTTAATGGATGGAAGAAAAAAAGGAAACAGTGCCATGCAAAACGCAGAGAATACCCCCCCACCAGATACAACACTTCTTCCTTGAAAACTCCCACTCACAATAAGCTTAAAACAATGCTGCTTTGATTTAATCCATCGAACCATTTTAGGGGAGTACACTTGTTCTAAAACATAATGACACCCAAAAGAAGAGGCCAATTTCATATCAACCTTAGGGTTTAGGGTACAGGGTTTAATGTTTTAGGGTTTAGGGTTTGGGGTTTAGGTTTCGGGTTTTGGGGTAGGGGTTTCAGGTTTAGGGTTTTGGGTTCAGGGTTTTTTAGTGTTTAGAGTTTTGGGTCTCGGGTTTAGGGTTTAGGTTTCGAGGTTTAGGGTTTCAGGTTTAGGGCTTAGGGTTTCGGGTTTCAGGGTTCGGGTTTAGGGTTTAGGTTTTTTTTAGCAGTAAGAAACAAAGGCACGTGTTGCTCCTACCATTAAGCTTCCAGGCAAGAACAACAAATTCAAACCTAAAATTCGTTCCACATTTACAACTTGGCATCAAAATATTCCTAAGTTGACAACGATTAAATTCAACATCTATTCAAATTTGGAATAGTGATAGTACTTGCATCATAAAAGACATCGAACCTGAAGCTGGAATCAAGAAAAATAGAGGAGGATAGCATTCTGATTGTTAAAGTATCTCACAATATCCATGAATGAAGTTCTACAAAAATGAGATCGGAAAGCATAAAAAAGGCTGAGATCAGCTCATCCAAGATTTGAGTTCAAGGGCGGTAGACAGCTAAATCGAAGTAAATCTTGCTTAAGCCACGAGAGTGCTGGAAGTGGCAGACTCATATTTCCAGACTGGTGGAAGCTTTTTGGTCTTCTTGTAATAGCGAGCAAGACGGTGGATCCTGCTCTCAACCAGAATCAACCTAAATTTGGAATCTTTATCCTTCCTGTTCCTTTCTAGATGCTTTCTAATAGCAACTGCTTTCTTAATGAGGTGGTACAGATCCTCAGGAATTTCAGGTGCAAGCCCATGGGCCTTCGATATCCTCGAGATCCGGTTGCGATGCGAGTACTCACTTGAGCAATACCATGAGAATCACGAAGGATAACACCAATTTGAGATGGTGTCAAACCTTTCTTTGTAAACTTGCAGATATTGTCCTTAACATCTTGAGGAGAAGTCTTGAGCCAACTAGGTGAGGTCCTCTTATATGGCAATGCAAATGTTGAGATAACCTTGCCTTTACTGTGCATACGACCCATGGCAACGACTCTAGAGATCGACTACTTCTTATGCAGATCACTAAAGCTCGACTCCTTGGTGGCTCTGTGAAACCCTAGTGAAAAAACAAAAGCGGGTGCGAGTGGTTTAGGTTTATTTATGTTTATTTAGGTTTAGTTTATTTATTTATTTTAGTTTATTTAGTTTAGGTTTAGTTTTATTTATTTATTTTATTTTAGTTTATTTATTTATTTAGGTTTTAGTTTTTAGTTTATTTTATTTAGTTTTAGTTTTTATTTTTATTTTTTTAGGTTTAGTTTTATTTTTATTTTAGTTTTTAGTTTAGGTTTAGTTTAGTTTATTTTTATTTAGTTTTTTTAGGTTTATTTTTAGGTTTATTTATTTTACGTTTTAGTTTAGTTTAGTTTATTTAGTTTAGTTTAGTTTATTTTATTTATTTATTTTAGTTTTATTTAGTTTATTATTTAGGTTTAGTTTATTTATTTTATTTTTTTTAGTTTATTTTATTTAGGTTTAGGTTTAGTTTATTTTTTTATTTAGCTTATTTATTTTATTTTATTTAGTTTTATTTTATTTTATTTTATTTTAGTTTAGGGTTTAGGGTTTAGGGTTTAGGGTTTAGGGTTTTAGGTTTTAGGGTTTAGGGTTTTAGGGTTTTGGGTTGAGGGTTTAGTTTTTAGGGTTTAGGGGAGGGGGGGCATTATGTGAGTTTTAGTGAGAGAAAGTAGAGAGAGAAAAGACAGGGATGAACAGGTGAGACAACTTTTTAATCTTTGCTGTTTAAGCCAAAAATTCAAACAACCCGTGCTCCCATTAGGATGATCCCAAATGTTTTTTACAACGTTTAAAAAATCATGATGATGAGTCATATGAAGAAACCGAAAAGAGTTAGAAAAACTTTGCACGGCTTGAGAGCATTGGAACAGTAAAGGACAATGGTCAGACCCCACTCTGTTGAGATGCTTAACCCGGGTAAGAGAGAACAAGTCACTCCACTCCGGATTAAAAACAATCCTATTCAGCCGACGCATGACCTTACCATTGGTCCAAGTGAAATCATTCCCTTTATATCCTGCATCCAACAAGCCACAATCTAAAAGGCAACTACCGAATTCCTCCATCGAGCCCTGATTAGGATTACCCCCACCCTTACTCTTCGAGACCTTGAGAACCGCATTAAAATTACCACCAACAACCCATGACCTATCAAGGAGGTGCGCAACCTCACACAATTCAAAGGAGATATAAAAGGACTTAGGAAGCCAAAGCGTATTGATAGAGACGGTAAGACACTGGTTATGATCTTTGAAAAAATTAACAGTTAAATCCTCTACCCAAAGGATCCAAATTTTGTTAGCACAATTGGCCATAGATTTGGCAAAACCTAATGTGCGAGTAAAGAAAACAATTCTATCCAAATCAACTATTGGTTCAATAATGGTAATAATTTTTGGACGATGCATTTTAATGAGAGTTTTGAGACGACGAAGACCAGACTTACCAGCTATCCCCCTTTTATTCCAAATGAGACTATTAATCATTAAGACAAATATTAAGAGGAATAACATCAATCACTTTGGCGATTGCAGTTTCATTAAACTCGACATTTAGATTTTTTTTCCTTAAGTCCTTTTTACTAAAAAGGGGTTGCACTAAAAAGGAATAACATCAATCACTTTGAGAATTCTAGGATGATTCTCAAACGCGATAATCATACCATTGGAGGAAGGTATGGTATCATTGGTATTTAGACCGCACAGGCCGATTGGTTGGGAGTCACCAACCATGGAATCATTACTAATTTCGGATGAGCGATTGACCTCCTTCGAGTTATCAGAAGCGGTTAAATTAACCGGAGTTTTCATTTCAGTTAGACTACCCGTAGGAGTTTTCCTGACAAGCTCTCTATCCTGAGTTTTGGGGGTATCCACAATAGTAGGATGATTATCAGTTTTGATGGACTTACCTTTGTCTTGAGGTTGACTAGGACCGTCCTTATCCAATTTACTACTCTCCTCTTCAATTAAATTATCCAAAGGAGTATCATGGAAATTTTCTCTATCTTGAATTTTCATACTAGAAGTTCCCTCATTCACTGGAGTAGGAATTTGAATAGACTTACCTTTATCTAAAGGGGGGATAAGATTGCCCTTAGCATTAATTTCCACATGTTTATGTGCTGCTTTCTTATGCCTTACCTCCACCCATTCCTCTTTATTATTTTTTCCCCTCCCTCCGTGGCAGGTTTTAGGTTACTATTACTAGCTATCTTTGTATCAGTTTTGGGAGCAGTTTCAGCATTTTTAAAGGGTTGCCTAGGCCTCGCATTGATGTCTAATAGAATGCAATTATTCATGTGGTGTCCCACATGTGAGCATTTAGTGCAATAGTCAGACATTTTTTCAAAAGTTACTGGTTGCCAGTATCCTGATAAGTTTTTGCCTGATTCCCGGCTCCTAACCTGCACCTAAATTTCAGTAGGTGGTGTTACTAGACAGTCAAATTCAATGCATACACGAGCCTTAGATGGTCTAGTTCCCTTGGCCGTGGCCTCATCCATCTGGATGGGCGGCCCCAGCGACTTTGCCAGATTCATTAAAGCGGATCCTTCATAGAGATGGTATCTCAAGTTAGGGAACGATATCCACACTGACACAATAGATGATTCTTTATCGGGGGTAAAGTCCATGGACCATTTCAGGACCCGCATTTTATAACCCCGAAAAACCATTCACGCTTGGCGAAAAGTCTTTGATAATCAAGGTCATTATTTAATTTAATAAGAATATGTTTATAATCAAACAAGTGAATATCAAAGACACCCAATAGATTTAAGCGGCGAAAGAATTCTCGAATTACTTCAAACCGCGGCATGCGGTTGAATTTACCGACCAACGTTCGTTGAAGAGGAGCCGCAAGTGCATCGACTTCATCATCATAAAAGATAGCGGCAGGGGCATTCTGGAATTTTTCCGGAGGGCGCATATCTTTAACAATCAGTGCTTTCTCTCCCATTAGCACAGATTGGAAGCTTTTGTTGTATGCTCGGGGTGAAAAGTTTGGTTGGAATTTTGTACCCACCCCACTATTGGCCATCTCAGCATAGGATGGCTTTGCCATAGGAGGTGCCAAGTGCACCAGATCCGGAGGTCGAAGCTCCATCAATCAACGACCACAGAGCACAAAAATCCACACAACTCGTATATTTATTTTTAATTAAAACCTTATTTAAAAACAGAAAACCACAATTGCATGGATTAGTCTGAAACACAGCCTTAAATAATAATAATAATAAAAAAAACAAAAAAAATTACCTGAATATCACGCAAATTGAAAGTTGAGATTTTTGAGAAGATGGCAGCCACGCAGCCAGCCCTGTCACGTGGAGAGGAAAGCCAAAATGGAGGGGCTTAGCAGATTGAAAGTCTGCACGCACGCCAGGGAGTATGAAGGAAGGTCGCGAGAGTGCAGATTTGCAAGGACAACGGGGCAGCCACCTGGAATTCACTTGCAGCCCGTACTAGCTCCAGTCTTCAAAGTGTGGAGGAGGCAGAGATGCACGACCAGCCTAAGTGTTATACGCCCGAGATTCAAGCTGCAACAACTCCTCTAGTTTATCAAAAAGATGGCAGCCACTCACGCGTTCAGCCCAGGTGAAAACACAGAGATCAAACGAACGCACGAGCAGATGGCAAGCACGCACGGGATTTCATCAGAAGAGAGCTCGCACAAACTCGCCCAGATTCAGCCTGTTCTTCACAAAGGATCAATTCAGTTTTTGCACTTTGCCAGCGACGACGGCTGAGCATACAGAGAGAGAGAGTTTTTTTTTGGGGGTTTATTTAGTTTAGGTTTAGTTTTAGTTTATTTTTATTTAGTTTAGTTTAGTTTAGTTTAGTTTATATTTTTAGTTCATTTATTTTTATTTTATTTTAGTTTTAGTTTTAGTTTATTTAGTTTAGGTTTATTTAGTTTATTTAGGTTTATTTTAGATTAGTTTAGGTTTTTAGTTTTAGTTTATTTTTATTTAGTTTAATTTATTTAGTTTATTTAGGGTGTAGTTTAGGGTTTATTTATTTATTTATTTAGGGTTTAGGGTTTAGTTTATTTAGTTTAGTTATTTAGGTTTATTTTTTTAGTTTATTTTAGGTTTTATTATTATTTAGTTTATTTAGTTTAGTTTAGTTTATTTATTTATTTTATTTAGTTTAGTTTAGGTTTAGGGTTTAGTTTATTTATTTAATTAGTTTATTTTATTTAGTTTAGTTTAGTTTAGTGTAGTTTATTTTAGTTTAGTTTTATTTATTTATTTAGGTTTAATTTTATTTTATTTATTTTAGGTTTTTAGTTTGTTTAGTTTTTAGTTTAGTTTAGTTTAGTTTAGTTTATTTTATTTTAGTTTAGTTTA